>VZRF01004128.1:188351-327681 GCA_013396875.1 Vireo altiloquus | reverse complement strand
GGGTATCAGCAGTGGGTAATAATCAGAGGGCTGAACCAGCCCAGGAAGTCTCTTAGTGATGTCCTGTACCTGGGCCCCAGGGAGGCAGCAGACCTCCCTGTGGGATGGGTCCGGTCAGCACATGGGACCTTCTGTTCCCCTCAGGAGTCCCCCACTATGGCTGCTCTTCTTTTTTATGTCAGAGGTGGTGATCCATCCTACAGAAGAAGTGTAATTAGGAGGCTCACTAGGTAGATCATTTTCTTCTAAATCGTCTGGCTGACCCTCTAGATCCAGGGTCTTATACCTGTTCTGAAGTGGTACCTGGGTTGGTGATGGGGGTTGGGAGGAATTTTTATTATTATCTCCCTGAACAGGGACTCATTTCCACTTCCCTTTATCGACCAGGTGCCCTCCTATTTCTTGCAGTAGGAGACATGGGAGTCTTCTGACTCCTGGTGGGCCTCCCTCAAGGATGCAAGGGTGGAACTCCACTGATCTATTTCCTCTTCACTTTCCCTAATACTGCTTAATCTTTCAACTTCTTCCCTAAGCTAAGCCATCAGTGAAAGGAGATTATTTAACTGTTCACACCGCAGGCAGGCTTCTTATGCAATGGCTCCTGGAACCACTGATAAGCTCAAACACTCTGCAGAGGAAGGGATCTGTACAGACATCCTTTTTGGAGGGTTCCATTTGGTTACACACACTTGTACAACTACAGTTTTTAATCGTGTAAAAACCATTACAAATAAAAAGCCTCCCCAAAAAACCAACCAACCAACCAAAATACGGCAAACAACAACAAACTAGCCTTACTAACAGAAGAACCTGCAACCCTGCCTGCTGGACCTGCCTGTGTGAGCTGCTGCACCAAGTGCAGTGCCACGCCCGTTTGCCTGCTCCTGTTCCCCACGCTCCCTGCAGCCCTCAAAGCTGCCTCCTGCCTTGGGGGAAGAAGCCCTGCCCTTGCCTGCATGACCCACCTAGCAAAAGGGAAAGATTTAAGGTATCTGAGTCATTAGAAGAGACCATAAACTTATTTAAATATTTAGCCAACCAGAGACGGGCAGCAGGAATATTCACTGGGAATAAGCTAATACTACCTGAATCTGCAGGAAAGCTTATGCAACAGAAAATTTTCTGGGGAAAACAAGAGCAAATAATGGCATCCTGAAAAGTTTTCTGAATGTTCTCCTGGTTCAAAAATTTATATTTTTTCCATAGAAGACATAAATAGAAATAATACTTTATAAAGTGCAAGGAGATCTCCATTTTACCAGCTTCTGCCTAACTGAAGAAAACATACTATACCCTTTTGTTACCAAGATATGACAGACACATTTACAGGAGAGCCACACACAGCTTTTTAATTCATGGTGACAAGGAGTGCTTCCAGCCTTCTCAGGCTGATGACATATAGCAGTATATCCCTAGAAAGTTACAGAAATTTCAGTGGCAGACTGAAATCTAAACAGGGATGAAAGAGGCAGTGCTTCATCCAGATAATATCTAAACGGTGTGGGTGGGATAATATGTGTAGCAAACAGATGAGGCTGCAAAAATGATACAGCCCATCCTAACCGAGGGCATATGCTCACCAGCTGTTATGTAAATCTGCAATTAATGGAGCTTACGAGATCCTCAGGTGCTTTCAAATCATCATGCACCAGAAATGCTCAAATCTGCTTTCCCATATGCATTAGGTGAGGATGTTAGGAAAAAATCTCTCCTGATGAACATCTTGCTGACAATAACCAAAACTTTACCACTATGGGACCAAAAAAAACCTCAGTGGAAAACAAGAAATTATTGAAATTTAAATAATTTTCACTATAGATACGTTTATTCAGAGAGCACAGAAAATCAGTGGCCATTTATCAGTTTGGAAGTATCTGTACTTGTATCTCTGTCAAGTTTTACCAAATACGAACTGCACTCTTTCAGACAAACCTGTAATTATTCCCATTCAAGCTTTAGGGTATCAGGGATACTCTGGCTCTTGCCACCTGTGAACTGCCATCTAAACCAACAGTCTAAGTGTGTGTGTGAGACAGCAAAAACGAATTAGATTTCCCTACGTTTACAAAAGCCACAGTCGCATTCTTAAATTCTACACACAGAATGTTCTTTAATATTTTCAATTCAGATTGAAAACCCAATGCAATATTTAAAGTTCAGGCTAAATGTTATGTAGGAAATCACAAAGAATTGCTCTTCTATGTATGATTGTAACCACATTGACTTCAAGTCACCTCCAATATACCTGTCCACCAAAAAAAAAACCAAATAAACCCCACCCAAACCTAGGGAAGACATTTCTAGCTATTCTGATAAACCTGTCCAAAATATTTTTCTAACAAAATCACAAAGTTGATACTGTGTAACCTACTTTTTAAACATAAATTCAATAAAGGGATAACAAAATCTATCTTAGACAACATGCTGTAAAACTATTTTTAGAGCTAGCTGTCACAATTAGGAGGAAAATCATATAAGATTTAAATGGTGATGAGAAGAAGAAATTAACCAAGGGTAGCAAGGTTAAACACAATTAAACATTACCAGTCTTTCCAAATAATTCTTTAAGAGCAACAATGTTGTAAGGCATAATATGAAAATCAAGTGTTTAAGAAAATATCACAGCAATTAAAATCAGTAGGAGTCCTCTGCTAGTATAAACATGTAATCTTGAATATTTCTTTCTCTGTTAGGCAGCATCAAGGTTAATAGAATAGAAAGTTAATGAGAATTCCACGTTCAACCTTCAGCCAATGCAGTGTTTTGTTCGCCAGGATTTACAAAGCACCAACAGTAAATATTATTAGTAAAACATGATTTGTGTTAGTGCAAAGCAAGCAAGACAACAGAGCAGAGGAGGCAAAAGAATAATTGAGCAGAGGAAAGGAAGCAGGGCTTACCGATGACATAGGCGAGCAACAGTGCCAGGGTCACTGTGATAGCAGTGGCACTCAGAGCTGTGCACTTCCAGTTGCAACACCTGTAAGGTTTGTTAAAAGTGAAGGCAGGCCTGGAAAAGGTACTTCTAGGAAGAGGCCTAGGAGGTGGAGAGTAAACAGTATTGGATGTTAAGGGATAGTTCTGACTGGCTGCACTGAAGATAGCTGAAGACCCAGATCCATGTTTAAACAGGAAATGCCTACGAAGAGAAGACAAAGAACCATGTAAAAACTGTGATGTAAAAAGCAAAAGGAACTATATAAGCACTGTATAGTAAATAGCACATATAGCCACAGAAAATATCAAAGACAGGAAAATGGGTATTTGAATACCCTCTGCAAGTTTTTTAACTACACTGCAAGATATCCAGCAATGTTTTAGTGAAACAACGTAACAGAAATAAATTCTACACTATTTTCCCCATGTTTCAGAGTAATGCTGAGGGAAGGTTGTTTCTCAGTAGAGTACTGGGATCCTCCAAGATGAGCAGCTCCTGTGTGCCTTTACACACGTGTGACAGAGACACGGAAACTGTTGCCAGCAGTATCTCCTCCATCCACACCTAACTGGTTTATTCACCTGGAATACCCAAAACCTGCTAAATCCAGTGCAACTGTGAACATTTATTTTTTACCATGGAATATAGGAAATTAAAGAAAAAAGTGACTACTTAGCCACCTGATCTACAAGGCCAATCCATTCTGAAGAACTGTAGTTACTATATAGGCGAGCACAATTTCTTTACTGTTCTTAATTGAGCTATTTTGAGTGCAGTTTTTCTTCAAATGCTTTTGCCTACTGTGGTGATTCTCAAACATACTATGAAAGAATTCATTTGGAGACCTATTTCAGCATACTTTGCAGGACTGATTGCCTTCAAGAAACAACAGCTGAGACTTATATTAGCACAAAAAATAAGGTATAAAAAATGTTCCTTGCAGAACAGGCTCTGGTACAGAAGTAGGGAGTGTTTTTTTAACAGGATGAAGGATGGTTTTTCAGGACTGGCAAGAGCTCTCCAAAAGAATTTAGGAAAGGTTATTTAATGTTAAAAAATAACTTATTGTGATATGCGCTCAGAAACTGTAGCAAAAAGGGCTAGTTCAGGGCTGACCATACCAACCATATATTCTTTTGGAAACACCAGCTTTTTGGTCTTTCTTTCCTTTGTTTCATCTAAGTGAGCAAGCTTCCTCAGTGCCCTCTTTTCTGACAGGTGCACCTCTCAAACTCATGCCGCAGCATGTACCCAAAGGAGTTCAGAGCATCTTGGTGTTCCTCTGGCTCTAGCCATGAGGTCTGAGCTGAGAAAGCAAAGTGGCATGGTCCAGAACATTCCCAATGGCAAATGTGCCTTTACACCTTCAGCAATGCACAAGATGAGGTTTTTAATGCATATATGGATTAATCCATCCATGCTGGGAGAATTTCTCTGATGAATACACAGCGGGATGTACGCAGGATCAAACACTCAAGAACATGAAACATTGTTATACTGTGACATTTACCTTTAAGAATATTGCAAATACATGTTCCTGAAATGGTAATTGCTAAAATGGTGTAATGAGTATGGCATTATGTATTTCCATTATAAGATTTTAAAAGAAAGGTTAGGGTTTTCAAAATGCCAGATTACAGAAAATAAAAAGGTATTACAGAGTAGTTTCATCTTTTAAAGAGCCCTTGAATTACATAAAAAAGAAAGCAAATGAGAATACAGGTTAGCATGCTTTGCAGTTTACAGGGCCTGTGTATCAGGAGCATTATGACTAAACCTCAAGAATGAAATTTGAGTATTATTTACTTCTGGTTCATGATTATTACCCAAATGAACTGCACTCAAACAAAACTGGACATCTGACCCTGACTGAGTACAGCATCCTGGCAGTACATCAGATAACACAATCTTGTTTTCCTTCCTACTGACTTCCACAGCTGTAGATGTACACATAAGAAAGATGGCATTGCTCACCACATTGTAATGTTATCCCTAACTATTTTAGTTCAGAAATCATAAACTCATATACAGTAAAATAAATTCAAATGAAGTAATATAACTGTTTACAGGACTATATAAACCTGCTTTCTTTCTATCAGGCCATGAGAGCACAGCTGGTTATTCTGAATTCAATGCTTTGTTGTCACACATGAAAGCTTTAGCAAGTATGTGAAGTTTTACTTCTCAGTCAGCAGTTAACAAGATACACAGTCACTTGGACATTTGGCAGGAAAAAATGTCATACCAAAATTCCTATTGATACTCAAGAAAACAGAAGCAGAATCAACATATAAAATAAGACATGTTATTAGATACAAGCATATACCTATGAGAAGTATGTGTGCATATATACATACACATGCACATATATATATAAATATTACAAATATAAAAAGTCAATTGTTCTTTACCTGCTTTACATGTTCAAGACATGATGACAAAAATCTACTTATTGGGTAATTTCTCATTTAAACTTTTTGGAACTTAAAGCAAAAACGCCTGATTTTGGCAGTATTGATTGTCCTTTGTGGTGCATAGCTCAAAGGTATCAGAGGAAAAGGGAAGAAAATGCTGAACAGAAAATTGTTATTATTAAGGCTCTAACAACCTGCAATCAATAGACAGGAATAATTTCATATTCTTGCACAGGAATTTATGACAGGGGTTTGATGATAAACTGTGATCTGTGAACTTGCACCTGATACTGTGCACTGTGCCTCTCTCTTAGCAGAAGATGCACAGAACCTGGATCCAGCTCACTCTCTTTTGGGCAGATGACTCCATTCACACAGAGGAAAATGTACATTGCTCCAATTTGTAATAAAACTGAGATTCTGAAGCAATGGTACACTGAAACTGAGCCACCAGTGAAATAATGTTGAGAAAATGTTTAAAAAACCCAATTGTTTACAGCTTCCATTTGTGGGAGAGTATATTGAGTACCCAAAGACATTTCCACAGAATTTGAAAAACACTGATGGCACAAAGCCAGACTTTATGTTCTCATAAACTCAGACAACCCCTCATCTGTCTGAGCACACCACGGTTCCCAAAGGATGTCAGGACATGCTAAAGTGTTGCTATCAATTCTATAAAATCAGGCTCTCTTTCTAAAGAGCAAAATAATAAAACCTGCAGTTCAAAAGTTTAGATGTGACTGAAGCCTGATGTGTGCTTTAATATTTGATCTAAGAGAAAAGCTAAGGCCTGTTTTGTTTATTTTTGGTAAACTGGGAACACAAGAAAAATCAGAGCATTTATATGGATGATTGGTAACACCACTGCTTCCAAGTGGAGAAAAACTAAATGTTCACGAAAACATCAAAAACATCCATAAAAGAAGATGATAATATTCTCTTAAAAAGAGAAATATAGGACATAATCTGTAAGGCATTTCTTGGTGAAATAAAAGTCATTTAATATTATTACCCTGATAACTCTAATATATAAATAAATATTAAAGGCTCAGTAATAACTTCATATATAGAAGAGGCAGTTGGAAAGCACTCCCTCTTTGAGGCAGCCACAATGTCTGTTTGGCTGTTCATCCATCTGTTCACCTCTATAAATGCAAAACTTTTGAACTTTGAATCCTCTCAAGAGAAGTTAAATGGAAGAAAAAAATCCTGCCAGGACCAAAGCCCTCCACACCAGCAAGGAAGGCAGCGCCAGCCTCGGTGAGGTTCCTTTGCTGCTCTGAGCCCTTTGCCCAGCACAGCACACAATGGGAGCCAAGTGGAACCACACAGCTGCTGACCAGGAGCCACATCTCCCCCTGCCACTGACACGCCCAGTAAAGAGGAAAGGAAGGGAATTACTGGGAAGTTCAGCTGCCACAAGGCATGAAATTGGACCTGTTAGTTCTGCTGACGGCAGAGCCGCTTTCATTCTGTGGAGGAGCAGTTTCCTGTGGCTCACCCAGGGGCTCTTGTTTACCCTCAGGAGGAATGGCAGATAACTCCAAGAGCACAGTTCATACAAATGATGAATTCTTAGCTAGGAGAAGGTCAGAGAAAAGTTCATTTCTTTACACGGCTCTCCATCAGGATATTTCATTACGTACTTTCGGCTTCTTATCTGGAGCAGCAATTTAAGTCTTATAAAAGCTTGAAGCAACATCCCAGCTGAATTCATGTGGCAATAACATAATACTATTACAGAAACCAGATTAACCCCACACAGAATTCTGTAATTAAATTCTGAGAAAATATTTTTTATATCCTGATATTGTAGAAATGTCCCTCAACTTTGTCAAGGGCTTGGTATCACTTCTGTAACTTTCTATGCATTAACTCTGTGCCAAGCATCTGAAGGCCCAGACCTTCATTTGTTCCTGTAACAGGCTTTCCTTCCATTTCCACCAAAAATCATGAGTTTATAAGAAGAAAAAATGAAGAGCAAAAGCAGACTTGAAAGGGAGCCAACAGCTAAGTTAGAAACACAAATCTTGCTATACTTTGGCCAAAAAATTAGGCTGCATTTCTCCTGGATAAACCAAGTTTATTTTCACATTCAAGAAACAGTTACCCAAAGCATTACAAATTGCTGCAAAGCTATGTGATAAAAAAACTAAGAAGACTTAGGTTCAATCATTTAAGTTGCCCAATTTCTTTTGAACTGCATTTTATAGCTGCATATAATGTATGTACTTGTATATCTATACAATTTACATTTAAATATATTTAACTGAAGTAATTCCTTTACATGTCAACAGAAGTGCAAAGGAAATTTTTAAGAGGCACAACAGATGAAACAAAGAAGGATTCTGTTTTTTGGCACAGCCAGAAAATATATAGAGATGGTAGTCAGAAGGGCTTTGGAACTGATATGGTTGCCCATCTACTTTGGCAAACCCTGACAAAAAGACATTAGTACCTGCCCATTTAAAGTCATTTAATATTTCCTGTGACAGTAGTAAGAAGCAGAAATTTGCTCTCTCCTGGTTTTTTATCCATTCTACTCTGTACTCAAAGTGGAAGGAGAAGGAAGAGGACACTTCTAAACTTACATACATAATCAGAATATATTTTTTAATAAATCTCCCATATGGATCTCAACAAACCATTCAGTATAAAAACAAGACAGCTATTACATATATAAAAACCAAGACACCCACTTGATCACAAAGACATAAACACTATACCCTCATCTTGAAAACTAACCCAGGAAAACTCTCTGAATATAAGACATGACTTGTAATTATAGATAGAACTGATCTGTAATTTTATAGCCCTTGTTTCACCTTTTTGTATACAAGAACTATGGGAACAAGGATGGTCGAGGGTGAAGGAAGGGAGAAATGGCCATGAAAACTACTTATCTAATTTATTTTATAATTCTACTTTTAGATGTATAATTGAAATAAAGTTGAACCCCTCCAGAGGTTTGTTTTTGGGAACAGAATCGCTTTGTTAAAATTTCCTCTTTGAGCTGGACTTGCTTTTTGAATGATTCACATAGAATTGCCTCCCTTTATTCACTCATGTTTTCTTTACACAGATCTGAAAACTGAGCACTGTGACCGTGGATGTAAAAGGAATTTGTATCCTTTGCTTTTTGCTTCAGTACTGAACAACAAGTGAGGCGATGCTGACTCACTTGTCTGTTGCTGCTGTAGGCAAGCTAACCCTGTTCACCAGGTGACTGAACTTTCAAGTCTCTGTTTCTGTAGGCAGAAATCTGGGACAATAATCATATAAATATAAGATGGTTCCAAAATCAATCAAGAACAGCTTCTATAATGAAACCGTAGTCCAAAATACAATTGCTTTCTGGTTTCATTGGCTATTTAATGAAAAAAAAAAAAAGATGAAACAAAAATTATCACACTGAGGACATAAATTACTCTTGCATATACCACTATGGGCTTTGTTACTCTGATAGATGGTGACATCTCTACACTAATTCAGTAATTTTTAAAAGTGCTTTTCTGTGGCTTAGAACTTAGCTGTAGCACTCCGACTCAAACAACAGCTGAGTAAAACTGAACCAATGCACACAGAAATTTGTGATGTAAGGAAGGAAGAAGCTCATGGCATGCTCTATTTTTTTTTTCTTCAATGAATTTTAAGATTATTTTGTGGAAAAGATGAAAAATAGCAGTTGCAATAATATTTATCTAAGTCATATAAAGTAAATAATATTTGCAGAGTACTTTGAAACCATGAATCAAGAAAGGATGAAAATCCCAATATTGTAATTTTATTGCCTAAATTCTGTGGTTGGAAGCATGACTTAAAGAAAGGAATGAGTAACTGAAGTAGTTGCCCCACAGTTCTCTTTGCCATTGATTTCCTCCTCTGAATATTGATGCATATTCAAATTGACTTTTGTTAAAAGCATTTCAGTCTACTTCCAAGTATCTACATGCTCATGGTCTAATCCAAGCTGTACAGCTACTGTGACAAGTAAGACAAAGTTTACTTGATAAGAGATGTATCACATTAGCTACATAAATACTGTTTAATCTTTGAAACCTGCTTTCCTACAAATTGCTATCCAGAAAATAGAGAATTTCTGGGCAGTAACATTACACATACATATCTGAGTTTTTGGAAATGAAAAGGCAGAATTGTTTTCATGTCTCTGACCCCTTCTCACAGCCTAGACTCTTTGTTTTAACCTGTATTTATTGCTCTCTTTCAAAATTTAGAGTCAGTCTGTTTCTGGTTTTGTAAATGGAAACTCTGTTTCATAGAAAGCTAAAAGGCTGCTTGCTCATTGGTGGTCATAAAATCACAACATAGCTTTACTTTTAGTTACAACTTTATATACTATCACGTTATTCAAAATAATGAGCAAGGAGTATCTGCAGTGTGATTGTTCAAGTTACTATATTTAGCCTCCTTAAAAATTCCTTACACAAATACTATCTCACTATTCTAGGGAAGCCCACACTAGAGCTTCTCACGAAGAAAAAATACGAGAGTGTATGAACAATTTAAATTGCCTTATTGTCCTTAGTGACTAGATCTCAAACTACTCAAAAGCAGTACCTCAAGTACCATTGCTGCTAACATTAAAGTTGTACTTCATTGTAGCTGACAAATGTTTATATTATTATTTCCTAAAAAGACGCCTTCATTCTCACATTATTAAATTTAAGGTCATATTTACAGCTTTTATTTTAAGTTCATGGTCATATTTACAGTCTTCAATTTATCTATGGGAACTCAGAAGACTGAAATATTTTCAGATCTTTTCTGCTGTGCAGTGAAAACACATGGGACTCAGAATGAATTTAAAACCCTTGCCATGTGTCTGTTTTTAATATGGTCAGCCTCTATATATGTTGATTTATTGTTTAATTAGGTAGAAAATGGGAAAACACAAGAGAAATGTCCTAATAGCACATACTGGCCAACACAATTTGAACAGAAGATCATAAAGGAAGCCATCCCCTGCATTTATTCTTGGAATAGCCCCAAATCTGATCCTTTAACTCAGGAGCAGGCTCCATTCGCAAACAAGTCACAATGAATTGCATTGTTCAAGCAGAAATTGTCTCCCTGTTTGGTGGCTTATGATCATTAACACCTGTCTGCCTTGGGAGCTGTAAAAGCTGCTCCGTTTGCTATGGAAACACTGAATTGGGAAAAAAATCAAGGCACAAAAGTGCTTTCTGTGTCTCTGCACTGGAGGCAAGATTCACAAGATCCACGAGATGCTCAAATGCAGAGACCAAGGAGAAAGATCAAACCTTCCAAGGTCTCACAATGAACTGTGTATTTCTAGATGTATTTTTATGTAATTATTTTTTGCTTTCAGAACTACTCCACCTTACACAGAAAGGGACTATGTACAGGTGTCTGTGATTTGAAAGGCTATCAAGGTACTTCCTGAAGAGAACAAATAATTATGAGGTCGATTTAAAAAGAACAAAGCTAAACATAGTACAGAATAAACCTCTTTCTTGTTGTCAGGATCTCCCCTATACCAAATAGAAATACAACCATGATATTTTTAGGAAAACAAATACAGCTAATCATACCTATACACCTTAAATAACTATGTAACATAGAAAGGAATGATTCTATCTATATGATGATTCAAATACACTTCCTGAACTACAAAACCCTCAAAGTTTTTAAGTTTTTAGAGACATAATCAAACTTTAAGGCTCTGAAATTTTCCTGAATTGTAACTGAAAATAATAATTGCCTTGAACCCCAAATACTCCTCTTATTATTCTAGTACTTCAAAGTTTTATATAAATTAATGATAATTGAATCTCAGGTTTATGGTCTGGTACCTCACTGTCCCCTAGAGGAGCTATTACCATGGTGATAAGATTGCTTAAATTAAGCCATCTTTTTCCACAGGACTTGGCTCATTGCCAGTGCAGTGAAGGGAGATTTTAGTCCATTCAGCACAGCATTAACCTTACTGCCAACACTGCTAAATGGGCTAGAGGAACTGGGACAAAATTTGATTTAAAAAAGGAAGGAACAAGCAAATATCTTAAATACTGACACACAAAAGAGGGCTAAAACCCCCACTTTGAAACAAAATCAAAATCAGCTAAATTTTGAGACTTAGACAGAAAAATTAAAAATTCTAATGCTTTGGTAATCTAAGTCAAAACTTAACTCAGAATAAGTGGGACCAATAGCTTATCCATGAGAGAATTGTAACATACTATAAGGAGGGTAAGAAAAATGTCAGGTAAAAATCCCTATTTAACATCTAGATTTTACTTCATATTTGGGGATTTGACTGAAGTGGGAAAATAAATAGCAAACAGCAGAAAAAAACTCAAAGGAAGATATGGAAACAAATACTGAGTTAACTAGCAGGGCATGGAGAAAATGAAAAACATTCCTTTGCATTATCAGGGTTTAATACTTGCTCCATAAAAAGTAGTAAGCTGTGTTCAGATGGGGCTGTCAGAGATAATGACAATGTATTATACTGTAAATCACAAGATTTGAAGTATTAGAGCAAAGTATCTATGAAGCCTGAAAAAGCAATTATTTTAGTGCAAAGGAAGGGAACAGGCAATAGGTTGCAAGTATTTTATTCTGGGGGAGAGGGAAAAAATCAATTTATGTAAGAGCCCAATAATATTATCCTAAAAAAGAGAAACAATGTTTCACATGTTTTTATGTGGTGTGAGAGATCTTTGCAGTCTTATTCTGGCAATGCTTAAAAATTATTTCTCTGTGTGACAATGAAATTAGTGCATGTTCATAAGTAATTTTAATAATGGCTATGTTTATTTTTTGAAACTGTGTGTGCATGCATAGATGGAGCCTGCATTTGCATCTCTAGGCACATTACAGTGCTGAAGGCTTCAGCACAGTCCCCAGTTTGAGCTGCTACACCTCCCACAGGTACAGCTCCTCTCCAGTTCCTTCAGCAGCAGGTGTTTGGTAACACATCCTCTGGAGTTTTAAAGCTGTTCTTAATTCTTCTTTTTATTTGGGTTGCTTATAATCAGAATAACTGCCAGAGTTAGAGAACTGGCCTTGGCAATGACATACAGACAGACTAATTTTAGCTTTGAAAAAAGCTGGTGTGAACTTGAACAAGTAATTTCATCTTTCCAAGTCAGTCTCATCATTAAACAGTTCCATTAGTAAGCTAGGTCCTGACAAAACTGCTTTGCAGATCAGTGCATGTAACACCTTTAGATGAAGCACAAACCAAAATTGCTGATTTGCCCTTTTCTATAAAAATATAACCAGGTTTTACTGTACAAGAAAACTTTCAAACACATACACCACAGTCTTTATTGCAGACCTTTGCCATCTAATCTAGGGTTTCAAATTCTAATTATGTAAGAGTACATGTTCAATCTGAGTACTCCACACATTTTCAGAACTACAGAATTTTCTTTTACATAAATGCAACACATTATCATTATGAGCAGACTTATAAACTTGCTTCATTTCTGTCTGTCTAGAGTGAATAGGTTTTACAGCCACATGATTAGTTCTAGGAAATCTTTTCCTGCCTGAAAATTCTCTAATATTCCATGGCAGATAGATAAAACAGATAAAATACAAGATACTAGATAAAACACCAAACACATGTTCTATTTATGGATTAACAGGAGATACACTTGGAAGAAATCTGTATTGTGATTTTTGCCTAGTTGTTACAATAGGGAATACATTGCTATCTAAGTCTTTTTGATTGCAAATGTTCCAAATGTAACAAAAAATAATCTGCTTAGACATATTAGGTATGTAGATATTAGCAAGATTGCTATTATTACAGATCCGGCACAGAAACATATCTTTGAAATGCTTCCCTTTATTTTGTAGGATTATTTTTAATGGGCAGATAACATTAATGGAGAAGGAAAACAATGGAAGCCAGATATTAGGCCAAAGTGCCAGTTCAATTCTAGCAGAATCATTCCCTGGTGAAGGAAGGAAAAACAAGCTGCAAGCCCTTCATTTTCTCTAAGGCTGTATTGTGTACTATAGACTTCTGGGAAGTAGTGATCACAAATGTTTTTTATTAATGTTCCCCTGCTACAGCACTTGTCTGCACACAAACTGCAGATGCATCCTGGCAAACAGACTCACAGATTTTCCTTCTGGGTTATCCAGTCTTTCAGCCAGCTTTGTGAGAGGCTGCTGGGAGCGACCAGTGAGGGCATGAAATCAGCTGAAACAACCACTGAAGGGTCGGAATGTGGAGAATTCCCAGACTTTGTGAATGACTAACATGTAGCCCATAGGATGTTTTCCAGTCTGAATTCCTAATTCACTGCAGAGCCCTTTATATAATTATAGATGCAGCTATATATCTCTGTATTTGTCCTTTATGAGAAGCTTCAAATTTGCAACAAATAATAAGAAACCAAAAAAATGAAACTGAACTAGAAAGAAAAATAAACTGCAAAGTACTTTTCCCCAATGAAGTCTGATGGAAATGTAGTGAACCCCTGTTCACCCCAACCGCTGGGATGCAGAGACGCTTAATTGAAGAGAACTAAAAGTTCATGGGCCAGAACACCCAGGGATCACCCTTCTTGCAGCAGAAAGTACAGACAGATATTGATACACCAGAAACAACAGAGATTTATCTTTATGAAGACTGTGTAAGCATAAGCTTCTAGCTCCAGAAGGATCAGCTGAACTGAAATGTTGTTTATGTTCACTTTTACAGGAAAGTTTCCATCCTCCTTGATTCCTTCTGACATTTGTCCTTAAGACAAATAAGGAAAGTTTTATTTCAGAATGAATTGGTGTACTCTTCAATCCCAATTTAAGAGCAGAACTAAAACTTGACACTTCTGATGTGCAGCAGTCAAATGTTCAAAGATGTATATTAAGATTAATTTTTGTAATAAAATAAACCCGACCTTCTTATAAAAGAACAAAATCTAGGGTTCAGTGATTAATTGTGATAACTGGGCCTTGGATATATGTGCTAAAAAAACCCCAAACATTTTTGTGCATAATACCTTATATTTTCTGGATCCACCTAGGTGGATGTCAGATATGTATCTGTTTCACCAAGCACAACTTTCACAAACTCTTGCACTTTATGTGCTTTAAAATGTCAAAACCCAGAGGAAACTCTAGTTAAAACGTCTTGGTTCTCTGTTCACAATGAAGAGGAAGAAGACTGAAGAAAATCAAGATCTTGTTTTAAAAATCAAGCCAGCAAACACAGCTGTAGTTGAAAGTCATTAAAGTAGCTAATACTTATCAGGAACAAATGAAAAAAAAAGCTTATTATAGCCAAAAAATCAGAAGAAATTATGCAGAGCTCTGGGTACTGAAAATAAGTTGCCTGAATACAGAACATGCTTGCTATCAATTGTTCAGTGTAGATTATTTGTGTAAATTGTGAATGATCCTGAAGTTGAATCCTCCCTCCCCCAGCTCCCAGAGGTAAGTCTTGCCATGCCCTATACCCGGCTTGGTATCATTTCTCCATTGCTGAATGAGTATCAAACGATATTCTTTGGCTGTATATGCAATAAAGTATTTAAATACATACTGGGGAAAATATTATTTTAGTATTATTTCTGGTCTTATCCACAGGAAAGCTGCAGCCTGACTAGATGATCCCTAAAGGTTCCTTCAAACCCCAACCATTTCTGACTCTGTGTGACTCCAAAGTACACTGATTAAACCAAATTTCTATTTGCTGGTTACAAAATGGTCCTGAGAGAATGTAGCAGGGCAAGACAAATACACAAGCACAAATCCTGACCGCACACAACCATAAAATACCACTGTAAGCTACACACCTCAAAGAAATCACTATCTTCCAAAACTTTGCAGAACATGCTTTTTGGAGTATTAATGATCTAGATGAACCAAGCAAATAAGGCCTCACGTGGCTACTTGGGATGGCCTTAAAGCAAAACACATCGGCACCTCCTGAAGGACAGACTCGTTAATTGCCCATGACCAGCTCGTGTCAGTGTCAGGCCTCCTCCCTAGCTGATTTCTCTTCCCCTCGGTACCTGCGATCCGCTGTGCAGGCCTCGGCCCATACCTGGTTTCCAGAGGGATGTTGCTGTTGAGGACCCAGCTGTTGTGAAGATGCACGGAATCCTGTGTGCTGGTGGGGGGCGTGGGGGCGGCAGGGCTGGGCTGGCTGCGGGTGGTCATGGATCTCCTCTGCAGGGAGTCGGCCGAGGGAGGAGGCTTCCTGGCGCAGGTGCACGCGTGAGGAGGGGGAGGCGGCGGCGGCAGCGGCCTGAAGGTGAACTGGTTATGTGGGCTACCAGGCATGTCTGAAACAAGGAAAAGACGGCGAGAGGCACGCAGGATTATTATTTTAGAAAGATCAAGATGGTCTTTAAATGTTGTTTTTGCCATTAGTGGTTCATTTATGTTCATCTTAATTATTAAAGGAAAGAGGAGACTAAAGTCTTAAACTGAACGAGGACAGATATACGTGAGATATTAGGAAGTAAATCTTTGTTGTGAGGGTGGTGAGGCACTGGCACAGGTTGTCCAGAGAAGCTGTGGCTGACCCATGCCTGGAAGTGTTCAAGGCCAGGTCAGACAGGGCCTGGGGCAACTCGGTCTAGTGGAAGGTTCCCTGCCCACAACAGGGGGTTGAAACTAGGTGATCTTTAAGATCCCTTCCAATTCAAACCATTCTGTAATTCTGTGATACAATTATTATTGGGAATAAAGCATAGTGCTTTATCATGTTCTTAACCCTGTTTCCTGTAAATGTTGCTGCGATATTTGAAATAAGTTAAAATGTAAGTCTATTGAAACAGAGACTATTGGATACAGACACACCCTACAGCACTGTAATTCAACAACAGCAAAACAAATAAACAAACAGAGCCCAAAAAAACAAAAAGGAAAAAAGAAGGTGGTATAGCATTCACCTAATTTGTCAGGATTTTTTGCGGAATAAGGTAAAGAACAGATAAATAGACACTGAATAGCAGCACAGATAACCAACTGATTTCACAAGGTATAATTCTCATTTAAAACATCTATGAAAGAAATAGACAGTATAAAAATTAGCCTGGCACTTCAATTTGAGAGAGAAAATGACTGAGTAAATCCTACCACCTAACAAACATTTTTCACAAAACAATGTTAACACATTCCTGGAGTCTGTTACTGCATTTGTTAAATGAGAGCTGAAAAAAGGTATCTGAAGCACATGATCCAGACACCTAGAGAAAAGCTTTTACGGCAGCTAAAGGCAGATGAGCTGGCAGGTAGCTCATACCCACTGGACCAGTCTGAGAAGGACACAAAGTCAAAGATGCCTGTGGTGGGTACCCAAGGCCCTGCTCCTTGTGCTGCCACTGCCCTATGGGACCCTGAGGCTGCCCCCCAGTACCCCAAAGGGATGCTGTACCTGCATAGGGTCCTGTCCTGTATAACAAATGCTGCCACATGGCTCAAGGTGGCTCAGCCCGAGCCACTGAGCTTCAATCTTCCTGCAAAGGACAACAAAGGCACAAACATGGTCCAATGGTACTCCGAAGGAGCAATAAAAGCCTTGTTTTCTCTACTTCCCCAAAGTCACCAAGGACTTTCAGCACAGCCAGATACACAGCTATGGACAATAGCAAACACTTTGTAAAGAAGATAGTGGTAAAAATTGCTGCCAGATTGAGTGATCTGTGAACTTGTTAACCTGAAACTCCTCCAGCCACTTCACCTCAGTGTCTAACATAGCTTTATCCCATTTCTGTACTCACCCTCACTCTCCCTTTTACCTTAGCAGATGTCCAGTTAAATCTGCACAAATCTAGCTGCAGTGAAGCTCTGATGAACCTGCAAAAATTCCCTGCAAGGAACTGTTGCCATCCACTTACAACACATGCTTTCTCTACAATATGACATGATGTGTCTTCAAGGCTAAAGATGAAAGTGCATTCCCTCCTTTCCTGCAACGGCTTGTGGAAAAAAAGCACCTTTTTCTCCATGACAGTCCCAGCTTACCTCAACTGGAGAAACAAGGTTGTTTAGTGCTCCACATAAGCTTTTCAATGCTGTGGTAAGCAAAGCTGTCACGGATTTGGCCCAGGCTTAATCCTTTTAATTTCATTGATCTTTTATCAAGGCAGCATTCTTACAGTTGCACTAAGGTTTACGCTGTAATATTTGTTTGCATATACCAGAAAAGCATTTCTAAGCATATTAGAAAATTGGAGACCTCAGTAAATTAAATCACTGGAGTCAACAGTCCAGGGCTCCAAAATAATCTGCTAAGGCACTTTCGTATAATAATTAATCTAGGTAAATTCTGTATCCCGCTATTTTAGAATTGAAAGCTACCCAAATTTTGCACATAATATTTGATGTCCAGCATCCTCATGTATTTGATCGATGACATTCCCTTTATTAAGGTATCATTCTTAAATCCACTCTACAGAAAATTTTCAGGATATACAACCTAGAATTTGCATGACAAGCCATTTCAATGGTTGAGCCACTGTCCTGTTAGAAAAATGCTGATTTTTGCCAGGACACTCAGGTAGACTCTACAAGGTATATCAAAAGTGATGCAGTAAATGCTGAGCAGCCAAGGTGACTGCTTCTCTTAGGTATTTGATAAAAAAAACCTGTATAGTCTATATGGCAACACATCTTTTAGTTCCCTTCTTCCCCTTTTATCTAACCTGTCCCTACCCCATCAGTGACACACAATTGTCTGACAAGGTTTAGTTTGTTTCTTGCAATAGACTGGTTCTGCTTTGTGAACCATAAAGTCTCTCTGGCTGGTAGGGTACCTTCTATCTCCCAGTACAATTTATCACAATACATCAACACATCAGATTTCCTGGGGGGATTCCTTTTTAATTATCACTCTTGTCACCCTTTCATCTAGCTACTGGCATCACAGAAAACCTCACACTGGAGCCTGATTATTTTGGTGATTTAAAAAGTCTTCTTCATCAGACCTTCATTTCAGTAAAGCACTGCAAACCCATTATGCTGAGAATCAACCCAAGTTTCCAATTAGTTTTTACAGACTTTCTACTTTGGCAAAGTTGTTTTTATTTTGCTTGAAACTAAGTCTATATATAATTATCTTTATAATACAAAAAAAGTTGCTTGGGATATAAAACAGCATTAAAACTAAATATGTACACTTAGGATTCTTCAAAACTCTAAATAAACAGCAGACTATGTAAAATAACTTACTGCAGAATCATTTAAATACCTAAAAGGGGACATTATACAAGATAATTTGTCTAAAGCCAACAAGCTTTCAACATGTATGAGACTCATATAGGAATTGGCTTATGTAAGGTTAGCTGTAACAACTCCTACTTTCAAGTTTTAATGGCTGCTAATAATGTTCATTTTTGTAATTCTTGTACATAAAAACATTTATGTACCCTATGCAAATAGAGTGTTATTTGCTTTCATTGTCTTTATTGATGTTAAAAAAAATTTCCATTCATCTAATACCAGAGCTATATAACATTATTTCAGCTCAAACTTTACACTTGCAATAATTTGCTTGAAATCAGATTTCCACCTGAGGAGCAACCAAGCCAGAAATTATTCTCTTGGTCTTCATCACTGGGCTTCTGATCTGCATTTAGCTAATTTTTTTACATAAAAAAGAGACTGTTTAGAAAGTTTTTCAATTTTTTCCTCTGAGAAGTAATTTTTTAAAAGTAGTCCTTTCAGCAGAGCACATGGAGAACTGTGATGTTTCCTGAAAACTCAGACAACGTTCTGGTGATATTTTTTTCACTCCAACTTGCACAGTCCCCATCCACTTCACAAACTCTACTCAAACTTCTTTCTACTGGTTTTTTTTTTTTTTTATTTTTAAGGGTTTTGCTTTCATTCTTCAATAACAAGAATAACACCATGAGTGTTAATTTGATTAGCTGTTCTGCTTTGTGACACTCCCCAAACTCCATGCACTCACACCAAGAGAAATTGCAGTAGGGATGGCAGCTGGAAACAAGAAAATCTTGCCTTGAAATTCTGCTAGCTTGAAGAAGTTCTACTTTTTCTCTTTCCTTTGAAATTTGAAGGAAGAAGTTATTTTTCTCTCCTGAACATTTCTTCTTCTTTGTTTCCGGCTTGTTCTTTTGGATGGCCCACAAACAGCACTGAGCACGTGCTGCTCCATGGCAATTGTGTAACAGAGCTTGGTATTCCAGTCACAGAGCACAGACCTCAACAGCTCCTCTTCAGATCCTGAGTTCTACTA
Organism: Vireo altiloquus; assembly: GCA_013396875.1. NCBI lineage: Eukaryota > Metazoa > Chordata > Aves > Passeriformes > Vireonidae > Vireo > Vireo altiloquus. The sequence goes on along the minus strand of VZRF01004128.1, from coordinate 308,114 downwards.
CTGCTTTCCTTTCAGGATGTGAAATAATTCAGATCTGACTCTTTAAATAGGCTTCTGTTTTTCAGAAAGTGGCAAGACATTTAACTCAGGAAATTCTCTGGCTGCCATTCTTTTCAAAACGTATTGGATGGACAGATCAGAAGGATGGGCAAGAGCAGCATTAGCATAAACTCATTTTCCCTCAGAGTCAGGCTAAAATGCCTTTGTAATCATAAACATGTAGCCAAATTGCTTTACAGACCAGCAAAAATGAAATAAACAGCTTAATCAACTAGTTAGCACATAATTTAAAGTTAGTTTTGAAAATTAGCCAAGCCTTGGCAGAACTATTTTCCTAACAGTTCTGAAATATACTGTACTATACTTTTTGGATCCATATAAAAGACAGGGTAATTGAACTGTTTTATCATTTACTGACAAGGCTACAGTAGCCTGTATTGTTATTAGGTGAAGTATATCAGAGAGAATATACTAAAATGTAATGAACCATAAAACGTTTGCATCTAACCTGTAGCGCTTTTGAAGTATTTTAATTTCTTTCAGTTCCTGAAATTATTATTTCTTGGCATTTTTGCTTTTTTTTTATTTATTTACTGGATGTGTCTCAGTAGAGTGTGAATTAGCTGGCAATCCATTATTTAATGAACAAAACAGCAACATATGTTCAGGGAGTTTAATTTAGTTTATTTAGAAGTTCTATGGGTATACTACTGCTCTGTTACAAACCACTCTGTGATTATTTTTTAAGCATGCTTAGAATTACAGAATGGTTTGGGTTGGAAGGGACCTTAAACATTTAGTTACAAGCCCCCTGTTGAAGGCAGGAACACCTTCCACTATCCCAGGCTGCTCCAAGCTCCATCCAACCTGGCCTTGGACCCTTTCAGGGACGGGGCAGCCACAGCTTCTCTGGGCAGCCTGTGCCAGGGCCTCACCACCCTCACAGGGAAGAACTTCTTCCCAATATCTGATGTAAGTCTGCTCTCTGGCAGTTTAAATCCATTCCTTTTACCACTACATGCCCTTGGCAAAAGCTCTTCTCTTGCTCTTATAACCCCTTTATGCACTGGAAAGCTCTGTCAGGTCCCTCTACTCTGCACAGAAGCAGTAAGGACTTCTTATTATGGCAGCACTTCCTTTTCTTGTTCCTTTTAATGTTTTTACATTAAAAGCGAAACTTGTCCTATAAGACCTAAGTAACTGTATTTTATAAGCACTCATAATAGACCTCATTTGAGGAAACTTTTGAAAAACGTAATTATTCAGTTTTGAGCACCAGAGGAAAAATGAACAATGGGACCATCAGCAGCAGATCTTTCTTTAAAACACTGCTTTTACAGAAGTGAATGTTTTATACTTCTTTATGTCTGCTTAAAACAGACTCTTGTGATATTGCACTAAACTTGGGTAAAGTTCCTTATGGATTCCATATTTATTTAGGTAGCCTAACATGAGCCTGTGATTTTCCCATATTTTAATTTACACTTTTGATTCATTTCTAACAAACAAATGCTGTATTAGTTGCCTACTAGAAAATCTTCACAAGTCAAATAGTATAAGTGGACCTTATTACCTGCATATGATATTGAGTATTAATGCCTTAAAACCCTTAGCAACCCTTTCATCATCAAGACTTCTGCATTTGCCAGTAATTTTCCATTACTGTTGCACATCAGGATGGTAACACTGCTGAGCTCCATTTCTGATAAAACTTCCATTAGTGGCATGACAAAAGTGAAAAAAATACTAGAGATCTCAGCATTTTCGAAAATAAATTTTAAGTGTCTTGAAAGGGTCCCTGCAGACAACTATTTCTTGACTCAGCTGCAGAGAGATGTGAGAGAATTTTATCAGGCAAAAGAATGGGGGTTAGAACTCATTAGAGAAGGAAAGGAAGTGATTTCTCTCTAGGGAACTATCACATATTCACCTTTTCCAACTTTCTGGATAGGATGCAGTCTGTCTTTCGGGACACAGAAAATTCTGGAATCTGTTGTCTTTGTACTGTATACTTAACTTGTCGGTTTTACTTTGCACAATTCTCAAAATAAGACTTATATACTCTTTTTTTAAGGTGTGCATGGGGGAGCGTTTCTGCTTTTTCTGACGTTAGAAATGTTAAGATACTCAAACCAAAAGAAGGGCTTCTGGGCCCAAAGCTAGCTTTTTTTCCCCCTGCAGCTGTATCAGCTGGTGCAATGAAAGACATCACCTTTCCTGACAAACTTTGCCTCACTTTAGAGGCACTTATAGCTGTAGAGCATTAGAGCTACAACAGCACTACTCCTCCTTAATTAACTCCATCACTCAGTGTTTTAACTTGGGACCCTGACTGCTGAAGTAGAATAATTTTGGCCATAAACACTGCATTATAAAATGTCCCTCTCTGTGTTGTAGTTTGTAACCTGAAACGAGTTTCAGGTTACAATGCTGTGTACTGTGTGTGAGATGCAAAGTTGAAATGTTATCATGCAGAAGCACCTGACAATATAAACATGCTGATGTGTGTTCATAGAAAATTAACATTGCCAAAGGGGAATGAAGAGCAACAGTTTCTGAGGTGCTTTTGTTTTACTGAACTACCTGAATTACAGCTTTGTTCTATGGCACTTCTTCACATAGCTGTTAAATACTAATGTGCTCTATGTATAATATTTATGTGAAAAACATTCCATTTATGTGAAATGCTCACATTTATGTCAATTAATATGAAAAATTTCCAATGAAACTCCTACTCACTCCCTTCCCTCTCCTTCGTTGCAGGTGGTAGATCGGTCAGATTCTAATACCCATCCAGCTGAGACAGGACTCTCTTAAATCACTACAGTCTGTGCCAACACAAGACAGGCCCCTTGGTGGCTGAATCAGAGAGGTCAAGGACAAAATGTGAAGGGAAATGAAAAACAACACTCCCAGTTCTGATAGAGTCTGAGGCAACAGCCTGAACCACCAGCTCAGGCTTCCAGTGGCTTGTTTAGCAGATCAAGCAGCTGCTGGTACAATTAACATCACACAGCATTCAAAGGACAGAGTAAAGATTGACAGCTCCCAGCCAGCTTAAAAGTGGTATTTTCAGGAGAATGTGTAATTCCTGCCGTTACTTAAAAGTGGTGGGTTCAGTCAATATCACGAGTTGTAACTTCTATCAGTGGGAACTCGCAGGGAATAGTACAATCACTATTCTAAAACTCCGAACAAGGCGGGAGAGATTATAGCTTACAGAGTAAGCCTATCATCTAGGTCTGCAAAAGCCAGGCACTTACAAGTAGCCTGGCAGCAAATTTTTGATGACCTTAGAGGTGAACAGATTTTGATTAAAGAGCAGTTTATGATTGGTAAAACAGGTTGCAAGCAGTCCTGGCCGTAAAAATTAATGTTTCCACAGATATTGATGGTTTTTGATGGTGATAAATATTCAAGTTTTGGCCCTTGTGTTATTAAATTCATTAGCTGTGAGGGCTTTCTGAAAGGGATCTATAGGTAATGGAATTAGCAACTATAAATCATATTGAAATACACTGTGTATTCAGCCCAATAGGTGAGTGTAAATATCAGGAATGTGGACGTTTTAAACCACTTTGTTGCCACCCTGCCTACATCTTACCTGCTTCTTCTGTGTTCCTGTTATTTTTCAACATTTTCAGGAAAAAAAGACTGCTTGAGGCCATGCCCTGTTACAGACCCAAATAACATAAAGCCCTGCAGCATGTGAGCTTGCTGCCCTGTGAGGGCTGGGGGGAAGACTCTTCCCTTTTAGTAGTTGCCTCCTCTGGGATGGGGACAGTGACATGAGTCCCACCAGGTCACCAAAGTACAGAATCCTCTTCAGCTTAAAGCCCAGCCATGAGAGATATCAGTTTGCTGATTCATATTTTTGCAAACATAAACTATTCTGTGGCTCTACAGATATACGACAATAAAATAAACCCTAAGTCATGGTTAAACTTGCCAGTTACATTGGGACAAAAACTTCAACCCTGATGGGCCCTGAAATTACTGGGGGCAAGATCCCAAGGGTGTCTTGTAGCTATCTGGACTGAGACATACCGAGTGCTTTGTTGGCAGCACTGCAAACTCACTCTACGTTCACTTCAAGGTGGAAGTACCTGAACTTTCTCACTTCAAGGATGAACCACACTCCAGTTTCTCCCACCTGGATATATAAAAGCTTTTCTCAGGACACCTAGCTATCTGCACTCCAGATTATCCTGTCAAAACCAGACATCCAGAATGTCTCCTGACATGATTTTGCAGAGCATAATTGAAAATCTTACATCCATTTTTACGATCAATACCATGTACAGATATAGAAGCTTGAAGCTCTCCTGGATCATTTGGGACTTGACTCTACCACATCTATTTACTTCATTTTTAAGACAAACCTTTTAGAAAGATACTAATTAGGGAACATCAAAAGAAATATAGACTAGTGCCCATGTTCGTAATAATCTGAAGAATATGTTTCTAGCTTAAACAGAAAAATGAAGGTCTCTTTTATTTGATAAAACTGCATTCCATATGCTTTATTATGGATTTCACCTTGACATTAAATTACCTGATATGAGCATATTTACATATATTTACAGTGACTGTTATATAATTATAGGGAGTATTGAAAAGAAAAATCATTTATCTGTGGTTATATAATAAACTCTGGAGAGGGATAAAAAGCTGTTCAATACCCCCACAATATGAAAACATATATAGAATTTAACTGTGGCTCTATATGCGCATCTACCTTGAATTCGTCAAAATAATTCTAATGTAGTAGTTTCATAAATAAACACTAAAATGTATTTTTGTTGACAGAAAGCTTTGAAACTAGAATTTGTGTAACACTGTAGCCAGCAAAAAGATTGTGATGTCTCTAAGAGTGAGGCATAAATCCTTAGGCACGGTTCAACATCAGCTGGAGGACACAAAAGAGCACCAAGCATGACCATAACATTGAAATAAGCTAAAAATTATTTATTTTGGCCATTTATTAGCATTGGGGATTTAAAAGCAGATTTGGGCACTCTATAGAGTGGTTTACTTCTAGCCTAATTCCCTGATGTCCTGGGCAGGAGGTGTAGTGGGCACCACGACAGTGCTGGGGCTGTCTAAATGGTTGCGCTCTAAAGGAGCAGGGAAGTACAAGACAGCTTGCTCCAAGCTGGCTGCTCAGGACAAACATCCCTTCCCCTACAAAGTTTAACCTGATTATAAATCTGTATCCACTGTACTGGCTCTGTAGAGATGACTTCTGGTGAATGCATCTCTGTAGAGATGAATTATGGTGAATAAAACTGAACTGAGATCTATTAAAGAGATTCTTCTTTCTCTGTAGACTGTATGCGGTAGCAAAGTTGTTTGTTCCTCCAATTTCCTGCTAGTCATTTTGGGTATCAGAAAGAAATCTTTATACAGAACCAGGCTATCAACCAATACAATGAATGGCTTTTGGTGAAACCAGTAATGCTTTTTATCTGTCTCTTCCTGAACAGCAGTGCCTACACTAAAATTTGTTATGGGAATTAGGAATATGATCACTTCCTTAGTCAAGAAGACATTTCCACTTCATTTGAGTGGAGTCTAGTTTTAGCCACTGTTAGTAAGTTGACAAGCAGCAAGCACGTGTGCTTGGTACTGGTCAACAAATATCATTGACAACATTTAAAAAAATAAAATCCGAATACATGTGTCCCTTCCTATTCTTTCATCAGAACAGTCTGACCTATAAATCAATGTGCAATTAAAACATAAATTACAGCAGGACAGATTTTTCTGAGCAACCTTATTAGTTTCCTGTTGGCCAAGGTAGAGAGCTCACAGGAAACCAGAGACTGTTTCCTTCAACTTCACTTACATTGTACTTCACTAACTTTAGTTGACAAATTTCTTAGAGAAAAGTTCTTTAAGACAAAATACAATTTCAAAACATATATTATCCTTTTGAAGTTTTGCTTTCGAAAAGAAAAAAAATTTTAAACAGACATTAATTTCATACTATCTTTTAATTATCTATTTAAAGAAAGAATTATTGTTTGAAAAAAGGAAAACTTTTTTTTTAAAGGAAGAAGAATGGTAGGTAGAATCCTTAGCTGTAGGATAGTTAGCATTCATTTTGTCTCGGTAACCCTTAGAATTACAAGATACCATTTAAAGAGGCTGCATGTCATTGTCAGACAGCATAACAGAAGTCTGTTTGTTGCTCACCAGATGATTTTACATGCTATCTAAATTACACTATATTAGTTAAAGGATATACCTCAGTGTAGAGCTGATTGACTACTCCTGCCTTTTATCCCTGGAGGTAGTTCACAAGTTCTTGTCCCTCTCAACTTAATGCACAAATAAAACAAATACTTTTACAAAAAGATCTATTCCTGCATTGATGTTTGCTAACATTTTATTTAGGAATGCTGACACTTCTCCTATAGTCCTGAGTTGGCTGGGAGGAAAGACAATGGAACATGTGTAACTGATGGTAAACAGCAAATTGATTATTTTTCAAAGAAAAGCCAAACTTCTATAGGGAAAGACAAAATAACAACACAGAAGGAGGTAATGTAATGCCTGAAAATGAACATAACACAAGGCCACAGTTCTCAAATCAGTCTCTCTAAAGCATATTTAGGCACTTAGCAAGCATGTGCATTTCCTGAAACACCAAAATGCTTCTACCTCTCCACTAAACTGGGGGTTATGCCCCACTTCCACAGAACTATTTAACACTTTAAACTCCACACTGATGTCTATTGTTAGGAGCCCTGCACTCCTTTAACCACCTCTGCAGTTCTGAGCAGAGCATCTATCAAGCACCAACAGGGCCATTGCTGCAGAAGCCAATTCAGCTGGTTAACTTCAGCCTGGAAGGTTCAACAAGCTTCTCCTGTTAGTCTGGCTCCACTTGCAAAAGGAATCTAGTGCAATTCAAAATTAACAAAGGTTACATTATTTTACAGCATTAATAGGCTATAAAAGCTCTTTGTGACTGTATCCTCAGTTCACCTCACAACACATTTCTTTGTGTTTCACTCAAAGCTTATCTATATACAGTTATTTAAACTCATTGTAAATAAGACACACATTTTTGAATATTACTAGAAATTACGTCTATAAAATACCGAATAAAACCTTCAAAACAAATGCATAAAGAAGTATCAAGGGAAAAATACTTTTTCATATGAATCTACCCAACAAAGTATTTTAATGAGTGCAGATCTATTAAGAGAATTCTCAGGATACTGTAATTATTATTCATTTTCTAGAATTGTTTCACCATGAAGCTTTATGCTACTATGGGGACTTTAATGTTTATGTTTTGTGATGGCTGCGTTGACTATTAAAAAGCAATTTGGCTGACATTTTAAGTCTTTTGTTGCCAGTTTTAATTGGATTGTTCACCAAGCATCAACTCCCCCGTTAACTGCAAAAATTACGGGCCGACGTCAGTTTACAGTAATGACTGTTTAATGATTTTATGATTTCAGTATGCCAGCTTCATACGGATGCATGCATGATTAGTTTCATATCAAGACCCGTAATTAAATAATTGAAACTTCAACAAAAGAAAACATCAAACAGGAAGACATCCTTAATAAAGACTCCAAGATTTATCAATGCTCTCATTCCAAATAAAATATAATTAATATTTTGAGGTCAAATGGTGCAAAAGACGATGTTAAGAAAAAAGTTCTCTCACCTTTTTCTACAGAAAAAATTTGCCTTTAACTGATTCAAAGTTGAGATGCAGTGAGTACTTGCATACCATTCTGAAACCTAATTCCAAATTATTCAGAGCTCTTATTTTTGTTTACTTTCCAGACTAGGTGAAGCTGCTTTTATAATAATAATTATAAGATATAAAAATAATTGTACCTCAACTGAAACTTACAGTACTTACAACCAAAGAAAAACAAGCCCACCAACTTTTCAGGAATTCAGGTTCTTGAAAGAAAACAGATCATTAGTCTTTGTTCGGCTCTGAATCCTATGCCAAACTCCTACATATTTCAGAATTTCAAACAGAAAAAATGGCTTTTAGAAGAATACTCTGCAAGTGTGAAATATCCATGAAAATAAAGCCAGAACAAAGACTCACAAAGCAGGACCAGCACTGCACAGGCAGTGAGTGCCTCCTCATACTGCTCAGAGAATTTCACACCTGATGGTTTTGGCCACCCGGCAGGGGTGGGAACTTTCTGTAAGCAGCTCAACTTGAATTTTCCAAGAACTTGGTTTTTCACACATTTTGATACTCATGAAGTTTAGGGGAAAAAGTTACTGGCCAAGGGCTTTCATTGTCTTAATACCGACAGTGCACACCTGTGGTGCTGACTCCTTAGTGAATCGTAGAGAGATCACAGCAACAAGCTGGAGAAAGAAATTCCTTTCTTAACTTGTCTTGAATGGTAACATGTAACTCCATTTCTAAAGGGAACATTCGTAGTTTCCCGGGAGAAATCCTTGACAAAGAATGTAAATAATGAAAGATGTTGTGGTAAGGTGTTTTCCTTGACTAATGAAAGAGCTTTGTCTTTGTTTTCACATTTGTGAGACTGTGCTGCAGGGACAGACAGACACAGTCACAGACAAACGATGCCTCCAGCTAACATGGCTGGAGGGAGAAAATGTTTGCTCTCTGCTCTTGATAATAATAAAGCCTTCTGAAAAATTCTATGAACATGGAGTCGTTTTGTGGACAAGCCCTAGCACTTAGGGCCTCATCTTTGCCACACACATCTGCACTACAAAATTTGGGATAAGGTGCTTCTGTAAACTGAGCCTGTATATTTATGGATTCCGATTAATTTTACACCTCTAAGGTGTAAAAAAAAATCACACCTCTAAGCATCAAAGTTTATTGTGTTACACAGTAAGTATTCAGGCAAATTTCAGCAATTTATAGCAACTTCAAAGAACGTACATTCATCTGTTTTCAGGCTTGACTTTTATGGACTATAGTCACCTACTAGAAAATATTAACCTACTGGAAAGTCAATAGGTTTTTAAGGTTTCATTTTTATGTACAAAAAGCTGTATGCCTCACAGAATCATTCATTTTCCTTTTATTGCCAGGATCATGGCTTAAAACCTGTTGTGACCAAACTTCTGAGGAGATGGCTTTATTTGAAAGATTTAGGGGTAAATTTAGGGTCCATCTCTTTTTCCAGTTACAACGGCATGATATGGGATTAACTCCATTGATTTAAATTATGTTATTCTGCCTTGGTTTGCTAGGTGTAACCACAGAAGGGAACAGCCCACCCTTGAGAGGGTGTATCTACTTTTACTATATTTAGAAACAAAAACATTGCCACTTCAAAATATGAACAGTGCAACACTGTATGATTCTGTTCCAGGAACAGGGTTATTGTACTGGTAATATAGAAAGGAATGAAGCACTCAACCAGTAAAATACAGGTTGGCACAAACTTACTTCGATTTGTAAAATAAGAAGGTCCAACAGAGGTATGTGAATGGACCATACATCAGCAGATGAAAATTCACATTGGCAAAGGCAAGGTATCTCAAATTGATTGCTGAGATCTAAATTAACTCCAAGTCCTCAGAAAATGGCCCTGAGTATGTCTGCAAATGGCTCAATGAAAACTTCTTTTCTATGTACAGGTTTAGGAAAAGAATGTAGCAGCATGGAAAATAAACCAAACTGGACAGAAAGGAAAAAGGCAAGCAGTGTTAAATTCTCACATACACATCTTGTAGAATAATTTGTTCTATTTCTGCCACATGTTTTCAGAAAAAATTGGTTAAAAATAGAAGGGATTTTACAAACAGATGAGTAGATTAGTGATGTTAAACTAGACAGATTATGTCATCTAACAAAAAGCAAAATGTAAATGATAGTGAAACATCATAATGAACTCAGTAGGTATACAATTATTTATACTGACAATAAAAGTACAGTGCATCACTAAATGGAACTGTTAGGAGAGAAATTTAAAACTGATAATAAGGAATACTCTGGTGTGGGTTTTGTTAGTTTTTAACAACAAATTTAACCTAGAAACTTGTTGCTACAAACTGTCATTCAGAGAAGAAGGTTGAAAATATTTTATGTGTAGAATTTTATATAGATAATTATTCATCCACACAGAGTAAGCAGCTAGTATACACACAAATCTCAGTGTATTTAAGTTTAAACTCTACATATAAAAAGCAGGTATATGTGTGAAGGTGTATAACATATATGTTTACACACACACATGAAAGTGTCCACTGAATTTTCCCCCAGTAGAAAGAACAGAAGTTAGGCTGATATTTCCTGTTTATTTACAAACCCAATTTTTTTAATCTTGAAGGATTTCATTTTAGAACATTATTAGAACAGCATGGAGCAAAACTACACTCACTGATTCCTCCTCCAGCCAGAAGACCTCAGGCAAATTCCAGCCACTGGTGAATTTCTTCCTATGTGATCGAGTCATGGCTAGTTTAGTCAGAAAACATTTGGGGAAAATAGGAGAAGCATGTAATTTACTTGGCCTGGTGAAACAAGTTTAAGGCAATAACTTCTGATGGCTGAAAAAAAAGAATGGATCTGCCTTGAAGTCATGTACCACCAGTAATGCAAAAGTTAAAAGCTGAAGAAGAAATAGTTCATTTGCAGATCTCAGAGTGAGCTGGGTATTGACACTTGAGCAGCAATTTGAAACTCAACACGATTTACTGTCCAGAATGGAATAGCCTCCTTCTAATCCTCATACTGATGTTTAAATTCTAATTTTGATGCCTACTTTTGAAATACATGACTCTTTGCAAATATTGGAAAATAACCTCATACAGATTTTGTGAGTAGTACAAATGGGACTCCTGCTCTTCAATCTGAATGATGCAATAACCAAGTAACAAAGCACCCTCTGCCAAACTCATCTCAGCACTGAGTAACACAATAACCAAGGAAACTAGGATAGAACAACTAGCTCTGGTCACTGCACAGTGCTTTATCCACCTGCCTTCCCTTGTTATGGAATATCCAGACTGAATGCAAATAAAGCAGATGTACCAGGGAAGTGGAGGAAGTAGCTGGCAATAATATATGCAATAGTTACCTTTTACTGAAGAGGATGGACAAAATGGATGAAGATCAGTGGACAGTTTCAGATCATACAATTTCAAAATGATCTTTTAAAAGTAACTATTAGAGCTGAGTTGCAGCATTCAGCTGAAATTGAACTTTTCAGAATTTCACATTAAGTAGAAATTAGGAAAGAAAAAAACATCATACACATCAAAAAGGAGAGGCCTGCTCAGACATAGCTTTCCTCCTCCTCCTCTTTGTCTTTTACAATCTTATATTGAAGAAAAAGCAATGAAGCATACCCTGCTGCAGAAAAAAATACACGGCAGAAAAATTTTTGAGTAAACATGTCAATGAATTGGTTCCATCTGAAAAAAAAAAGAACTCAGTATAAAGACATAATCTAAGCCAGCTGTATGGTAGTTCATAGTCCAAATTCTGATGAGAATTTTGCCTAATGTAGGAGGGAACATCAGATGGCTGCAGAGACACTTCCAGGCTAGTTTACAGCCTGCAGTGATCTCGAAAGCTCTAATTCTGTCCTGTTGATTAGACAGGAAAAAAGAGGGAAGGGAAGGATCTGTCACCAGCTCAGTTCTGCAGTGCATGTGCCAGCACCCAGACTCGCTCTGCGAGCTGCAAAGCAACGGCACTGGTCCCAAAGAGCTGGTGCAGAAACAACATCTGCCGAGCTAAAATTCATCTCATGTGAGTATCTTTGCAATTCTACAGCACAATATGATTACATTGCTACATCATCTGTATTAAAAACATTGCTGCACACACGTGACAGCATAGCTAATGCAAAAACATTTACTTCATGAGACCAAACTAAATGACAGAAACTGTAATTGACATTTATGGTATTGATCAGGCTCCAACATTAATACAAAGTAAAATGGTTTGGGAAGTTTATTCATCTACTGATTAGTGATTCATCCCTTTCCAGATGATCCCTGAGGATGACAGCATTGTGTATGTTTGCGTTCATCTTCATTGTGAAGTATTTGCTTCATTTCACTTGCTATAAAGCCAGCACTAAAATTATCATGATTTAGCTACACAAAACTAAACATGTCATCTTGCTTTAAAAAAGGCTCTATTTCCCTACAGAAAACCCCTTCCAATCCCATAGCAACAGCAAAAACCTCCATGTCTCCTAATAAAAGCCCCCCCACAGGCACTAGACAAAGACAAAGCTTATATTTAGGTTATATTACTAGAGAATCAGTGAATGGCAGCTGTTAAAGTGGATTACATGGTCCACATGATCACTGAATATGTAAAATCACCTGGAAGATTTCCTGAACAGATTTTTTTGAGTTATAAGAAAATTCTTAACTTGGAATGTCACAGATTCCAGAGCAGGACTGCAGGGAGTTATGACTGGAAGTAGAGAGAGCAAAGCACAAGTGGTCCTTATGTGTACCAAAAATAGGTTGCAAGCTCCTGTCATTAAAGTCAATGCACTGAGATGATTCCCAACCAAAAGTAGGCAGAGAAAAGCATAAATGGAGTGAGACAATATCTTATTTTCCTTTCATGTAAGCCAGGTGAACACAAGGGAACTGCCAAGTGCACTCTCTTGATGGGCATAGTAGCACATTCCCTCTCTCAGTCTCTGCTGATGCTTCCACTGGTGCAATAAAGCCCTTTATTTTCTGTCCCAAGTTCTTACTGTCAAGTAAAACTAAGCAATGAATGGGGATACAGTTCAGCTGAGAGCAGTATTTGATTTAATATTCCTCTAACACTTTGAACATAAAAACGCACTCTAGAAGTGCTAAGTCTTATTTAGCTTGGCAGTAGTGAATGTAGGGTGACAAGTTTCCTGAGACTTGACAGTATGGCTCACCAGACTCCAATGCATACAGGCATAACCAGGCAGAGCAGAGAACACTTAACGGCAGAAAGCAGAGGAAGCACGACTCCTTACAAATCTAGAAAGCCAACTTTTACAGCTTTCATCTGAGCATGGGAGGCTCAGCTCTGATTATTTATATGCAGTGAAGTAGCTTGCAAGAGATTAGAGAGAGTGAGGAAGGGAGAAGACTAATTGTGTACCAGGTATGAGGGTATCATTTGCAACCCTCTTTCTCACCATTATCTGACTTTTCAGGTGAGTATCTTGACAACTGCCTTTCCTATGTGAGTCTCTTGCTCTGACGAGGAGCTTCACCTCCAAACAGAGATCTCTCCTTTGGGGAAATGTCACTGGCATTGACACATTTCCTGAAATGTTTGGGTTTCAGCACACATTCAAAGATGTGATTTCACATTTTAAAGCTTTGCCATAGAGATACAGGCAACACTTAAATGCAAGGCAGAAGTCAGGCAGGCAGATTTCTCTGTCACTGAGTGCACTGTGAAGCCAGAGGCTGTTGTGATGAGGCACAGGGGCTCCTGTGCTGGGCTGGAGTCTGGGGCAGCATGTCTGCCCCACCAACGTGTCCCCCCCAGTACTCTGCTCATTTACTTCTTCACCTACCAAGCCAAGTAAACAGAACGTAGGCTAAATATAGCCAAGAGGAGCTTCTTATTTATTACAGTAGGAACTAACTAAAACTCTGGGCATAACTTGAAGTCCATTTGAATAACCAATTTAGCTTTTTTTTTTCATCTCCAAGAGAAAGACTACATGGATTCTGAATGTATGCACACACCCCTGATGCTATAAAAACAGTCTAATTCTACTCTATAGCTCAATAAAAGACAAGATACCTGGTAATCTGCCTCTTTGTGAAGCAGTACTTCTCATCTCAAACAGGAGAGATAAGAGACAGCATGGAAAGCTCAAGGAAAGCACTTTATCCCTTTGTTTGAAAATCTTCAATAGACAGCATTTTAAGAAAAAAAAGAAAATTAAATTTGTTCTATTCAAATGCAGCATGGAAGAAAACAGTGTCTAGTCCAGGCTGGGCACAGTGACCTGTCCTAGTTTGTCACTCAACAAGGCACAAAAAAAAAAGATAAATTTCCATTTTGTTACATAATATTTCATTAGGGAGCTAATTAAACAAGCTCTACTTAAACACAACATGTAAACAGTATTATACTGGAAGGGGAGCATTTCTTGGAAGATATTAACTGATAGCACTAACATAAATGATTTAATTTTTTCCCCTTTTTTCAACAGTTAGGAACAAAAAGCTTTTTTCCCCATTACCTCATCCCAAGTAGTTTTTCAAATCAAGCCCATGTTCGCATTCATGCTGTCACTGATAATGGATCTTGTGTCAAATAAGAAGAGAGTAAAGGACCTGATAATAAGTGCAATTATAAAACATCAAAAATGGTAGATCAAAGTGGATTTCCTTTATTCCACTGTGTACAGTCACTTCAGAGCTTTTCAGTGTTCCTGTCATGCGGTCCTGACAGGATGTATTAATTTTCTCCATTATCCTAGCAACAAGTATGGCACACTTCAGAAAGCAGCTGACAAATGCAGCTCCTCATTATTACTCTGTCTTACTTTTATTCATTTTGTTTATAAAAACACTTTTAAAATCCCCTTCTCCTGAGATTCTCGGGCATGATGATAGCCATCAAATGGCTGATAACCTTGTGATAAACAGAATTCAGGGACAAAGTCTCAAGCCTTCCAAGTACTGACACTCTACAAAAAAGGACTGAAATTTACAGCCTCCAAAATTTTCAATTCCATTGAGCTTATGTTAGATGAGCTTGAAAACTTTACCTAAATATTGCTGTTTTAATTCATCTTGGAAGACTATCAATTTTCTGCATATTTACTAAATTCTGGATGGGAATTTATGGCATAGATTGGCAATGTAACATACAAATTGCCTCTGGAAAAAAAAAAGCCCTGTAGTTAAGCAAACTAGTTCAGCTTCATCCTTCCTGCTTCAGCCCCATGGGTACCATGACTCAATTCCTGGTGTGGCTGCTCAGGTTTATCACTTCAACAATAGTGAGAAGCTTCTGAAATGAAATGTGCATGACAAGAAAATAGTTCTACAGCATTTTCCCACAGGAAGAAATTAGGAGAGAGGCTTTGAGTCAGTGGTCTCTTCAATAAACTCTGCTTACGCTTCCCAACATTCGGGCTTGCAGGAGTGTTTGCTTTTGAGCTGATCATAAATGCAGCTGGTATTGTCAATATAAAAAGGAACACGGACTCCAACACTAAGAAAGCAAAATAAGAATCAAGCAAATTGTACAATATAAACACGTGCACGCAAAATTAAGTCCTGAAGCAATACATTGTCATATAAAATTGCATATACTTGCTGAAGTGGTAAACCATGACAATTTGCACTAAGTGAGAAAATAATATTCGTATAAAAACCTAAACACTATTAAAACTGACATGCAGAATTTCAAAGGACAAAATCCACTCTAAGCATGCACGCTAAGGTAAAGCACCATGTTCAAAAATGATACAATGTTATTCTGAATTTAGAGTACATTTAACTAGTATTGACTTTCATGGCTAGTTTGAAAAATAAATCTAAATTCACTAATTCAATTGACTATGACAAGGCCCTACACAGTTGGAAATAAACTGAGGAACTACACCATGCTGCCATCACAAAAAGTATCTGTCTTAAATATTAGTATAAAAGCAGATGCAGCAGTTTCATATCCTATCATAAGAATATTATGGCAATGATGCGTAGAAGTGATTTACATGATTATTTCTAGGCTGCAAGAACTGCTATTCCAAGTACTTTGCAGAGTCATGTGCCAACATTAAAGCAAGTTATGATTAATGCAATTTGAGTATAATACATATTGCACAGATAGATGATAGCCCTGCTGACACTATATGTACAATAATTAGTGCTGTGACAACAGCTAATTATTTATAATTTTAAAGCTTAAGGATTTTATCTATAAATATTGTGGTTGAAGTTAATAGATCAGTTCTTTCCAGAGCCAAAACAAGGTGACAGAAATTATGCATCAAATAAATGAATGATTTCTTATCAATATTTAAAACTAATGGAATGCCAATCAATAACATCCCTAGACATCTTATGCACTGCTGCAAAGTACTACTGCCAAAATTAGTATATAAAGCACCCACATCATCATCCCACTTGCTGTGCAACACAATGAAACTTATTAAAAGACAATTGAAAACATAAAAACTACCTCCTTAAAATTCAAGAGATCTAAGATAGCAGTATGAAATGCTGCTCCAGCTGTATGAAAGACCATCTGTCTGTGGAAGAACTGGAGAGAAAAAACAGATTCTCAGATGGAATCCAAAGGAATTACTTCATTGATTTTGGTATTGCTACTCTAGAAGAGTATATCCAAATTTTCAGGCCTGCAGTCAGCAGCAGGACCTGACTTACCTGCTAATGGCCAAAGTATTGTTCTGCATAGAATGAACACGAACATCTAAGAATTCAGGTATCAGAATGCCAAGGAACTTGTGAGGAGTTCACTCACGAATGAGCACATGGTCTTTTTTCAGAGTGGAAGTTTTGAGTTCAAAATATTCCAGCAAGTTTGAAACTTTAGGAAAAGAGATTTAAAAGACCTTAAGGTGATGTGGTTGGGATGGGGGAAGGAAAAAAATGTGTTTTGTTGACACATTAAGATGATGCACAACTTGCAGTAATCCCTAAAGGGCAATGAAGGATCTATTCCAATCTACATGGCACTTTTCAGTTACCTATGCCTCAGGTATCATTTGGGAGGGGAGAACAGCATTGAAGTGATTGCTGCAAGCATGAGTGCCTACTTTTCCTACCCCTGCAAAGTCCATTAATCAGTGAGCAACTGATTTGTGCGCAAACAAGAGCTACTGGCAATAGCAGTGTGTGGCAAAGCAGGCAGCCCACCACTGTACCACAGGACTAAGAGGTGGGCCTGAGCTGCTGCCAAACTGCGTGGTCAAATCCAAACATTACAATGGCCAAATCCAACATTCTAGTGATCAAATCAATGAGGTACTGAACAACATATAGAGATTCAGTATTTATGACTGAATTGTACATAAATAATGACTAAAGCTCCAAAAAACAAGGTACAGCTCCAAACGATGAGATTTTCTTAAGCCCTTTTATCCATCTCCCTGTGAGTGACTTTAGGCCCAATGGGAATAATTTCATGCCTCCCATGACTGAGAAACACTATTTTACTTGAAACAAAAGCTGAAATTCTCACATCACCCTGTCAGCACTGCCTCCCAACACATTCCCAGGGAAGCAGGCAAAGCTGGGGAAAGCTCGGCTTGCAAAACCTTGGGTGTGCTCATTGTTCTCTGGGATTGGACCAGCACACCGATTTTCTTTCAGCTCTTCCAATTTTCCAGCATCACAAAACATTAATAATTGATGTTTCATTGATTTGATTATTTTCTTTAGAAAGCTGTCCAGTTCCTCCAGAGCTCAGAGCTGCAGAATGCTCTCAGAGGTATTCACATTTATCAGTTTTCTCTGACTCACTCAATATCAGTTTATTAGCCTTAATTTCTACCTTTGTGTTTAATATCAAGGAAGTTGCTTTTTGATTGACTCTGAAGAAACAACCCTTAACAATTGAAACTGAAACAAAAGCTTTCCCAGCAGAACAATTTTTAAAACCTAATGATACTTGAACAAACTTCGTGGTTTCATTTACTTGGGTAGCAACTACTCAGTGCAACAAAGAAGCCATATCTAATAGAACACTCAAATCCCCAGCTTCTTTAAGTGCTTTTGGTATCTGATTAAATATTAATACAAAACAAACTGTACTGTTCAACTACTTTTTTGCATTACTATTCTGTGAGGGATCACATGGTGAAGCAGATAGAAGACTGATGTCAATATTAAATGAACTTAGCTTTTCTTTAAAGTCAATGTGTCAATTTACACAAACAGAAAGGTACTCATCTTCCAGCACTTGGGATTTTCTTGAGCATCTGCATCTCAGAATCATCATGAGATGAAAGAACTGGTCAGAAATGCACTGAGGTTGAATTACATTAAGAACAGAAGAACCTTAGAAAGCAGTCAGACAACTATGCCTTCCCATTAGTTTATTAAGAGATCTGACATGACAGAAGAAGCAGTCTTAATTTCTAAGTATGTTGAAAAAGTGAGAAAACAGTTAGTACAAAAGATGCACATCTTAATTGTCATTACATTCCTGCCACGAACATGTATAAATGCAAATATCACTACAAATACCTTATTCTGTTTTATTTAGAATTCATCATCTTTTGCCTCATAGGCAGAGAAGCATGAAGAACCAACTTTTTTTTTTCAGATACCTAAAATATGTTCTCACCAGCATGCACATGAAGAAGTAGCAAGATTTCCTGTCACAAGTGAAAAATGAGATGTGATATGCTCAGTCCCAACTATTGCTGGCTAGGGAAGAGCTCTCTGGCAATGGAATGGGGATATCAAAGAACTCAGATCTATGAGGGACTCCAGGATCACTGCAGAAGCACAGGCTTCGGTGGAAGTGTACTCCGAGTACCTGACAGAAATTTTAAGCCCACTAATTAGGAAATAATTAATATTGGCTTGCCTTGAGCTCAAATAGAAACATGCAAAAGTAGCATGTAACCAATACCAGTAACAGCCACATACCAAATACAAGCATTTTATTAACACATGTGGGCAGTATAACCAGACAGACAGAAACTATGACTGATGCTCAGGTGCCACAGAAAACACGTAACTAGTACTCAAGTAACAGAATTTACAAAGTAATGAGGGTGTAAGCACTAGGTTCTGCAAACTGACAGGACATCCCAGAAAGAACTATATCATCACTGAATAAATCTAGTAAAGTTTAATTCTGAAGTCTCGAACTGACTGATTAGATTTACCATTCTTCTAAAAACTATCCCCACAGCTATCGCTGAATGCCTGGTGCATTTATGTTCACTTATATTCAACAGCAGCTGAGAGCATCCCAGCTTCCCTGGGACCTGTGCAGTTTGCAGTAGACCTTATGTCCTTTAGATGTATAATAAAATAGAGAATTAAGTGATTAAGTTCAATCTGACCCAAGTTCCTCTTTCTGCATTATTATCCAGAGTCTTGTCTCTTCAAACATCTAACCTGTCGATGCAAATGTCAGCTTGAAGCCCTACTGTAATCAAGACTGAAAGTGAGAAGAGATGCCTAAAACATGAAGCAAAAGCAGGAAACCACAAAAAAATATGGATGACAAACTGTGTTCCTGCAGATTTTAATACTTCTTTTAAAATCATAATTGGCCCTAATTGCACTACTTACATGTTAATGCATAACACCTGGCCTCAGCTGGAGAGAAAGAGGCTAACAACGTTTTCCTCTCACCTCACTGACAAGGAATTAAATACAGTCTTACAAAGTTGGGCTTGCCAAATATAAGGCACCAATAATTAGGACAATGTGAAAGCAATCTAATTTAGTCACAAAAATTAAACGTGCAAAGCTACTAAACATTAATTTTGAATTAGTAATGAATTAGACTGAAAATAAGTCCAAACCACACAGATACAGGAGAAAAATAATAACAAGAGGTAAAGCTTGATTAAAGAAGTGTCTTTTGACTTAAAAGAGGAAAGTGACACTTCCCCACAAAAAAACCCAAATACAGCTAAAAAAACCCAACAAACAAAAGAGAAAGACTCAGTTACCTCATGGATAGGATAAAAACAATCCTAGTTGTTCTACCCGGATGGGTAATCTGCCATACTATCCTTATAGTAGAAGTTCATACAGTGCTGCACTGACAAAGGTAAGTGCCCACAGAAAACTTTATTGTCAGAGTAAACCAGTGATAACAAAGCTCAAAATGCCAACCCAGTCTGTAACCAAAGAGCATCCTTCCTACAGAGTTGCCCTGGACCAACTGAAAACCACATTACTTCTTACTTTTGTTTAATCACTGAGCCATTTCCAGTACAACTGCTCTTAAAAACATCCCCATCTACTTCACTTTATCTCTTTTAAACACTTGCTTTTTCAGCAAAATTACCAATGCTCCTAAAAACACTCAATTACTGCTGCTAACCACCACACCTCCAGAATTCATTTCAGAACTTTCAGTCTTGATTAGCCTGCAACCTGAAAACAAAGCAAGCCAGATACCTAAGCACTGATGTGTGCCTTATCCAAGTCTAGAGTACACCAACTTTTTCCATCTAACATTACACTACAGCACAGCCTGAAGGATTCTGCTGAGCTTCTGTAGATCACACAAAATATAATACTGAGATATGATCTAGGGAACTCTGACTCTTCTGGCTATCCATTCAGATTTCCTAATAATTCTGAGTTTCTTTGTAGTAAGTATGTTCAGGAAATATTTATTTGAGACTTAATTTTTAGTTCTGCTTTGCTTCAGAAACTTAGTAATATCCTCTTGAACAGAAACACAACATAATTAGCAGTATGTTGCTAATTTAACATTGTTTAAGAAAATATTGCTTCAACTACTGGGTTTATTTTAATGTTCTAATTAGAAAATTCATAAACATTATTATAGATCAAATTACTATTGTCCTCCATGCTATTCTAAGAAAAATTATGCAGAAAAGCTAAATCCATTGAATACACTGTTTGCTGAGAACAAATTCTTCTATTACTGACATGCAGGGATCATTTATATGTCAGAAAATAAATTTGCATATAATGACGCTCAGCTCATTTAATTAAAACATGTTCAGGACAATAAAATTTAATTTCTAATATTGTACAAAATGGAATAAAATAAAATTTTTAAGACCAAAATTTCCCTGAAGTCAGAAATAGCTTATACAAATTTAGCCTATTAACTAGAAAAAGGTCCCTGAATTCCCTGTGCATGGTTTTCCCTGGGACACTTAGGAGTTCAGTCATATTTTGGAGCTGCATCTCTCTCCAATGAAGAGACAGGGGAATGTGTCTCAGAAGAATGGTGTCTCAGCAAACACCTGGGGTACAGCAGGATGAACCAAGACCTCTTCTGTGCACACACTCCCCAACAGCTCCACTGGCCCTTGCATCCCTCTGTAATTCCTCCTGTGGTGTAAAATCAGCTCTCTTTCCTCTCCCAAGTAACAAACCCACCCCAGTTCATGCCAATCAAAGCTTTCCACTGAACCATGACATAATCTTTACACCAGTAATTTTCCCAATAATTTAATGATAGGAAAGTTACTTCAACACCATTGCCATTTAACACAATAAAACACTGAATGTTCATGTACACATTTCAGAAAAAAGAAAAAGAATCTCTTTGCATACTATCTTTCCCTCCACTTATCTCTCATACCATGTCTCACTACTGAATACTTGTTAGAAATGACCAAAGTGATGAGCCTGATATGCCCACAGAGACACACAGAGTCAGTTCTAAAACATGTGGATAGAAAAGAAGTATAGAAACACTAGAAGACAGAGAACAATACAAATCACTCTCCATGTTGTGAGAAGCAGAAAAGACTCATCCCTAAATCTGTTTCTCAGCCCAAGTCTAGTATCAAACTTTGTACAAATAAGTGCACATATTAAACACATGTAAACACCATGCTATGTGTGTAATAATTAAACTGTTGACAAACCCCCCTTTTGAACCTGCTTGGCTTTTTTGTAACAGTATTTAGAAACATTAGAAGAAGATATGAAATCCAATTTTTATGAAATTCAGAGCCCTATTAATCCACCAAGGATAAAGTTCTCATAGAACTTTATGAGAGTTCAGGAAAAAAAATCTAAGTCTGAAGCAGAATGTAGGAGGCATTCCTAAAGGTGTGTTTTCCCCATTATATTTTAGGTTTGGGGGGAAAAGATTTAATGTGAGATGAGAGGCTATACTTTATATATTGTCTAATTGACACAGAAAAAAATAGTAATGTTTGTGAAAAATCAATAGAGAAAGATAAATCTGAAAATAAATACTGATTTAAGCACTCAAGAGTGTAAAACAGAATGACAAAACATTCATTACAGTTAAGGTTGACATTCTATAACAAATGACTTTGTAACTCACATCTGACAATACCAGATTTTATAGGAGAGAATTCATTTATAGGGACAATTAGGTAAAGATTTAGTATTTGAACTTAATGTCTCACTTTTTGTCAATTTAAGTTATGGTTCTTTTATTTATTTGTATTTTAAAAATCACAACTCATTTTGAAGGATTCTTTTGGTGAAAGCTAAAATTGTATTGTACTTATGGTTACTAAAATATTGATTTGTAACATAGATTAACAAATACAAGTGCTGATGTAGCTTTTTTCCCAAAGGAAACTAGAGCTTGCAATGGTCTTTACATTGACTTAAATTTGACAATGAGAAAACTACAATTTTGATACTGAATCAAATTTTGAACTAACTTGTTTGAAGCTATCAGTTTTCCTTCATTGAGAAGAATGCTTTATTAGAAATTCTCTTCATCTCCCTCCTCTCCATAAACAACAGAACTTGCTGGCAGTTGTTTTATACCCTAAAGCATCTCTACTTATTTTCCCAAGTGATACTTGACAAACGAAGTCAGTTCCTTTTCTTTAAATCTGACGTCAATTTTTCTCATTCACGTTATTAAAGTAGATTTACATTTGAAAAAGAAAACAATGGTCTTTTCCTTCTTTACACAAGAATCTTCCAATATCATACAGAAAATACAACTCAACTGAAAACATCAAATATGTGTCCTCAACTCTGCAAGAACTGGAATGGAATAAGGAAAAAGATCCTACTCAGGAATAGGTATATTAAAAATAAAATATCCCAAATATGCAAGTTCTTGCTTTGGCTCTTTGTAGGATTATGATTCTAGAAGTCCATATTTTGAAGAAAACAATGAATAATAACAATTAATAACATCATAGTGATTTAACTTTGCTTGTCATCGTTCTGAAGCCCACCACTTCCTGTGAATACAAATCTTTAATAATTAGGTTAACATTTAGAAAATAAGGGCTATCAACCAGTAAACAACCAGTACAGCTATTATATTGTCATCTAAGTCACACTGCATGGGTAAGATTTTTCCATTTTGAAATTTTTCTCTTGTGATTTGTTAGTCATTGATGTTTTTACAGTTCTATCTTTAATTACCCTTTCTCTCACTTCAGAGATTCAGGAAATGAAGCTTGCATCAGTAAATATCACGAGAAATCCTTGTTTGACATTTCAACCTGACTTTTGAATTTAATATGCATTTTGTCAATTATGTTTATTAATAAGGTTTGAGGTAACTTTCTTGTTATTAATATGATTTGCTTTGCCATAACCCAATACTTCTGAGGCACCCATGTATTGTATGAGAAACACATGGATCAGAGAGGGTTTCATGCTTCTACAGGAGAATGATTTGCATTTGAGAGCTGTCATGTTCTGTGGAGGTAAGGGAAGAGCTGGCAGTGCTCCAAGCACATCTGGAGAACTTGTCTCAGCTCTCCTCACTCCCACACACGCTCCAGAGACCACAGAGGAAATGCTTCACACGCCCCCCTCTCTACCTTCTTCCCCAAACCCCAAAACAAAACAGGCATGAGGAAATTAAATAAAGCAGCTCTGGATAATTGAAATTATAACAGGAACGTGACAGCGAACAGGAATTTTTAGGGGATGGTGTGGATGGGGAGATGAAACCAATCCCAGAAATACTGCCCTAGGAAGTTGATTTCAAGACTGTCTTTTATAAGAATCAAATATTTTGCTGATCATTACTATTAAAGGTAAACTGGAGGCTGAAGCTGCTCCCCACAAATGTACTAGTTTACATGGAAAAAAAACAAACCAGAAAAAAACCCACACATTTACGAACACAGATGGAGAGATAAGGAGATGTCTTCTACACTCAGATTTCTGTTGCACTCAAAGGGTATGAAGAACATCTCTTATGTGCCTTGACAGACTGTTAGATATATTTTTAGTTAGTAGAACTATTAGGAAAAATATTAATCTGAGAAGTTGTTAGGAGCCAAGATGTTAATTCACATCTTTGAATTAGATGCCACAGAAGAAAATGAGATTTCACAACTCAGTAACAGAACTGCAAAGCCTAGTGGGCAAGATTTTCCTGTATTATCTATTGTTGTGGATTTAAAAGATCAGCATGCACAAACACACAGAAGAAAATTATGCAAATGTCAATTTGTAAAGCTCCAGCTCTGCTGACTGAGCCTAAGTACTAAGTGAGATCCAATGGCATAACCATCAGCAGCAGGGAGACGCCTTTCTCAGGCAGGCAGCAGCTGAGGCACTTGGTGACTCTTGGAAGGAAAACAAAGTAGAAAAATAAAGATATGAAAACCAGCTAGAGGGTTGAATTCCCAGGAGTACCCTCGGTAAGATCACTGAGGCCTCTCCACTGAGATCAGAAATATGTTTGCAAAGGAATATGGTTATTTTTCAAATATATTGTCAAAACAATGGGACATGGATCAACTCACTCAGCAGAATGTGCCATTCTTTTATCATCAGTTTAACTGAGAACAAAATCACTGGATATTTATATGTATTCTCAGACAAAAGAGGATTTTTTTCTCAACTGACCTTTTAAAATAATTCTGCAGAATCATGACCTTATGATAGCTGAGCTCGAGGATCTCTCTTGGCAGTGAAAAGTCACAGAGGCTGGTCCCACCTTCCTGAGAAACAATCTCGGTGCTACTGGGGAAATTGGTACTAAGCAGTCTACCTCCACCAGGCATTTCCAAGCCTTCAGCCATAATGGGAATGTGGGGGAGGAGAAAGGAAGAGAGCATCAATGAAACTAACCACTGAGCATAAAACACAAATACAGGTAAGTTGATCTTTTCTATTCCAGTCATGAAAACTAAACTTCAATGAAAACAGACATGACAAACAAGTTCGAACTGATGGGCAAGGCCCAACTTTACATAAAGAGCCTGAGCATATTAGGCTAGATCTTGCCTCTACACCTCTCAAAAGCCAAATGGAATCCAAACAAATAAGCTGATCTGAGAAATGATAACAGAGCAGTGTGAAGAACCTTTCTTTGGGGTAAAAAAGAAGTTATTAAGCAAGGAACATGGTCAAGCCAGAAGGTGGTGCATGAGCTTCAGACCCCCTCCTCTGACTCACAGTGTATCACCATGAACAGAAAACTATCAATATGGGAAAAGTGAAGGAAAGACTAATGTTGCAAAATTGAGCTTGCAGCCTTTTATACTTGGAAAATCTATTGAGAGTCAGCCTTTCCTGTGATGCAGGAGCTTATAATTTCATTAGCTGTACTAGAATACAAATAAATTGAGATATTAATCAAAACAAATGGAAGACAAAACTTGTTGAAAACAAAATCTAGTGGGCTTTCCAAATGTGATTTTACAAGCATATTTGCTACAACTGGGTTTTATTTTTAATTCCCTGCCAACTTTTCATTATCCATCACCAGGTTGTCACTAATCACATGGTAATTAATAAACCTGCAGACAAGCTGGATACTGTAAATTAATTTAATGTGTGAGAGAAAAGTTGGAGAAACCACAATTGCGCTCGACCTCCTCTGGTTACTTCACCTGGCCTGGCCCCCCTGTACAACTGCATTGTGAACTAGTTCAGGGTTCTGCACTGAGAATTAACAGAGAAAAAGAACTATTTTTGTATAGGTCAGTTCTGATCTTGAGCAGAAGCAGGGTCACCAGGCCATCGCAGAGATGGCAGGTTGGGGCAGTCAGGGAGATCTATGGTTTGAGTGAATTTTAAGAGGGGTTGAAAGAACAGCTTCAGGGTAACATAAGGAACAGTGCCCTTCCCACCCCTGCAGTGCTTCCAGCCCAGAACCTGCAAACACACAGGAACTGACTTCTAATCATGCCCACAGTACTCAAAATGGAATTTAAAAAATAAAATTGAAGCGAAAACATAGAAGTCATATGGCACTTACCTATGCATTTAGTTTTTCAACCTTAGACTGAGTTTACAAAAAAAAGGCAGGAAAAGAAACTTAAAATTTAATTGAGCTGTGGAACACAGGCTGACTGAATTGGAACCATGAACCACTACTAAGGGCAGTCATACATTCTTTTCCTGCTGTCTCTTCTCTACTATCCCATTCCCAATGCAAACATGTAAGGAAATAGGAGGACCCATCCTGTAAAAGTTTCCTCCTAGTAGTACAGTCACTAAAGTCAACCCCAGCTTTGAGTCTGAGCTGGGAAGACAGGGACTCTTCTGTGGAAATGGTTTCAGAAAGCAAGTATTTTAAAACAAGAAGACTTCTTTTCATTTAATCATCTGACTATGTACTTTTGTGATTCTAGGCAAACAGCCAGGAAGGCGAAAAAAAAAATCTCCTGCAATCCATGAAACAAGAGAACACATGAAATTCATAATGTTATGATTCAGCCATCTTTTCTACCTTCCACAAATACAATACATTGTACTTTGAGTTTAAAATAGGCTCTATTTCCTGTGAAATTTCTTAAAGAAAGAATAAACTTTGCAGACATCATGAAAGGTGCCTCAGGGTGTGTCCAGCTGCCCTTCGTGTTCTGCTTAGAGCTGGCCTGGGTGGACTCTGACAACCAGGGCAGCCTCATTGCCTGCTGTAGTTTCTGACAGGAAACCTGGATGGCTGATCATGAGCACTTAAATGCCAAGATCCCTTATTAACTATTTCACAGTAGAATTGTGCTAAAGCAAAACGGATGTAATGCACTTTCTAATGCAGCAAGACATTCTTATGTCCTGACCTGTCAACCATTTGGAAAGATGCTCTGTGAGAACCACGTTAATAATATATTTCTCTCTTTTTGGCAGCATTTTTAAGTACTTTTGCAGATACTGAGACAGGTGTCAGCTCAGGCAAACTGCTGCTTAAGGAGGTTGTTTGATGGGACTGCATTCACTGCTGGATGGAATAAAAACATTTCCTACATGTTTCATCCATGGAAGAAGAACAAATCACTTCAACAGCTTATTGAGATTCCAAAGTGCACAGCATGAGAGTATGTTGCTTCCCACAACATCTTCAGCACCTCATTATTCTTTTTTAAGCCTGGCTTCCACCAGCTACATGCTCTTCACAAAAGTTTCTCTTGGCAACCTCTTTCCACAATTACAGAGATTGCATGTACACCTTTTTTATTTATTAATTTTTTAAAGACTCCCTCTATTTCCCTCCTCTTTCTTCTTTCCACCACAATTTGTTTCTGTGTAATCCCTATCTCTCTCTCTCAGCTTTAATGTGCATCTTTATTTCATTGTACATTGCCCTTCTGTCTCTGTTTCCTCTGCCACCTTCTCACGACACATCACCACAATTCATGCTGCATGAGGATACTGCATCATGCCACTGAAAAGTGCATTTCTGATCTGGAGTAAGCACCTACTTACAACTCAGATGCTTGGGGTTAACCACAGCCACCCAAGGCAGAGCTGAGGCTACTCCTTCACTTCTGTGTCAATGCTTTCAAGCCATATGATACAGAACTGAACAATTCCTGGATTATTTAAAAGCATTCAGTGGGACATTGCCAAAATTTCTGAAATAAAAATTTAGTAACAGGATCTTATTTTCTAAAGTTTCTCCATGAAGACAGATGTTTTTCCTTTACACAAAATTAGAGTAGTAGTATTTAAAATTAGTATCCAAGTGAAGAAAGAATTTTATAGTCCTTAATTAACATAAAGCCAATATAACGATGCTAATATCCCTGAGCTGAACAGTTTTGCTTCTAATAAATTAAGTTTTTCAATGATTAATTTTTACTAATTTAAAATACATGAATCTGGTTTATAAACAAAATATATGGTTCTTAGTGAAGATCATCAGATTTTCTCAAGTCCAGCATCTTCATCCCTCTTAACCTGGAAGCCAGTCTGCCCTCCAAGCCAAGCAGTCAATCATTGTCCCCTGCAAGTGTGAAAAAGGCAAGAATTTTGTAACAGATTATAAAACTGCCTCTATGACAGGACTAGAATACTAGGTCTCTTTTACTTTAATGCCATAGGGAAAATCCTCAAGTAGAGGAAGGACGTAGAAATTCTGCTTCTATTTTTGGATTTTTTTTCCCCTCAGTTAGTTTTACTGGCACAAACTCCTAAAACTAATAATGGTGGTATAGACAGGCTTGCTGGTAGCCTCATCTGCCCTTCTCTGGCATTATTAATGCATCATGTGTGACCTCTAGGAAGGCGTCAAAGATCCGAAGACTCCTGAAGAGGAGATCCTCTAGAGGAACAGCATACTGAACACTTCTTGCAATACATCTCTTATAAAGTATTTCATTTCCTCTGAAAAACAGAGGAAAAAAAGTATAAACTGAAAGGATTGAAGGGCCACCACAAACATGTTAGCTCAGAGAGCTGTGAAGGATGGAAGGAAAGCACTACATCTGCTAAGCTTGAGTTTCATATTCTAGAGGAACACAAAGATGTCAAGAGCCCACACTTTGGTCTATGTTCAGAAATTACATTCCTCTTGGGGAAAAGTGTCAGCAAACAGTTTAAAACCACAGATAAACAAAATATAAGTGTGAAATAGGAGAATCTTTTTTACCCTGAAGTGTGGCACAGGAAGTGAGTAGATTTAGGGATGATTGAAGGGCCTAGATAGAAATATGAAGAGGAGATATTTCCTTTCTCAAAGCATGGAGATGAAGAAGAGAAATAACAAACAGGAGGAGAACAAATTCCTCCACAGTCTCGCTTTTCAGAGGAGGAAATGTGGCAATGGATCTCTTATCCCACTTGGATCATGGCTGTGTGCCAAGGTACTGTGGAATAGCTGAGGTGAACCCCAGCTAAGCCTTTAGAAGTACACCAAAATCTGCAGAGGCAAAATCTTGTTCCTTTCAGTATCAGTTTGTAGCTTTTAGTAACCACAAAACACAGAGAATGTGGGATTTTCACTTTCTAAGAGCATAACTCAATGAATAAAACTGAAGATCAAGGATGTTTTCTCCATTTGTCTGGTCACTAAGTGGCAGCACATGCTTAATTTCATAAATAATTCAAAGTAATAGGAAATATTAAGTTTAAAGTAATTATTAGCAAAAATAGTGCTTTCTATAGGAAGCACAACCAGCAGCATAAACAAAGCCTTGTACTCTTGGGAATAATTACATTTTTATTCATTAAATGCATATTTTTCAAGGACATCAGTGTAGATAAGCACAGGTTAGGGCACAGCATTTCTTGTAACTTATGCATGATGCTCCATGGAAAAATATATTTGGCTCAATCAGTTTCAGAAAGGAACTAGGGTGAGACATGCTGCAACAGATAAATCCAGACATCTTAGCAATAGAAATTAAAAGTCAGACTTTTGCATTCTTTTATAGGATATCACTCTTGTTATTGCTCCTAAATAAAGCTGATTCCACCAGGAATGGACTTTTTTTTTTTGTTTCCTCCCACCTGTTAGGACAGGTTCCCTGGAATACTGCACTTCTCAAATCATCAAATGTGTATCAGAACAAATGAGAGCAATCCAAACAAAGGATTCATACTCCCTGGTTAGATTATGTGTGTCATCCACACCCATTAATAAAACAGAACTCTTCAGTAAACTCTGGATAACGTTTCATGCAGAAACCAGGTGACACTGGGCAGGATTTGTCTCAACTCTCCAGCAGAGCAGGTGAATTATTTGGTATACAATCACGCTGACTTCTTGGTGAATGTGTTTAGGCTACTGGAATATTGCAAGAATGAGACACTTATGTGAAACAGTGCAATATGACTGTTCACTGGCTATCTTTTAAACTGAAGCAATAGCACGATAATCACTACACAGCTGAAAATCGAGAAACAACCATCGCATTACCTGTAAATGAAAAAACTCTCAGGCCACACATCACATCTTTCACTGAGCTGAGATCTGTATGTGTGCATACATGTATTTTTAATGCTGTCAATCAATTATTAAGCACTATATGCAGAAAGTACGTTAAACAGTGTATGGATTTCCAAAGCAAGACTACAACAGGCTATGAATGGTATGGAGAACAAGGGTAGGGAGCAGATCACTTGCTTAATGTTACATGACTCCAAAATGTGAAGCAGTTTTGAAAGCATTATCTTCAGGGGAAGATGTAGGAAGCTGGCTTATCACTGAACCTATTTGTCTAATTTTCTTAACACATACTGCAATATGACATTTCGTAGTTTTTTTCTGAAATTTTAACTATTTGGAATGAACCTCTCATACCAGGTCCCTACCTCAGGGAAGCAAGAGGGTTATTTAGATTCACCTGGACATCTCTGAGGATGATGTTAAGGGATGCTGTGTTTTACATATGTCACTGGAGACTGTTCCTCTGAAATGCTCCAGGGCCCCCAGCTGTTGCTGGAACAGGAGATTTGCAAATTGTGGTAACATTAGCCTTTATGTCAGTCTTGCATCCAAACTGAATGCACACAAGCCCTCAGAGGCCTCTGGGTAACCAGAAAATGCTCACACTACACTGTGGAGAGGCTGAGGAGACTTCAGCCCAGGGCTACAGTGCTCAGGTCTCTGCTCTCACTGCTCCCTGTACTCATCCAGCAAGGACAGCACTAGGGAATGAGCCTGCCAGAGGTTTCCTCCTCCTGCACTCCCAAAGACCTCTGCTTAAAGACACTTAAGCATGATGGAGAAGTCAGACAGCTGATTGAAACTACTACAGAGGAGAGAAGATAAGATGAAACCATCTGGACAGAAACCAGATAAAGAGAAACAAGAAGTGAGGGGGAATCATTAAAACAGAATAAAAGGAAAAGGAGAGAAAGGGGGAACACACAAGAACAATTTGAGCAAGAACAGTGAGATAGATCTCTTGAAGACTGCTGTGATGACTACAATCTGAATGAAGTCCATAAGGAAGAAATTAAGTGAGAGAAGAGCTCTGGGGCAAAGCTCAGGCTTGGAAAGAAAGTGCATGGCAAAGAACATGATGCCAACTTCAAGGAAATGAGTGGAGAGAAATAAAAATGCCAACCAAACCAAACCAATCCAAACCAACCCAACCCACAAACCACCCTGGCACCCCAAAAAAATCCAAAACAAAACAAAAAAACCACCCAACAAAAACCTGCCAGTTAACATTTGTGAAACCCAACAGCAATACATGGATTTCTTTTCCTTTCACTGTTGGTTTCAAAGAGATGACAGCTTCCTACTGCTGATGTTTGCCAGCTCAAGTAGAGTAAATGGTAATATTTGAACCTAGATGTTAGAAACTGCTCAAAACCAACTGATGCCAGATGATAATTACATTTCTTATTTTGCTTTTTTTAATAAATATACATAGCTGTAGCTTAAATCAATGAGAACTATTCTTAGTCATATATTGCAGTAATATTTGAAGTTAATATTTTAAGTATTCTAAAAAAATCAGGTGTTGAGCAGTTCAAACTAGATGCCCAGGTTTAGCAGGTATTTTTCCCTCAATTTATATGCATGTGAAACCTTTCCCATAAAGTGGAGGTAAATACTCCCCTATTGTTTCCCAGAGAAATACATAAACATATATGAAGTATTTGACTATCATAGTGATGAGCATCACAGACTTGCCAAGAGGAATTTAATACTACTGTAAGAACAAGGTTTGAATAGTGGTAATATATAATGCTTAAGGTTATACACTGAACAATTAAAATTAAAATTAAAATTAAAACTATCAAATAGTTTGTCATCATGCTGGTACAGTCTAATTTGTGGACTCAAAATGACCTGAGGGAGAGGTCACAGAAAATGCAATCAGTGACTATAACACAATGTATATGCATGCAGACCTTTAATTCTGACACTAGAAATATTTTTGATAACTAGATTTGATTTTCTCAGACTAATGATCATTATCGTAAGAGGAGAATAAATACAGAAAAGCAGCATTGTTTCACATGAAAAATTAAACAACACTGAAAATGCACCTGCAGGCACACAGTGATATTTGGAGGGCTGTGAAGATTCAAGTTTAATGGGGATGGTAACACACTGTTGAATTCTTTTTGCTAGAAGCCTTTAATTTCCCAGTGAATGTTTATACTAACTGAGGAATAGAAGAACATGAGTTTCATTTGTTCCAGACCTCTTTCCCTTGGCACATTTCTATTCACAATACAGAAGATCACTATTCCAACTTCCTTGGGAACACGTTTTGTTTAATTTCATGGCATAGTAATATATACAATATACACACATTTCATTCCCCTGTTCACTTCTCTGTGATTTTTGCCTATATGAAGAATAAAGGTAGAGATTTCAGTATTTGCTGTTAACAACATGATGAAGCAAATTCTGCTCCCATATAAATGGATAAATACAGCAGGGCTGAAACTTTCTCATTCATAAAATGTATAGATTAGTCAGCATGTAAATGATAGCAATAATTAAATTAATGTAGTCACATGTATTTACACATAATGGGTGCCTTTGCCATGAGCTGTTATTAGTACTTACAGGTTAATTCATAATGAGATAGCAGAACTAAGTCTGATGATGTCAGCAAAGTGCTTGAATTTTAAAACTTCTAGAGCACAAGATCATGTTCTGTTCCTATTCTGGCAACTGGCTCAATGAACGTCAAAAAATGCAGCCCTTCCTCAGGTAAAACTCCCACTTCAAACAAATGTTTTCACCCAAGGAAACAGTCAGAAGCCAAATAAAAGTACTGCTACTTTTTTAAACAAAACAAATTGTGACTGGGCTTTGCCACCAGTGCTGAGCTGGACGGAGCTGCTCGGATGCCCTGTAATTGCCAGCTCACAGAACACACTGCTGCTGGAGCTCGCTGCAGTCACATTCACTCGCTGTGCTTTTAAAACAAAACCAGACTGACATATAACTTGAATTCTGGACCTTGTTAAAAATATTCTAGGCCAAGGGTCATTGTTTCCTATGCCTTAATGTTGATAGGGCAGTCATGAAGTGTAATGTTCCAGTGTGAGATAATAAAATGCCTTCAGTACATTCCTCTGCCTCACTAGATGCAGCAGTCACAAAAGAAGAGTAGCACACAACTGCAATAGATAATAAAAGGGAAAGCAGCCTTTTACACACTCCAAATGCTTTTGTAAATGTATTTAAAAACATTGATCTATTGCAGTAAAGTTAATATACTGTTTTATATTCAAATTTAAGTCAAATTTCTCTGCTTCTCAATGAACAATGACAGCACCTGATTTACATTTGTTTCAAAGCAATTTAACTTTTTCCAATGGTCTCAAAATAGTCACATTCCAGCCCATGGATAAGAAAATCACTGTTAGTTCTATTCTAAAGAGACAGTCTGTAGGGTTTAGACAAGCAGAATTCTCCTCACATTAATTTTTAGGTTAAGGGTTGCCTCAAACCTGGTGCAGGACTTTGCACTCGGTCTTGGACAAATTTCATGAGGTTTGTGCAGACTCACCTCTCCAGCCTATGCAGGTCCCTCTGGAGGCATCCCTTCCCTCAGTCATTGCCCACACCCCACAGCTCAGTGTCCCCTGGCAAACCTTGATCTCATGTGGTCCACGTCACAACAAAGACATTAAACTGCACTGGTTCCATTTCTGACCCGAGGAATGTCACTCACTCCTCACTGGCCTCCACTTGGGCACTGAGATGCTGACCACAACTCTTTGAGTCCAGCCCTCCACCCAAGTGGTTTGTCTATCAAATCCATGGATAGAATCCATGTCTCTCCAGTGTAGAGACAATGAGGACAATGTCAAATTCTTTGCACAGTTCCAGGTAGATAATGTCAATTGTTCCTCCCTTATTCACCAACACTATAACCCTGTCATGAAAGGCCATCAAATTTGTCAGGCATGATTTGCCCTTGGTGAAGTGATGTTGGCTATCACCAATCACCTGCTCATTTTCCATGTGCCTTAGCACAGTTTCCAGAAGGATCTGCTCCCTGATCTTGCCCAGCATCAAAGACGAACTGACCAGCCTATAACTCCCCAGGTCTTGCTTCAATTTCCATGTCAAGCATTTGGCAAGACCTACAGACAATGCTAAAAGGTATATCACATCTCTAGTTCAAACTTTTCCAGAGGTAGCATTCGACAAAGCCTGCTTCTAACAGAGGATGTGAAATACAATTACAGGTGAGACACACTGCACTTTGCAGATCAGCCACTCAAAATGCAAAGTGGATTAATTAGCAGTGTCCACCCTTAATCAAGAGCTCTAGGAAACAAAAAATTAGAACTGTCTGGACCCATCAAAAGACTGCAAACTCCAACTGAGGCAGAAAAGCCTGGAATAGATGAAAAACTTTAAAAGAAACAGACCCTGCTACACCTGGAATATGGAGTGCAAAGTATATAGGAGACAAAGCTGTGATTAACACCTTGTCAGGCGAGGGCAGCAATGCAGTAGGATAATAAAGGGAAGGTTCTCATTTAATCTTGGCACAGTTTGATTAGATGCAGATTTCTTCAATTTCTTCGTTTAATCTTCCATAAACATTTGTCTGTTTGGGTTACCATAAACAAATATCTTGACCTGTATTCTACCAAAAATCCCCGTTATTTAATGACTAACTGATTATTGCACAAGTCCTTCTGTGATGTGTAGGCATTATTATTTTACAAATGGATTCCACCAGCTTGTTCCCAGATGTATCATCTTCAGATTCAATAAGCTTTCTGCATAAACAAGAAATTGAATGGCCTTTGTCCTTATTAGCTTCTACAAAATTAATTTTTTAGTGTTAAGTTTTGGGCTTGGGCCAGTTGCCAAATATTCAGGGCAGCTGCTACATCTATAGACAATACACACAAGTCAGAGATGGAAAGATCTATTGAGTTTTTTCCTTTGACTACAAACTGATGAAGAACAGCGGTCAATAATCACATGCTTGTCACGTCCTCTGCAGTATATACTCAAATGTGCTGGCTGGTTTTAAACAATTGCAGCCACAAAACCTCTACCACTTCATTTATTGCTCCATACTACTCTAAAACAGATAAGTTGGAAAAATTGAATAATCAGTAGAAACATAAGAGGTTTACGGAAGCAAAGAAAGAGCCAATGCACCCATCCAGTCTGATCACCTTCACAGTCAGAGCAAGTTTCAATCAGTGACCCTCACATTAACCCTCACAGCACAAGGCCTCCAAGTACTAAGGACTCACAGTCCCTTGGCAAATTATTCCCATGCTGAACGACTACATTGTTTAGGAACTGTCTCTGATTTCATATTCAAATTCCTTAGGCTGCCCATTACAGCTCCTGAACCAGCAGTGCTGGGTCTGTCTGTCTGCTGTATATTCTGCCCTGGGCTCCTGGTGATGACAGCATCACCCAGGATGGTAGAGACCTACAGAGCTCCTCCCTGCCTGCACCCCATACTTGTTTCAATTATGTCAGTAACAGCTTAGACTTTCTCTATAGATTCAGGCCTTTTAAAAACACCTTTCCTTGAATACCAAGTCCCAAAGACACAACTGCGTTTTGCTCTACTCGTATTCTTTGATTTTATACATCCCTGGTGTTGAAATGCTCAGAAGTGACTCGTCAGAGAAGTTTTAGTGACAGCTGCTATATTTCATAGTTCCTTGAGAAGACACATGTACACATGCAGCCCAAAGTAGCATTTGCCTTGTTGGCTCCATCTATCTAATTTACTGGGCCTTAAGGTCCCTTTCAGCATTACTGCTTCCCAAAGTAGCTCCTATTAAATATTTTATATTTGGTTACTATCCCCCACACTGAATTTCATTCAATTTGCTGTGTATCTGTCTGGATCTTTGAAATGTTCAGTATCGACTTGTATGTCAGGGATGATGTTTTAATGTCTGCAGTCTAAATATCAGATAAGAATCACATTTCTGACACCTTTCATGACCACTTCTCATAAAGAGTGTTATGTCCCTAACACTGTCATGATATCATCCCCCCATTTCACATATTAAAAGCCCAACCAGCTAAATTCTAATACTGTAATAAACACAGAATTATAAAATAAATAAATAAATTTTTTTTTATAATTTAAAAATTGAAAACAGTGTATTTAAGTATATTCGGTAATTAATGTTTCAAAACATAGGCAATAGAAATAAAGGCAGCAAGTACCCCTTTTAATGGTCTGTGCCACTTCCCTGTTTCAACTGCTACTACTTCTATGCTACAAAATACTATGTGGGAAACAAAGGTTTCAATAAATTAAAAATATAAAAACCAATTATCCTTAACACAATAAAAGCTTCCTTCTGCAGAAACGAAACAGTCGTGAAAAGTCTGACCTGACACCAGAAAAACAGAAGAATAATAAAGAAGTTCTTCCCAGTTACTAACAAAATTCTTTATTAAAGAGCTTCACGCATATTACATGAGGCTTAGAATGAACCTGTGGAAGATAAGAGATGAAATAATCAATATATATAAAAATATATCTATATAGTTTGGGCTCTTCAGAGGACGGGCGCATCTTTTAACTGTATCTGTATAATGCAAAGTAACATTAGTCTTGATTTTGATGAGAATCTATCAGCTTTCTTCTATGCAAATAATAAAAATCACTGCCGGGAAGCAGTTTGGGAGATCAGAAAACTGCCAGCTGAGAGGGTTAACATAGTTAACTCAGTCTATGAGTCCTGTCTCTATGACAGTGTGTTATTCTTATTAGGTTTTTTTTTTTTCATTTTTCCTACTATTTCATTAACTGATAAAACTTTATTGCATATACTGAACATAAGTATGCATTTCTAGTAATACTAGACAACCTGCAAAGAAGAGGCAATCTGGTGTAACAAACACAGATTATTTCCAAATGCTTTAAATTCCACCCAGCAGAATGGGAGTAACTACAGCTTTCTCTATACTTACTACAGTTTGTCACGTTTCAGCCTCTGAAATAACAGCTCAATGAAACCAGGTTTTCTACTTCTTGGATATTTTCTTTTCGGAGGACTAAATTTCAGTCACAGCTACCAGTTTATCACAGAACCGAGGTGACCCAGAAGCATGCCAGAAGCCTGTTTCTAACTAATCCCCTGGGCACCCTCATGTTAGCAGAACAAGCTACATTCAAGAGGAAATTCAAGAAACTAATTCGAAGATGACAAGAAATGCCACTGAATTTGGTAGGTATTTCAAATCAACTAGATTAGATGAGTGGAAGGTTATTGCCAGTTCTGCTAGTCTCAAGGGAATAAAACAGCCAGTAAGAAAAAACTTCAAATCAACACTAAAATATTTGTCATCTGTTTTCAGATCATTACCTCTAAAACACACGTACACGAAATATTTTTAGAAGTAATTAAATCAGCCAAACAGTTCTAAGAAAGAACTACTTGTAGTAGAGAATTGTCCCTGTTTGTCTTCCTGTTCTGTTGACTCATTGGAAGCATCCAAAGAAGGGCCCACATTTGAAATTAGCAACACAAGCTGCTGGGCAGAAGCCAGTTGAAGAACTCCTCCAAATACAATTATTATTCATATGAAAAGGAGGAAATGCTTGACTGTCCAGTCAACTGCTTTTTGGGATGTTTGCTTTTCTTGTATTTGCACATCGATCAATACATGAAACCAAGAGAAGGAATTCTCTAATCTGAGGAATTTTGCAACACTTTTCAAATAAACTGAAATTTTGACATACTGATTGTACAAATCAATCCAAAAGCCAACAACAAATTTACAGAGAAACAAATTCCACATTTTGTACCTCCTTACCTTTTCAATTTGTGTAGTGACAGATTTCAGCACATTCACTCACACTTATGAGGTATAAAGATATTGCCAGGCCTCAAACTGCTTAAACTGTTACAAGAAGCAGCTGCATCAAGACAGAGCAGGTGTGCATTTGCCACCTACCAGAATAAGCAATGCAGCCACCTCCAAACTTGCATCCTAGAACAGGCTGACATGCATCTTTAAAAGATCTTTCTCCGCACCTCAGGAGTATTAGAAAATCCTCTAGTTCTCTAAGAATAATTGCTTTGCAAAATTATACATGTATTTTAAAATTCATTTGACACCTCAGGTTTCCACTTCACTTGACTAACTTTGGATTTTCACTTTTATCAGTACACTGATATTCAGGATTCAAGCTTCAGAATATTACCAGTCAAGGACTTTACTAATACCATCACCAAAATATGTTGGTGTCCTCAAAGGACATAAGGAGTCTTTAAGACAGGCAAGCAACCAGAGAACATTACAGCAGGAAGGATGGAAAGCAGCAGGATGGAAAGCTTCTGCCACGTATTTTTTGGCTGCTATGTTGTACACCTGATCTAGACAACTACACTCCAAAGAGTACTAGTCTGCTCTTTTCATTTCACTTCCACGGGCACATAAAACTTCAAATTCCATCATTACATACTGAAAGGGCAGCAGCAAGAGGGACAGTGGAGTAGGAGGCTGTGGGTGGGTTTTCTGTGATACAGAAAACTTCTGTCAAAGATTAGCATCCAAACATGATCTGAGCTGGCAAAGCCAACAGTCAAACATCTCCACTTTGTGGACTGCCCTTCCTGCTTCCAAGCTGGCTGAGGGTCTGTTTCCACATTCTGACTCCTAATGCAAATTTCCCCAGCAGGAACCTACAACCAGAGCCCTGCCAGCCATCCAGAGCCTGGATCCACCCACATGCATCCACAATCAGGAACTACTTTTTTTGTCATGACTGCACAAATCTGAAGCTTTGGAAGAAAATAATCTGAAATCATTTGAAAATGGCAACTCACTGTCATTTCTCTTACCAGAGGCTTCTTGCCGTAAGAGTGGCCACGATTCAGTATCTCAAGAGCTCTTACTGAGCCCAAAAGAGAAACTGCAGGATTTGGCATAGCTTTCTGCAAAACCTGAAGGGACATGTGGGGTTGTTTGTTTTTTGTTTTTTTTTTCTTTCTCCCAAATAGAAGGTAGCTAATTCAATCATTGTTATAGAAGCAATGAATGAACAAATAATTCTATACAGATTCATGCAAAACCTCAGTTGATTTAGACTCTCCTTATTATGGCTATTTAACATTAATAAGCACTGCTTGAGCTGCAAAGCAATTGCAAATAAATTGTTTATTTTATTGCATGCACAGCTCTAGTATTGTTTTTGCCATTATTAGCCACCAAGCAATGTATAAGATATCTAGAAGAAAGCTCAAAAAATTCCACTAGAGCTGGCTGGTGAAGTACAGAAAAAGCTTTCTAGTTGATTTTGTATTAAAAAGAAATTGGATATCACAAGTCTAAAATGGTGATGCCAGAAAGACATTTTGAGAGAAATTGCAGAAGACTGCCTTTAGAGAAAAGATGTCAACAAAAATGAGTGACTCAAATAATGTGGAGTACTTCAGACATGGACAAGAGGTACTAGGGATCAGAAATGAATTATTACACTCTAAAATGATCCAATAAAAATCGAACTGTAGTGCAGTAATCAGAAAATGTATTGGAAAAGAGATAGGTTATAAAAAGAAAAAGGAGCTTTCAAGTACTGTAAGCTATTAGCTACTACTGAGAAATTTGGATTCAGGAGATTATATTTCTAAAAAAATATGCACACAACCAAACATAGCTGAATTTGCTGTTCAATAGGTAGTGAACTATAAAAATTAAAAAGATAGATTGGAGACAGAATTACAGGCAAAAATAAAAATAATCAATGCAACCATCAATAGGAATGTTGAAATCAACACTGTACTGGATGAACACACAACCATGCAGGCTTCAGGAAGAATGACTCAATTATGTTTTTCCCCACAGGCAAAGACAGAAAAGATAGTTGTAGACACATTGAGCTCATCACAGAAAAGCATTTGGGCAGTGCCCCTTGTTACAGAGGAAGAACTGCAGTTCTAAACGGTGAATAATTAGACACTCAGGAAGAAATACATTTGGGCTCTGCTGCCTTTGGCAGAGCAGCCCTGGCCCCTGCAGCCACTGTGCCCACCTTCACAAATGCTCACCAGCACATGCTGCCCACAAACCCACACAAAATGGGAGGGAAGGTCTTCCTTTATCAAAGCAATGGAGAAGCACTGGAACAACTTCTGAGCTGGGAGAGAGAAGAGCTGAGGATTTTTGAAAAAGGCACAAAATGTGAAGTGTCATTTCTAGTCACATATGATTCCTTATAAACAGATATCACTATCATCTTCCTTATAAAAGGAAACTACGTAATATTCTGGGAAACTTTTTGGCCTCAACAAAAAATTTACAAGTACATAAAAGTAAGTTTGGAGATTTTTCCTTTGACCAGGAGCTTTATTGCTTTACAGCAAAAGTTCCACTCCTATCTGTGATCAGCAGCACAACCTAAACCTTTCCAGGGTAATCAAAAGCTGCAAGCATCCACAAGTTGTTTTGTTATAAAGAAAATAACTGAGAAGTCTCTAGTGCTGAGCTGTAAATCCTGCATCACTCCTCAGGACCCACAGATAGTGCACAGCTTGCAAGCAGCTCTCTTACTCAACAATTCAAGCAGATTCAAGCAAATTACATCAGATACTTTCTGATTGTGCAACTGAAGATATGTTTATATCAAATTATGCAGAAAAACATAAATTCCAAGCAGCCATTATGATCCTGCCACTTCTGCCACAGTAAAAATACTTGCTCTAAAAGAATTTAGCATGACTGGGCAATAACAAAGTTTGCTGTCTCAAAAGCACTGTTTGGGGAAAAATTAATCAAATAGGATGTTCTCAAACCCGAAGTGCCACTTGACACTGATGTTGAACAAAGCAATGAGAAGGGCAGACAAACCTGAACAACACTTACCATGACTTTGGTATGTATAAAAGGTATGCAGTAGTTCATAATATACATTTGCTCAAAAAAAATTGTAGGCAGAGACAGAAAAAGTTTAAAAGCTACATTGAAAGATGTGAGTAAAAGCCTTTCAATTAAATGGGAGGGAGGAGTGCTATGCACCCCAATTAACAGAGTACACAGTCTAGAAAAACCCTTAACTTTTGTCCCTTTGTTACCTCCTTTTGAGATTTTTTAACGAAGTTTCCAGCAATAGAGCTAAATAACCCTAACCTGATAACCTAAGCCATCCTCACTTGCAGGTCTTTCCTCCCACATAGATATCTTTTAGGATGTGTGGTTTTATGGAATCAAAGACCATCCCCAGCTCCCTTTCTGGATCACCCAAGGCAAAGGAACACAGTTCCTTTACAACATGTGGTTTGTGATGCCCCAAGGGCTGCCCCTCTGTGCTGCCAGAACAGCTCCTGGCCAGCAGCTCATGATCAGAAGCTGACATGTGCTGCTCAGCTCCAAGTCAGTGCTGGAAACATGGTATAAAATCTACACTGCAGATCATCTGGAGTAGAAATTTAAGACAAAGAAAAAACCACTGGCAATATAATTAGTCATCAAAATATGTGAATCTGATTACAATATTACTCAAAAACATCTGTTAGGGAAACGAAGCAGCCTGCAGGAATTATGCAGTGCTCCTGGACCTATATTCTAGAAGAGCTAATTACACGTTTCCTCTTATGCTCATGTTACAAAGTGAGGGTATAGAGCTAGATATGATTACATAAACAAAATTAAGATAGAAAATGCTGATTTTCATTTTGTAAGCCCCGTATATAAAAGTTGAAAAAAGCAGCATTCAAATCTTCTTTATTCTGAAAAAACGAACTCCAATTTTATATACAACTTCTCAGCCTTAACCTATTTTCTATTGCAGAAATTAGAAATAGGCTAATACATTTAGTTTAGCTTTCACTTCTAGACGACTATGAAGACTGCAGCCATGGGAAGCAGTCACTATTGTTTCTTCTAGATGAAAGCTACTTGCTACTATCAATACTATCCTTTTGTAAGATGAGGAAATGCTAATATTCGTAACCCTGAATAATACAGATTTATGGTGATCTTCATCTTCCTCTCATGCCCAAGAGGAAATGAAATACTAACAAATTTAAAAATGTAAGATAATACTTTCTCAGATAATTTAACAATTAATTAAATGAGTAAAAATTAAAAAAGGTTGGAAAGGAAGAATGAACAACCTTTCTCATCCATAGGACAACAATAAATTCTTAGATCTCACATCTAAGAATGTATAAAGAAGATAGAATATCATCAAGATAGAAAGAATATTTAGATTAAACCTTGCTAGACCCTAAAATGGTAATTTGTCAGTATTTGTCACTTCTGTATCCACCCTGTACTCATTGCTCTTCTTTTCTTTTTATTTATAGTATTGCAGTTTGGGCAACTCTGGAAGAGGCCACGAAGATGCTCAGAGAGCTGGAGCTAAGGAGACAGGCTTGGGCTGGAGAAGAGAAGGCTCTGGGGAGACCTCAGAGCACTTCCCAGTACCTAACAGGGCAACAAGACAGATGGAGAGGGACTTTTGACAAGGGCATGGAATGATAGGACAAGGGGGAATGTTTTTAAATTGACAGAGGGCAGGTTTAGAGGAGATTTGGGAGGAATTATTTCCCTGTGAGGGTGGGCAGGCCCTGAACAGGTTGCCCAGAGAAGCTGTGGCTGCCCCATCCCTGGCAGTGTCCAAGGCCAGGTTGGATGGGGCTTGGAGCAGCCTGGGACAGTGGAAGGTGTCCCTGCCATGGCAGGGGGCAGAACAAGATGATCTTCAAGGTCCCCTCCAACCCAAACCATTCAGTGACGTGGCAGCTGTAAAGCATTTTGCTATGGGGATGAAAAAAGCTCCAGTTCTCTTTGTGTTTAAAACCATACTGCCTGACAGTATAAGGAACTAAATGAGAGCAACTTGATCCCATTTATCTAGCAGCCTTAACTATAATCTTCCACGATCAGAGTTCACAAGTTATCCCTTAGTCTTATTTTGCACTAATGATATTCAACATTCAGCTTTAAGCAGAACATCCAAAACTTTGATGGAACACAAGTTCCAACTGGTAGAAACATCTACATTTCAAGACATGTAAGAAAAATTGATTGTATTTCAAAATAACTATGAAACTAAACTAAGTAATTCCAAAGGACATACATATAAAATATGACTACAGGTTGTTTCTGTAAATCAGACTGCTGATCTTCTAAAACATTTCAAAATTTAACCAAAAGAGATGAGAAATAAAGAATACTGTAAACTTAATAAAACAACATAAATAAAACAGCAGGATAGACATGCTGACTGATTGTGAAATGAGAAGTAAGATAATCCTCACCCTTCTGCACTGCAGCACCCTGACAGAAAGCAGACACTTATCTGTCTATCCCATCTCATTTTCCACCCCTGTGGCAGCCCAGATAAACTGAGGTCCCAAAAATTGCAGAATCACTTCAACATATTTTTGCACCGTAAAGTATTTCTGGAGATAATTTTCCTTTACGTTCATATCCAGAATACTGAGAAACTAAAAAGGATTTAAATGAAAGAAGAAGTGATAGTTTATATTGCTGCTGGCTCCTTAAGCCACATCCACTATACTTGCTGTATCACACAGGGGAGGAAAGCCAAGAGATTTTTTTCTGAGCTCTAATGCCAATTTACTGATTTCTGGAATAAAAATTAGACCTGACGTCTCCTCAAGCTTTCCTCCCTCCCCCTCCCCCACGAAAGAAAACAAAACTGCAGGGATAAAAATATTGCACAACCTTGTGCAAATCCACTGACAGTTTACTATGCTGTGGGCAAAGGTAATTTAGATTCTGGAATATATAAAGTATTTCTGCTACATTCTAAACACTGTCTCATTATCTTTAATGTAAGATACTAAATATTGATATTTGTCTTTAAATTAGTGTTCATTGTGCTTAAAGGAGAACCACAAAAAAGGGAACATTTTAATAGACCACATGAAAATTGTAAAGATTAAAATAGCAGACATCCAGATGCAATGCCCTTGTTAGTCAGAAAAAAGTAATAAAGATGGTAATTTTAAAAGGCAGAATTTCCCCCACAATACTGACAAAAAAAGTCATTAGCTGAATTTCCATACATAAACAATTTCATAAATGGCTTAAATACTGGGGGCACAAGCTCAAGACTTGCATGATATTACAGCTGAGGTGATGTTACAGCGCTTACAGAAGCATCTCACACTTATCCAAAGCAATTCAGATAACTTACATGCTGCCTTTGAGACAGTAACATTTCCAAAGGAACCACTCTAAGGTCAACAAAAGCATCTTACACTCTTAACAACTCCAGCAGAGCAGTTACCATGTCAGTGAATATGCCAATGCTCCCCAAAAGGCATTGCTATGTTACTGCAGGGATTCACACACTTCCTTTCACACTGAGGAGCCTTGCTTTGAAACAACAGCAGAAGCAACCAACATAAATACCATCTAAACACTAAAAGATCAAAAGATCTCCACAAAGGAAGCAAAAAATAGGTCTTTTATTAAGGGACGGTAAGTGGCCCTTTTCTGTCAAATATCTGAAAGTATCATAAATCAAATATCTGACAAGCTACAGTAAACTATAGAAGTTGAAGGAATTTCACCATGGGGGCTTTTGCATTTTATTGATGAGGTTGCCTTAATCTATTAGGTGCCTTAAATGATCTGATAGGCAGAAGTGTGCAAACAGAATGCAATCCATGCCACAACAAAAAGGCAATATAAAGCATACAAGGAACAAAGAGAAAAATATTAAATGACACAGAGGAAATGGGATTAAGACTAATATTTACCTTCATATTTTCAAGGCTACTTACACATATTTGACCTAATGGGTCTACTTGCAAATTAGTAATTCAATTTCTTAATTGCACCACTGTAAATAG
The DNA here is from genome assembly GCA_013396875.1 of Vireo altiloquus. NCBI lineage: Eukaryota > Metazoa > Chordata > Aves > Passeriformes > Vireonidae > Vireo > Vireo altiloquus. The sequence continues at coordinate 263,558 of VZRF01004128.1, read as the reverse complement.
AGAGTGACAGGACAGGAGCTAAGGGATATACTTCAGCCATCATTATTACAAACACAATCCAGAGAGAGGCAGTCACATGCCCACTTCTCAGAGCATGTATTGTTATTGTAATGTAGCTGTTGGTAATAATTTCCTGGAGAAATGAGAAAGCCAGAGATCAGCTTAATGCCTGACTTGTTTACAAAATAACCATAAATAACAGCAACGTTAATCGCAATGCTCTCACTTCCTTACATTAAAGACAAGACTTTTATGAAGTGCCAAATTCAAGTCTCACTTAAACAGGTGTGAATTCACAATAGTCTATTGACACACACCATAAATTAAATCAGAGCCTTGTCCTTAGCTAAATCCTCTCCATGTCTGCATAACTACAGCATTCACAAAGCTGTGCTTCTCATAGCTCTCAGAGCAACAGCCATTCCAGTGTTTCTTTTACTAACTATCTTTATCCCTTTAACAGATACTGTTAAGATACTGAATCTGAAGTGCAAAGAACTAAGGTGACTTGTCCAAAACTCACCTATCTGCCCAGCAAGCAAAATAAAAAATCCCCAGAGATTTAGGGACAGTCAAAAGCTTTGTTGAAAGGATCACTGCTCCCAGGCTGTAAACCAAATACTTAGATGAATTACGCAAGAACAATCTTACATGTTTCTATTTCATTAAACTCAGCTTTGATCTGTAACATACTAATTTCTCTACTACATCTACTTATTAATATATGGCTAATATTATTATCCCATCTTCGCAGTCTGCTGTTTAAAATGTTTATTATTAAAAGTATTGTTTCAAATAGAATCAGATCCCATACACTCTTATTAAGAAAGAATTTTACTAACAATTTATGAGGGCAAAAAGGAAAAATTACATTTTTCCACAGCTGGTTTTTTCCCCTCTTGCTTTGTTTTTCAAAAGACAAATATGTTATAAAAAAAAATCCCCATACCAGATCTCAAGTACTCTAATGCTCCATTGCATGACGAGTGGTATTTCAGCCTGTACTAACACCCTAGTTTTTTGCCTACAAATCTCAAAGAAGTCACTGTGAACTATAGATAATACCCAGTTGTCATAAAATAATTCAGCCAAAGAAATTGAGCAGTAATGTGGCTCCAAGACGAGTGGGCATTTCACAGTACACTCCTCTAGCACTGGGAACTCTGTACTCTCCTACTGGTTGTCACTATGGTGTAGAGAAAGTAACTAATTGCATAAAAACATCTTAGTAGATGTCAGGAATAAGCCAAACAAGTCAGACTTAAAAGTTTGTCAAAGCGTTCTGACAAAATAAAAAAGGTTAAAAATTGTGTTATTGTACTGAAGTTCCACACTCGCTCTCAGCTGAGATGCAGCAGCTAAAAGAGTTGATGGCTGTGCAGATGTGTCAAATGTGGCTCAAAAATGGATTATGGCACGGCATAAATGCATAGTCACAGCTGCACAGACATCCTGTAAAGGAGAACATAAGAACTGAATGAACAACAATGAGGAAAGTTATACAGATACAAAATGGACTGTGAGCTGCTTTTCAGTACACTGCCTAGTGTGGGAGGCAGATCTGTGTCAAGCCATGTAATTTTAGGGATATATCTGGACATCACCCTTTCTGTAGATGAGGTTTGTATCCTCTTCTGGACCACATACTCCAGAAAAACAAACAAATAATTAAATAAGTAAATTTGTCAGCTCAGTAATCTGACAGACAAAAGCACTGAACTTGATGTTCTGACATGCTGCATTGACAGATATCATTGTACCAGTGAAGGGAGGGTAAGTGCAGTCTTCTGCAATCGCATAAAGGAAATATTTTTGATAGGGTTATTCTTTGGTGTTGCTTTCTGAACTTTACATTCACATACTGCAGAGAAACACTGTTTTTGTTTAAATGCAGCTATTTATACTACACCAGAGATAAGCAATGATCCCCAAGAAATTGGTCATTCATTTTGTGCCGTTAATATATATTTTGCTTACCCTAGGCAAAGCTGAAGGCAGTCTGTGCACTAATAGGCTATTATTAGTTGCCATTAACGTTGACAACACTAAATGGGAACGTTGGTGTTTCATACAATCTGTTCAATGCTGCCAAAACAACCAGAGTGTGTTTAAACAGTGATTATGACAGACTTGGTGTGTCTATGAAGGAAAACAATCCTCTAATAAATTCTCAAATTGGACTATCCAGTATAACAGAGAAGTATATAGTCTGTGCCAGGCAACTTCAACCTAGAGCTTAGAATGAATAGGAGTGATGCCTTAGGTTTTAACTTTTATATTTTTCAAATCCTGTGCTGCCCAGTGTAACTCTGCAGTTCCCTGGAGCTTGTTCAGTGCTGTTCTCTCATGCTCACACTGACATAACAAACCTCTGTAACTTGCTTTCCAAGGACACCCAGACCAAGAACTGTAAACCATCATCTTGGGGAGAGGGGGGCAAGCTTGGGGAAATTCCATCATTGGCTGGGTTCTGGTTGGTGAATTGATGCTGATATAAAAGTGTGAAGAACTTGTGACCTGTCATCCATTTTGGGATCCACTGAGGCAGGGCCCTCTGGAGCCCAAAGTGTACCTCTGAAGGCCTTTCAAATAAATACCTCTTTTATTCCTTTATTCCTGTCTAGTCTCTGTTTCTAGGTAGCCATTAAAGGCATCAGGAGAATGTAAAAAAATAGCTAAAAAGAAGAAAAATTTAAGAAGTATATTAGCTTCACATCAATGTAAAGCAAAAAACTGCCTTGAAAGCGTGTCTGCTGGAGTCCACACAGTTAATTGTCCCAATGTTACCACAAAAAGAGCCGCTCTGCATTTGTAGCAAAAATTGTGCTCATAGAGGAATAAAAAAAATAAACCCAAACCCAAAACCCTACTGGCCCTTTCAAAACATGGACAACTAACAATTTTTTCTGAAACCATGCAACAACTGTACCTTTGTCATTAATTTTACTGCAGTTACAAATAGCTGCATTCACATACAATTTGGTCCATCCCTTGAAATCCAGAATTGCTAAATATTTTTACAGCAATTAAAAAGAATCATGGGAACTAATATTTCATGTACTTCCACCAATGGATCTTATGCACTCTCCCACTTTCACACCAGAGAAGTTACTGGCTGGCACAAAAAAAACCATTTCCATGGCAGGAATTGACAAGGATAAATGCAACACTTGTGGCTCTCTGATAAAGCCCCTGGCACACAGGACTGCATAGGAACAGGAAGATGTGCCATCTGCGACATAATTTAAATAGAGATTTTTGAACTCCTGTATTCAAAGAGTACTTTGTTGCTGAGTTCCAACCCAGGTGAAAAACACACAGCCCTCTGAATCAGGAATCTTGGCTATGAACTTGCCTGTGAAGTAACAGATAATATAGATAAATATAGCTTGAACCATGGTGTTCAAATTTATTCAGACATTCACTTTCAAGACTGTAATTATTATAATGGCACAACACCACAGGAAGCACTGATATCTGTTTATTTGGCCCTGCCTGGAGACATCTACAGAGTTCAAGTGAACTTGTGCTCTCAGTTTATCTCTCTTCCAACTTGCTCTTGTCCTTGCTTTCCTCTCCCAACAATTTAGTTAAAATTGGTACTCAAGCACCTCAAACCTGAATCCATGATTAAAAAATTGTTACAAGGCTTAAAAGGAATGAAATATTAAAGCCACATGCAAAAAGACAACTCTTTCTACACCAGTTTAAATTGATTAAAATCATTATCAGAGACAAACCTTTAGAAGAAACCACTCCATTTTTTGGTGTTGAGGCACAATGATTATGTGTCCTTATCTTAATGACACTTAACCCATGGTTCTTGCTACATCCATGCAAGATGATCAAGGTGCACTACTTACAGCAATTTTCATCTACAGAAGATTACTTGTTTAGTGCAACATGTACAACTAGCAAAACATCATCAACACCCAGCTGCACCACTGCACTCCAGACTGAAATACAGAATTCGTTTATATGCCTAACTGGCTTTCAATACATCTGCTTCCCAGCACCTTACAACACAAATGTGTATTTTTTAGTCTGAATGGCACATATATGCACATTCCTTTCCATGCAGCATTCCCTTTCAACCACTTTCATAGTTAAGGGCCAACCAATGCCAGGCAGACCAGATTCAATTCCTTCAGCCACCATCTAAAACCCAATGTCTTAGGAAAACACACAAACACACACTCTCCCTCAAGCCCAAACAAAACACCCTATGCAACAAACACTTCACAGAGGATGGATCCCACAGAAGCAGGAAGCTGAAGGACAGGCAGCAATTGCACCGTGGAAATGGGGTGGCATCTAAAAATTAACTGATTCCAGCAACACAATAAAATGTGACAGTGCAGAATGCTGAATCCTCAAAGGAGTATTTAATTAGAAACAAGCCATGCACTAAAATATCTTTTTTAACCTCAAGCAGATAATGTAATGTTTATGAGCCTATATCGGACATTATCATTGGTACTGGCAGACAGCCAGGTGAAATTACATAATCACAAGATTCATATTTGACAAATTCAAACATGTAAGTATAGAAATGTCATTTATAACTGAAATCTCTTTCACCTTATGACTACAGAGGCACTAAAATGTGTCGCTGTCAACAGCAAAGTGTCAATATTTAATAACATCTAGACTTGCCATAACATGCAGCTATTAAACACAGAAACTAAAATATCAGCTAAGCTTGTTGATCTTAAGCATGATAAATTTGTTTACTTACTATACTCTGTAAGAAAATGGAGTAGATTGTAATCAATTTTAATGCAGAGATAAAAAAATACTAATTCCCCACGTTACTTAATTAAATACACATTTTTCCCTTCCACGACACACTAAATCGTAAGAAAAGCAAATGAGTAAAAAAATCCTGAATGAGAATGAGTATTTAAAAAACATACACACCCAAAAACCAAACCCATGTGACTCACAAGCCCACTCTCCATATGCAGAGAAATACAGAACTGAGATATGACAAAGATCAGTTCAGTCTGTCCTACTGATAAAGACATATCTTCAAGTGTAGCATAAGATTAGAGGTAAATAGAGCATTTAGGACTCCAGGTTGTCTTTCTCAAGAAAAGAAGAACCTTAAAGCTACACCCAGAAGCCACAGGAACAACTGTATGCAAAATGTGATATAAATGTACATATATAGATTTATTTTAGAACCTAATTTATAGGCCAGCAAATTCAAATTATAAATGTCCTATGGCATAAAAATGAAGAATGTGAGAAAGTTATTAGTCTCTAGAGAAATTATGTTTTAACAAAATCAGTGTTTCTTTTTTCTGTCTAAACTATAAATACAATACACACAGCAAACAATCCCTTCACCTTACATACAGTACAGAGATCTAGGAAGGAAGGGGAAAAAAAGAAAGAAAAAAAAAGGAAAAAAAAAGAAAAAAGTAAAATAAGAGAAGTAGAAAAAGAAAGTTTTGAATAAATTACTACTACTATTGAGTACATTAGATGCATTTCTTTATTACCATTCTCCCCATCAGACTTCCTTTCATGGTCAGTGTCAGTGAGGGACAATGCTGAGTTTGCCCGGCTCGACAAGCAGGAGCTGTGTTCCGATTTGATGCCCCTCATCCACATCCTCAGGGCGTGGTCCGGGGATGCACCACCTTCTGTTTCGGTGTCCACATCTGAGCCCACCTCCAGCGGGTAACTGTGCTCAGCTACCCCGTGTAAATCAGTCTGATAGCCAGAGCACAGGATGTGGGGAGTCTCGCAAAATTCCATGTCTGGAAAAAAACAAAAGTTCAGAAAAAAATGTAGCAGTGAAAAGCAATATAACTTTGATCTTCTTTTGGAGAATCTGTTTTGAGAATTAATAATGTTCATACTATCAGAATACTTTTTTTGGTCAGTGACTCACTCTGCTATTTAATCTACTCTAAGTGTAATATAACTAGAAGAATATATTGTAGAATATATAGTGCCGCACTGTAATTGTGCCTTTTTGTCTGATAGAAGTATGTATTATAGCTCAAACATGTACACACCCACACACTGATAGTTGCACATCAATTTACAACTGAAGTGAGCATCTGCAAACACAGATACTTTCTCATGTTTTGCCAGGAAGGCAACAGCTCTAAATTAATCTCAGTATGTTTTTATCATAAGGAAAGTGTAGCAAATTTGCCAATAGGGAACTTACAAAATAACAGCTAAAATATTTCGTTTCTCACAGAAGACAAAGAAAGGGTACTTACCATGGGCTTGCTCTTTGAGAGTGCTGTCCTTGCATATTCACACCAGTGGGTTTGGGCTCTCCAGTGCTCGTGGCCTACAGGAACTTCCTAGAAGAGCAGTGACTACTAGGACTGTACAAGGGCCATCTCATGACACCAAGCCATCTGAGATTTGAGAGTTGTACAGTGCTACAAGTTATTCTTACTAAACACTGCAGCTGTTGGGCAGCAGAAATCCGAGGACAAACAGAAGGTGGACAGGACCCATAACGTGAATATGCAGAGGAAACATTCTCGAAGAACTACAGGTAAGTAACACACATCAGCAAATTGCAACTTCCCTTTGAGGTAGCCTCTGCATATTCTCACTTGTGAGAATCCAATTACAAATGCAACTCACAGGGACTATGACAGGGAGTTCTAATTAAATAAGGATTACAGAACTGCACTCCCTAATTGAACATCAGACCTGGGATGCCATCTTGAGAGATTAAATACAATATCAAATATGTATACAGTATTCTTTCAATTTCTAGAAAAGAAACATTAGAGACAAGAGTCATTGATCCAGACTAAGGACAAATAATCTTTTCCACTATCATCCTAACTAAAGCTTTAATTTGCCAAACTAATCCACTTACCAGCTAGTGAGAGGAATGATTCTGATTTTAAGCACTCTCTCTGAAATAAGAAAAAGCCCTAGTATTTTCTTGAAGGTGTCAACCAAAACCTACAAACCAAAGGCTAAGATAAAATTTCCCCAGGTGGTTCAGTTTATAAGTCATCTGTCTCTATATATTTTTCTTTTGCCATACAAAAATTCCTGAGGGTCTTGCCTGTAGTCTTGGCTTTGAGCTCAGGGAATGGCAGCCTCATTTATGGAGGGAAAGGGAAGAAGGTGGGCAGCAAACAGAAAAGCATGGCCATGGCCTCACTTTCCCATGCAGGAGTCACAGAAGGTCACCCTGTCTGCCTGGAGTTGTCACTGCACTGGGGGCTGCACATCCCAGCAGCACCAGCCATCACTGCTCCTGCTCCTTTTGGAGCAGCAAGACGGGTGCTGGGATGATCCCAAGTGCTCTATCACCACTCCAATATTTTCCTTATTCACAGGAGGATGTGGTCTCAGCCCTTCCTTTGAGAAGCTGAGATGTGCCACCTTCATGAGCCCTGTCCTCCGAGTCTCTCAAATGCACTGAGACTAACTCTGAGGTTTGATGGAGATGACTAAGAGAAAACAGCCAAAATATTTGGAAGCAGTTGTGTAGGGAATATTTGGCATTTGAACTTTGTCTACGTTACAACAGGTGTGATTTCAAGAAACATCATCTGATCCTTCTTCCCCTTTAAAAGAAATCTTTGCTCATTTTCACCATCTGAGGAGCTTCCTCATAATTAAAAACCTTCCCATAACTTCAAGAATCAAATCAGCTGATGCCAGGCCCTCGGGGGCAAGGATGCAGGCATTTCTTGACATGGCTGTCGCTCCAGGCAGATGTCTGCTATTAGCAGCCTGGGGACCACGTTCTCCCTGTTTGCATTTGCATATGCCAAGGGGAAAATTCATCCCAGTAAATCCACAAAATGCTAATTAGATTACACATGTTTAAGAAGGACAGAATTTACCCTTCAGTCTATATGTTAATTCCTTTTTTTTTTCATGGCGTGAAAGAAAGTGACTTTTTATACTATAACTCATGTTCAACTCAAGTTTAACACAATCTATTGGCTTAATAGTCTATTTCTTAAGTATACAAGCCTTTGCAGTATTTTAACTCCCACGGGATGCATTTTCTGAAAAGCTTTTACAATGGCAGAAGTGGCTGCTTTTAGTCTACGTATCTAACCTTTCTACCTAAAATACTACTTATTTCTACAAGGAGATAAAGTTCAAGTAGATTTATGGTAGCTTTCAGTATTACCACAAAGACATAGTCACAAGAGAAAAAAGAGAACATTAATACAAAATTCAAGTTTTTGCATGAACAGCGGACAAAGAAAAAAAGTGGCAGTTATGAAGATGATGAAAGGATTTTCACCTCTGGACCCTCACAGAGCCTGTTGTAACACACCTGTTACTTTATCTCACACTGATACTAATTTATTTTTTCAAAACATAATGCATTAAGAAATATAAAACAGCTAATTATCAAGAAAATGAAAGAAGGCTTTGTTAAAAAAAAAATAATTTCAGTTAACAGATCCCTTTCTCTCTATTTCAAAACACAATTTTCTATTAAAAAAAAAAAATTCAGAGATAAGCAGTTAAAGAGAAGTTTGACCTGACTGGGCAGTGGTGCCTCTGCCATTTAAGGCTGATATGAGAACTGGGCAGCTGACCAGGCAGCTCTAACACAGCTCCAGCTCTGCTCACACACAAAGCTACTGAAAACTCCAGACAACTTGCTGAGGATTTATTTACTATGGCATCAATTTAGCCCCCAGTAAAGTTAAAAACGTAGTTAGGATTTTCATGCAGATATAAAACACTTATCCCAGTGCATCTTCAGGACTATTTTCTTGTCCTTAGTATGGTCAGGAATAACTGTGTGCCTGCTACTCTTTCTGCAACTCTTTTAGTTTGTCTGGCTCAGGTAAAAAAAAAATAAAATTACCCAAGTGAAAGACCACAGAGGACCCTTTCTCTAATCTAATAATTCTGCAAACTTGGACTTGCAGGACTTGTGGAATCTCCTCACTGTTGCCATTTGCCAAGAATTTTTCTAATTTCTACCAACTAACCAGGAGTGTAAAGAAATACTTATTTCAATAAAATAAATATCTGAAATACAGGAAAGACTATCCAAACAAAGAAGATAAAAGAAACATAAAACTAGTGTATAAATAGAGATGAGCATGAAGAACCTTCCTTTCCAGTCTTCCTATTCCTTTATGGAAAAATGTTATTTTGTATTAATAATAGGGTGATGAATAATATTCATTTAAATTACTTAATTGATCTATATGTTCAACTAGAGAAAGAGCTTACAGAAAAATATAATTTATTTATAAACTGGAATAGTTCAACATATTGCTCTTACGTGCCTTTTATGAATCCCATCATATAATTAAGCAATTGCAACTTATTGATTCTGAAAGTCTTTAAACATCACTGATTCACAATTTATTTTTATTCTTGATTCTTGGTATGAGGTGGTTCTTCCTCTGAGAAGAGGAAGTTTGGGCTCCCTGCCCAAACACACACAAAATCGATTCTCTGGATGAAAAAATACAAATTGCTCCTTCTGCAAATATAAAATTATAAAAGAGCCTAACTAGCTCAAAGGCAAGGAGAAAACATCAGTCTCGGAATTTTAAATCCATGATACTCATTTTGGCCTAGTCTCCTCTTTCAGACTGGAGGGTTTTTGAGAATATTGGAAATATCAGAGTCTGGGGAAGAGAACAACAATGAAGGAACTCCAGAAAGGCAAATAATACACATTAACCTAGAAAGTGTCATGTTTATGCTTGTGTCTGAGGGAGCATAATGGGAATGCAAGGGAGAAAATATCCCAAACATGTACTTTTGTTTATGAGTTGGGATTTTAGTGTTACCCCACAACTTGGTGTATATTTTTTCACACTAAACTTCCTCCAGTGCTTTAATCTGCAGGTGTATTGTATGTGCTGCCAAACAAGCAGAAAGGCAGCCCAGCTACTCGTGGTGTAAGAGACACAGGGAGGGAGGGAAGGAGAGAGGAAGAAATGCAAATCAAATGGGGAAAGTGAAGTTTGCCTTCATTTTTGGAAGCAATACGTATGCATTCTCCTAAATGAGAAATTTTGAGGGCTATTGAGCACTCTGCTAAATTTCATGTGTTCAACGGCCCTTAAAATTTCTCATTTCTCACCTGAGGACTGTGGTTTACTGGCTGGTTCCTGGACTTGAGAATTAAATGTGCAGAGATCTTAAGCTGCTTCGTAAATGCATTCGTAAAGTTGCTACATACATTTTTGAATGCTTTTGCATATATGCTTTTAATTTAGTCAAAGATCTTGTTTCCATGTTGAGAACATACCATGTCTTTCCTAGGACAATATAATTCAAAGATATTAAGCTCCAGTAACCATCTGTACAAAAATCATTGAGGAAGAAGCCTCAATGAAAAATAAATTAATTACACTGTCTAACAATTTGTTTTAGAAATGTCATGTTTGGCATTGATTACATTATTTCCACAGCCCAAAAATGATTCTCAGCTGCATATATTTTTATAAATAAAAATTGATATACATATTACACATAAATAACAACCACAGAAAATATACCATTTGAATTTTTATACTTATATAACAAAGGCATTTTACAGTATGCTTTATTTTACTACATTTCAACTTTTCCTTGCATTTCTTTATTTTTGTAGCATACTTTCTTACATTAAACTCAGTTACCAGCAGGGATGATATAAAGTTCAAAATATCAGTAATAAAAATTAAAGGAGGAATAAAAGAGGAATCAGAGTCTGCTACAACACTAAGGAGTGAAATTTGCAGGTTAGACAGCTAAGGGATTAGGAAAGGAGGCTGTACTTTCAGGAAATTCTTTGGCTTGTGAAATTTATAAGGAAGAAAAAGTCTTTATTCTTCAGGTCCTTCCCTAGAGGTACCAGTGTGGTTCCAACCCATGCCTCATGGCAAATATCTTTCTACTCTCTTCTTCACACTAATGCTTCAAGCTTAAAGAAAGAGCACAGAAGTAGACTGAACCTATTTTTAAATATTCTTCTGGAGTTCTCAGATATTAACTTTTATTTTTACTGCTACTGAAATCAACAAAAATAGGAATTTTTGCACAGGAATCATCCTGATCCTGTGGGAAAACAGATGAACCGTCCCAGTCCCCAGAAGCAGAATATTCTTTTGGAGATCACTTGAAATTTTTAATGTTAGAGATTTTGATTTTCAGAAGTTTCTCAACTAACAAGATGCCAGAGGAGTCATCTTTGGAGCTACAGTGTGGGGGCAGCTGGTCTCCTTTTAATTTAGGAAGAAACATTCTCTGTACAAGACTGATTAGAAATTTAATCCTTGAACTTCAAATACATCTGAATTATTACTGGCTATGGCCTTTCTACTCCAAAGTGTGGCTTTACGAGGTAAAATACTTCCATTCACAGGATTCTGTTAAAGAGAAATTTCTACTGCAGGTATTCATAAATATCTCTCCTTTAATGAATTTTAGAGTTAGAAAGCCATAGCAAATGCCAGGAATTAGCATTTAACCTAAATTTCAGATAAAGGAAACCAACTTAATCTCAAATAACGACCACACTAACTCTACTCTATTAAAGACAAAAGGGTAAAAAATTTAATTATCATAGATGAGAAAGAACCTCAGTATCATTTGTGGGTATAAAATAAATTCTTCTAATATTACAGTTGAAATAAAGTTTGGAAAAGCTTGTCTTACAATAGATTCACTCATAATTTCATTTTTCATATGCAAAAATGTATTAAGAAGTTAACAATTTTCAAGAAAAAAATTTTCTGTTTCCAAAACCTCTATCATAAGAGAAAAGCATTCCAATTTTCTTTCAAATATTTTAAAGGTTCCTTGGTTCTAAAATAATTTTTCTATTACAAGTTTTGGCATTTGCGTATGTGTTTGAGAGAAGCAATAGATAACAAATCCTTTCTTCTTGTGATTAACTTTTCAAAATTAATGCTAGCCATAACTAAGAATTTCACGAAGAGCACTACAACTATGAATCAAACTACCTCTTGAGCAGACAACTAGCTTTTCTCTTTCAAGGAGTTTCACATGAACAAACAGTTTTCCTCCAGATTAGCCAGGGGGTGTGAAACAGCGGGGTAGGTACTGTACTGCTTCCTCTAGTCCAGTGCATCCACACTTCTCAACAGGCAAAGTTAATGCTGAGATTCTGTCTTGTTTCCAAAGTCCAATGACACTTCAGAAAAGAAAGGTTGGTACACTTCACAGAGTACCAACATTCTTCAAAGTGAAATTACCCTCACATTGTTGCTCTATCCCCACAAACTTGAATTCAGCTCTGCCACGCTTTCCTGGTAGTAATTTCTGAATGCAGTTCAATTTAAACCAAAATCCCTTTCATTCAAACTCCAGCCTTAGATGGGATGTGATGTCTAAGCATGCCAGCTATCACTTTCTAATGAAACTTGATACAAAGATATGAAAATAATTTCTGTCAATGGTTTTGATTCTGGTTTATGAAATACGTTTAAAATACACCAATTTTTTCTCAAAATACTGAAATTTCTTCTTTTTTAAATTTCTGGTTGAACCTGTAACTTCGATACATGAGCGCCTAAGTCTCTTTTAAATAAAAGATGTGCAAAGCAGGTCTCTTTATAAATTTCACTGAGTTAGTTTTAGAAAGGCCACACGTTAAAATCCAGAAGTATAAAATCCAATTTAATTTTCAGTGCTGTAAATCCATAAGTTAATTCTAAGCAGCCAGTGGGCCAGGGCAGCACTTAGGCTTTAGGTCTTTGTGACTGTCTCAGAGTACATACCTGGCAAGTGCTTAACTTTGCGATGGTGGAAAGACTTTTAGAGAGCTGCTATCAACACAGATTTACCAGAAATCTTCTCCTTCATTGATGGTATCTTCAGCAGACCTGAGGCACTCAGATTACAGACGATGCTCAAAAAGAATCATCAGAGTAACTCAGCTCCTCACCTTAGCTTTCACCAGAACTTACAAAGCTCTATATATAATTTTATAATATAATTTTAAAGTAGCTTAAGAGAGTATCAAGGGTACTACTAGCCATCTTCCTTTGAAGTGACATGAATGGAAGGCAGACAGCAAACAGACTGGATCAGAGGAAGGTGGTTCTGATCCCCTTGTGCCAGTTTCAGTGAATGAATTATTTCAGCACAAGTGAGGGAAAGGCTTCAGCAAGACTGCACTGACCAACTCTCCTTTCTGCACATTCCAACTAACTGCTAGAAATGCTGAAAATTAGGAAGAAGTATTGGCAAGGGAGCAGGTATCAGAGAGGTCTAAGCACCTCGAAGCAAAGACCCTTAAAGGAAGGGGTGATGTACAGGCAGCCACAAGCAACACCTTGTGTGTGCAGCGAGAATGAGAACAGAACACTACTTGTGCTCAAGAGCAAAAGGAGCAGCAGCTTCTGTCCCTGTGCTGCCATCTCAGAAGCAAGGAAAACAGAAGCAACACCCTGCCCTGGGGCACAAGAAGATGTGCTCAGCAGGAGCCTCTTACCCTCCATGTCCAATTCAAGCTTGACAAATCCCAGTCTGCAAGCTTCCAGAGTGGCCAGGTCTGCTGGAACAGCAAGCAGACACACACACATTCTGCCAGCCAACCTCTTCAGGTCTTGGGGATCAGCCCCACAAATACTGTCCATCCTGAAAGTCCATCTGACACCCCTCCCAAGCATCCAGCTAAAAAGATTGTCTAATGAAGCCAAAATTTGGAATTTTTATCCATTGAATTCTTGGTGGGCTGTCTAACATCTGCAGAATACTTGCACCTCACTTCACAGTTTTTTTCTCTTTAAAAACCTGAAACTGGAACCAGTTTTGGCAGTCAATAGCACATCCCCAGCTCAAAGAAGGGCCAAATTAGATCGGGGTGCTCAGGGCTCTTAACGAAGAGAATCAGAATCCTACAGAGCACTCACTGACTGCTGGCCAGACTATAAAACATTTTAAAACTATCTCTTAGGTGAGGTTTTCAAGAGACACTGTGTTATGCCCCAACAATAAAACCAGAAATTCAGCTTTGTTCTGTGATTTTGAAAATCCAGTCCATTAACTGATTTTTCACTGTTAAAATATTCCATTTTCCCCATAAATTTACTAACAGCTTTTTAGTGGGTAATCACCTTTTCCACTAGGAAAAAACCTCAAGTCAGACTGCAAGATGCCCCTAATAGAACTTGGGGCAGCTGAACAGTTTGACTTAATTTTGATTAGGGGTACAGGTACGTGCTCTTCTTTTTCCTCTTTTTTTTCACCAGATCACGCAAAAATTTACGCGAGGGTCATGAACTTAATAAATTAACATCTCCTATGAAAGCAGTGTATTGTTTAATTTATACTGAACTGCTAAATAACATTTAGACCAACGAATTCACCCTTCAGATTAATCTTGGAAGAAGAAGGAGAAGGCATGAGCATGTGCACAAGCTCTTCAGTGCTTCCATTCACATTCAATTACGTCCTGCTGTCAATCTGACATCAGTGAGAACACACGGAAGACAACTTGGCACGTCCGTTCCATTTGATCAGCCGACTGGCACACAGCTTGTCAGTCAAACTGCCCCTCTTCCCCCCAAAATCTCTTGAGGAGTTTGTCATCAAATGTTCCATCTGATCAAGAGATGGGAGATTTAACTGCCTTCACATAATTCTGACCACCTCTGCTCCCTCCCTTCCTTAAGTGTTCAGTTTACCAAAGAAATTTCAGTAACAGAAGTTCAAACTTAAAGGTCAGCTCTGCTGCAGTTTGATGTTAAAACAATTGAATGGAAATCGTTTGGTTTGCATATTGTATTTTTACACAAACAATCACAGTTATTTTTTTTAACTGTTTAACTAACTTTCTTACAAGACCTTTATTAGATTTTCTGATATTTCCAGACATTAGTTCTTCTACTCTATATTTTGAAAGGTAATTATATAAGTTGTAAAGACTACTACATTCTGTATCAGCAACTCCAAAACATGAAAATTTTGGGGTTTATACCACCAAAATGCATCAAAGAAACTCAGCTGAAAGGGGTGGCACCATTCCAGCTGTGCATCCCCAGAAAATAATTTTGTGGTAATCTTACATCACTATCACACAACATCATTAAGTTAAATAAATACTTCTTAAAACATCTACTATCCTAAAATGCACATCATGATTACCAAGGGAAGATGAAAATCTGAGGTATTTTCGTCAGCATAATAAGGTTTTTAAGCATACATTATCGTGCTGGTATCTGCAAGATTTTCTACCTCAAGATTTGATATAGAGCTCTCAAAGAGGGAAGTGCCATCATCATTCCTGTGCTGCACCAAAACTAAGTATGAGGAGAATTCCAAAGCTAACCAAGACAAAAGACCTCTGTACATTGTCATTAAGTTTAAACAAGTATGAGATCCCATAATGTGGCATCAAAACTTATCCAAATTTTGGGAACACAGTCAGGACACAATGAAATTACTCCATTATCTTTAGGAGCACTTGGCTATAATTTTTACAGCTTAAATTTACCTCTTAAATTTCCTTACCCTTTCTTCTTGAGACCTGTAATTGTTTTAAAACACTAAATCGCTTCTTTAGACATGTGACACTCATTTTAGCAGCTATTTTGGTCTCTGACTTTGACACCTCCAGCCTGAGATTTAACCACATAGTGTTTTAATCTTTCACAAAGACACAGCCATATAACTGATACCTGGGAAATTACAAGTCACTGACTGATACTGAAATGTGATTTCACACAGTTGACAATTACCAGGCAGGCACCTTCTCTTTCTAATGCAAATTACAGGTAGTGTTGACTATCCACAAGTAAAACCAAATCCCCTCCATCATCAAATAAATAGATAAATATGTATTGCTAATGTACAGAAAGATGGTTGGGAGGCTGACTACCTAACCTGAGAGAGCTTGAAATTTTTATCAACTTTGCTAGATAAATCCTGAAAAAGCAAATCAGAAAATGAAATCATTTATTTGGATCTTAACAAACTGAAAGACACTGGAGGAATTACCCACAGTATTACACTGCCCAAAAAAACTGCTTCTGAAGTTTTCCTTTCAGACATTTTATTTGTGGAACAGAAGCTGCCCACTGGTGTCTTTCTTCATAGCTAACATACCTTGGGTTCTGCAGCTGTGGGCAACTGAGAGCCTGTGAGCACCTCACAATTCCTGGTGGAATAAAGGTGCTCAATCAACGAGGCTCAGGAAGAGTCAAAGTTAAGAGCCTGAACAGCAGCTGAGACTAACCCAAAGAAAATAAATCAAACCCAAACGGCACTAACATATTAACCTACAGTGCCTCCGTAAACTCTGCCATGCCCTGAAGGAAAGCTTGCCATAGGCTGATAAGCAGAGCTCACATTCTCTATTGCCAGAAATACTTTGTGCCTCGTTATTAAAAACTTCACACAGTTGGAGCTGAACTAATTGAGGCAGTGGAGACAGTAACACAGAAGACACTTAAAATGTAATTAAGTCATGATCAGAAAAGGGACACGTAAGGGAGAAAGCACTGAAAACAGAGATTCCAGCAAAAATACCAGATTCAAACAAAAATGAGAGCAATTGTGTATTAAACCATGTTCAACAACATTTATACGTACTACTAAAAGAATCTGTGCAGAATTCAAACACTGAAGCCATAGATAACCAGGAAAAACCACTATATATTTGGTTTAGACAACCTTCATGTACTTTAATGCACACCAAGGGGACAAGTGTTTTGAGAGGAAGAGGGCCCTACCCTCCCCTGATCCATTCTCAATCATGCTGGAGATCTAAGAACACAAATGCTACAGGAGCATTCAGCATCTCAATTCCTTTGGTTTTCTTCTGTAAAACCACTTTGGCTCTACTGTTGGCTGTTCTGGAAGGACTGCAGCAGCAACTCTCATCTACTGAAAAGCCCAGTTCACACCCTATTAATGCATTCACTGTATCAAGGAGAGGAAAGAAAACCCAAAACTAAAAGACTTAAAACACGTAACTATAAACTTCAAAATCTTAACATATATAGGATATTGTCTTTGTAATAAACACTGCATTCTAAAGATATTTAGTGACAGTCTATAGAATTAAGTGTCTATCTTTCCCTCAGTTTAAGTATTTCACAGGAAAAAAAATATCAAAAAAACCCTCAAGCAAATATCCAGTTACACAAGGAATTTTTTTTTTCAGTTTAAAAAAAATAGGAACCTTCATAAAAAGGCTTCTTTTAGCAGACAGCTTTATGTGTTAACCAGACCTTAAAACCATTTTCCATTGTCTTTTCCTATTAAATTTGTTTCATGCAAATATGCTGAGTGCAGACTCTTCACAAAAACTAGTTCCCCATAGAATGTGCAAGCCACATGTGGATTTTGCTTTTTTTCACATTTTCTCCATTTAGTATTGTCTCATTTCCCTACCAGCTGCTTCACCATTTCCTGAGCTGCACCATCTCGTGCTGTGCCCAATATTAGACACAGCAGTGACAGAGCAAATGGGAAATAAACAGGACAGCTGATCAGGACAACTGGCAAAGGATGCAAGCAGCACATCCAGAAGTGGTTATGAGTGAAACCCCCCCAAAACATTTGGTTGTAGGAGCTTAAACCATTGATCTTTAAAAATGCAGCAAGATCCTTGCTGACTTGACTCTAATCAGACAGAGCTCTGAGAAACCAGCCTGAGTCTCACTCCAAAGAGCACATGAGCTGAGCACTGAATTAGGAGCAGACATTTTTCAGTGCTGGAAATCCCAGCGGAGGGAGAAGGAGGGAAGGATGGGCTTGAACTCAGGGGGTCTGAACATGAGGATAATTCAAACCCAAGCAGGATGAACAGCAACCTGCCGTGTAGCAATAGAGAAAGTGATCACAGGACAAAGAACTATTTTTAACGGCTAATAAAAAGCATTTATTTGAACTATTTTGTCAACAACATACATCCAGAAGAGTATGTACAGCCCTCACTGCTGTCCCCTTCCCACATCTCCCTGCTTTTCTTCAATACAAAGTGAGGAATCACGGGACAGATGCTGGGACAGACATTCCCACTGAGTGAGAAACAGCCTGTTGATGCTCTGCTCCTGAAAAACTGAAGAGACCCTAGCCAGAAAATTTAACAAGTCAGTATTTTCCTGTTTAATACAGTTGTCTTCTTGCTTAGACAAGCTTGCTGAAATTATAATGGACATATTTGTTGAGCATGTTTTGAGGCTAATTTAAAAAAATAATGATACAAACATTACAAAATTGTGCTGAATGTTGTCAAAGACATCAAGTTTGTAAACGCCTCATTTGCAAACAATCTGCTACTGAATGCTAACCAGTTCAGACACTGATCTCTTACCACTATAATCGTAGCTACTGAGCACTTTTATTCATTTTAATAATAACAACAGTAATATTACTTAGAGAATCAAAAAAACCCCAATATTTATTTT
Organism: Vireo altiloquus; assembly: GCA_013396875.1. Classification (NCBI taxonomy): domain Eukaryota; kingdom Metazoa; phylum Chordata; class Aves; order Passeriformes; family Vireonidae; genus Vireo; species Vireo altiloquus. The sequence goes on along the minus strand of VZRF01004128.1, from coordinate 245,199 downwards.
AGGACTTATTAGCCATTAAAATATATTTTACGCATATAATTCTTCGAAAAAGATCATAAAATTAAACTGAAATACAGGTACTTGCTAGCAACATTATTCCACTTGATTGACAGTTGAGATAAAGCCATTACTACATCCAATTTAAGGACTGAGATTTCTTTTAGTAACTAGAGTCTTGGAGAAAAACTTGAAAATACTGAAATATAATGCCTGAACACTCACTTGATCTCATTAAGTACCTAAATTTGAGCACCAAGTTACAGCAAACAAGCTCCTTGTTTGTGGCCACTGTGGTGTTAGCTCAGGTGAGGGATTTGGGGCAGCACATAGAAAGATGAGTGGCAGGTGCCTCTTTATTTTCCTAAAGCATTGTATAAAGAGAGAGTTTTCTAACTGTTATGATGGTCATTTGACCCAAATCTGATAGCACAGATGATGGAGCATTATTAAAGCATGAGGAATCATAAGCTCCGTGCTGCCAAAACAGTGACAGCAATGATGGGTTGCGTGAGAAGTTTGGTTTGTGCGAGTGGAGCTTTTGGGGGATGACGATAATTACCTGTGAAATGAATATTCATCACATGGGTGAATTCAAGGCTGAATAATATTTCACTGGAGAGCTGGAATAATGTTAGGGAGAAGGTGGCCAAAGCTGACACAGCTCACTTTGCACTGAGGTCTAGCGCAGCTGTATGACACACAGATGGGTGCCAGGAATTCATGAGCTGGTGACGCAGCCTGCAGCAGGCAGAGCTAACCCCTGGGATACTTTGTAAATAAAAGCTGAAAATTACCTAAATAGCTTTTTTATTCCTGAATGTATGCCCACTCCTACTCCAAGAAATACATTATTGCTATTATTTCTGCAAGCAGTAAATAGCATTAAGGTACCCAATGCCAGCCCTTCCTTTTCTCCACAACTCCAAAATCTCTGTCAGAGAACACCTTCCTTCTTTAGAGTACTAAAATTTTTCAGAGACAATCATTTCTAAAGGTAAAGTCTGTCTCTGCCAACTTCTTTGTGAGTGGCACAAGCCTCCAGCCAGTTGAACACCTGGCAACTGCCCCAAAAGCACAACAGTCAGCCTAGTGGGACTGAAATAGGACAGTTTCACTTTATTTGTGAAATTAATTTTTTATTATTTTCTTCTTTTTTTAATACATGTTGTCAGACTAGGGGAAAACAAACCAGCCAACCCAAATCCCAAAAAACCCCAAAGAAAATGAGTGCCAGAAGTCCTCAAATGTTACCAATGAAATAGTAAAAGTGTGGGGAGGAGCTGAGAGATACTTTAAAAACATGTACCAGTGGAATCTTAAACAGTCTGATCCAGCAGCTAGGGCATAAAGAGGGACAAATTATTCAGTAAGTAAGGCTTTTTTAATTGTCTGAAAGCAGGTTAGTTTCCTAAGTATACAATAAAAATAAACTATTAGCATCCATCCCTGAACACTAAAACTCTACATAACAATAGCCAAAAAATCAACAATTAACTGCAAACTTTTAAGTAATTGCTGCTACAGTATCAGCTTAAACTCACACCTACAGGCATAATTCTCACTGTTACCAGGAAGAATCATATCCCTAGAATCAACAGCTCAATTAATCCTTTGAGAACCTGTATGCAAACCAAACCAACCAAATAAATCCTACAAATATTTCCTTTCCAAAGCCACTAATTACACACTTCTGACAAAACACTACTCACGGTTATGTATTGACACATGCTACAATACATAATTTGTAATGTACTTGTTTGTTGTCAAAGAAGAAATATTTTGTGATTCACAATAGTATGACTAGTGAAAGCAAAGATTATTTTCATATAGAAGTGGTATTAAAACCAGGCACATGGTTTTTCATATTTTAATCCATAAAAAGACATATAAAATTAATTTTGTCCTGTATCTTCACAGCAAAATTCTACAGAAAAGAAAGTCTTAATCCAGAGACCACAGCAAAATATAGAACTGTGTATCAGAGAGTCTCTCCTATGACTAAAACCACAAACCTATAAAAATTAATGGATTAGTTTATTAAGGAATTGAATAATTAGGAAATTACTTTTTAAAATCAATTAAAAAAAAACCTGAGAAAATTCCTCAAGCTAAGTTTAAATGTTGAGGAAGCAATGCAAACCATCATCATCAGCCTATCAGAACACCACCTTGGCATAAAGCATTCTTGAATGAAGATGCTGAAGTTACTATGTTCAGTTTTGGTTTTACCTGAAGAAATAGTGTAAAGCTGAAACTTCTGCCTGTGCTAACTGGGCAGGTGAAAGGCACACATCACAAACAGGAGTACAGAGTGTTCTGACATTAAACTATGCTGTGCTCAATGACATCATGCAAATAGATACTCCAGTCAATTTATTACTCCTTTGTTTATTTTACGTTTTTCACTAGAACTCACTAAGTATTACTGAATATACAACTGGCTCAGAAAATTTGGATACAGAGGAGTAGAAATTAAATATATTTAAAGCAACCAAGATATTCTTTGTGTGGTTGCAGTCACAACGGGAGGAGGAATGCTGTTCATGCAGGCAGAAACTGTGTTTTCATCCCCATTTTTATAATAGATAATAGACACGATGGTCATCCAAGATATGCTCACATAAATGAAGATTTATCCAGTAAGAACAGGCAGTTATTTTTCTTTTTTCCTTTCTCAGTTGAAATGCAAGGATTTTTTCATACCATGCCCTTGTCTTCAAGAATTCTGTATTTCCTTCCAGAGAGAGTAAAAGACAAATGAATTTCACAATCTGTCCCCAAGTACAAAATGACAAAAGGAACATCAGCAAGAGGAAATTAGTAAAACGTTTTGCAAGCAGCAGAGGTGAATACCTCTGGGGGCAACTATTAGTCAACATTTCTAATACTTAGCTACTTAAACTACTAGTAGTTGACTCCAATTACAAACAGCAACCCCAAATTTGTTCTAAGCTCACAAGAATGTGCACACACACTTCTGATTTCTGCCTTTTCTTTAATGTTCTACATCTCCATATATACAAAAAAAAAATCTCACAAAACATTTTCTGCTTATTTTTCTGGACTAAACAGTGTAAGGTGCAAGACTGCACCTTAAAGTAAAGCAGGTAGAACTTGTACTATGTCAATACTACAAACATACCTAGTAATAATAGTAGTAGCAACAAATACCAGTAGCAACAAATATGAAAACTCTTAACAGAAATAATGAAAGGAAAACATTAGTGAGAAAATTTAAAATAATTCCTGTCTCTGCTTGAATAGAATAACTAATTTTGTTATTGAATTTCTTTGCAAAAGAAAAGATCAACACAGTTCATACCACACTTCTGTGCTCAGAAGGTGCCAACAGCAGGAGGTCCAGATTCCTCCCCCTTCCCAGGTATGCTGGAGAGGTGTTTTTGGCTCTTCAGTCTCAGACTCATCTCACTTCCACAGGCCATGGGCAGCACAACCTGATGCTGATCTCCGAAATTAATCACAGTTTCCTTGACAGTCCTCCATTGTCAGTAAAGCAAAGGGAACAGTCCTGGCTCACAGGATTGGGCTTTCCTTGGCACTTCAAAAATCAAGCGTGGAGCTAAGCACCTCACATCGATTAAGTCAGTGGCAACACTGAATCCAGCTTGTCAGATACTACTGCTTTCAGTTATGGGAGAGAAAGACAAGAATTTCTGTAATAGCCAATTTCTGAGTACAGTATTTTGACAGTCCAGTTGCTAATGTTCTTCCTTACACATGCAACTTCTGTAATGGTCATCAATTCCAGGACATTAATACTGAATAAAGCAAAGGGTTTTTACAAAACTCATCATTTACATCTGATTAGACACAGTGCTAATATTTTAATTTGAATTTGCTGGCTTCCTAATATTCTCTTGGTGATTTTCACAGCAACTGTTTATATTTTGGTATGTGACTTTCCTAGGTCCTCAGACTGTTTTTCCTGGGGTTACAGCTGGAAGTGACTATATCAACATTACTCAGTATTCACATGTTTTGTCATATAACTGGTGCTTGTGGGGGTGGGGGCAGTGAAAAAATTGTTCTGCTGGTGTTAAACATTACCTTATTCCTTCCATGCTGTTTTAGCCATCTGAGCTAAAGATACTTCATCCAGTTGCAAAGCCTTCCTAAAGAGTGACAGTCAGCAGGAAACTGATTTTAAACAGCTTCCAATAAAACTGAAACTTTGAAAAGGGAACCTTAGGTTTTAAATCACATTCACAATCAATTTCACATAAAGACCTAAGTTCAGAAGTATTTGAGCCTCACTCTCAAAAGAAAAACTAATTCAAGCTCTACATCGGTTAGGGTACATCCACCCTACTGTTCATCCAGATATGCAGCACTGAGCTACTTCTTGACAGTTCTTTATTTTGAGAGGTACAGAACCTTCTGACAGATACATAAATTAGAAACCCTGGGAAGAAATGTTATTTTGTTTCAGCATCTGCTCTACAAATGAAGATGAGCAAACCAGATTTCTAGTTCCAGAAAATGACAGCTCTTCTTTGTTTCAGAGAGTGACATGAAAGACACAGCAAGAGAATGCACATCAACCAGCCTGTACGACAGGGGCAGAGCCTTGTGCTGGTTCCCCTGCTCTGACACCCACTTCCTCACTGTGCCTTGATGCTTGTTCCTATCTTGGTTTAATTCTTGACATCTTCTTGGATACTCTTAAATGTTATTGGAAGCAGTTCTATTAATATAGCAAGAACATTTAACGGATACAATTCCAGGTTTTGACAAAGAGAATTCCAAAACATTAACTCAAAATTTAGGCCTCGCCTGTAGATATTCCATTACTATTTGGCACAGATTACTGTAAAGGTTGCTACGTCTCATAGAATCATAGAATGGTTTGGGTTGGAAGGCACCTTGAAGATGATACAGTTCCTGTCCCCCTGCCATGGGCTGGGATGGCACTCACCACATCAGGTAGCTTAGGGCTCCATCCAACCTGGCCTTGAACACTTCTGTGGATGAGTCCTCCACAAATATCTCTGTTTCTGTTACACTGGCTGTGTTACTCTGCCCTTCTGATTTGTACTTCTATGATTTCTGGCATTTGACACCATGGGAAACTGGTGATTCAGAGAAGAGAATGGAAATTAGCATAGCTTGTATCTGTGCACTGACAAATTGATTGTTAAGCTTGTGTAACATTTGGAGAATGCTTTTTTTATTCTTTAGATGAGATTTGTTAGCAGGGGATTGGAAATGCACTGTGATCCTTCGCTAGTTTATTTCCTCTGCAGGTTTTTTTCCTCACTTTTCCCCCCTCTCTTGGAGATTCACTTTTTAAATCAGAAGAATTACTTATGAGAACGAAAGTATTTTTGAACATATGAGGCTTTTTTTTTTCACTGAGATGATGGCAGCTGAGATAGGATTGGAAGCAGCATTACAGGAATGATGACAGCAGGTTACAAGCTTTTGTAACACGTTTGTGATCTAGGAAGGGAGCACCCACTTCAGCCTCATGGGGAAAAAAGTGTCTTTGCACATTCAGTTTGCTCACGTATTTTGATTTGACGAAGTGAAGGAAAAGTATTCCCCCCATGAGATTTCAAATGAAGGCACAAATATACAGTTTTCTCATCCCAGTTATTCCAGGGAGAGAAATTTCCAATCATTTGGCAAATCAAGAAAGAATATCTGGAGGGGGTCTGAACCTAAGTGCTGCTTTTCCTTTTCTGAGAGTTTGCAGATACTCCCCACAGAGCAGAAGGCTGCAGTCCAGGAAGCCACAGGGAACTGCTCATGGCACTGTTTTTCTCTGGGAGACAGTAACAGCACCGTGATTAGAACACAGCCAGCCAAACAAAGCACAGCACACCAGGAACCCCTATTTGTGCAGGGGAATATAGGAGGAGACAATGCACTAAAGCTTTAGGAGTGTGGAGTCTTTTACTTTGCCTCATATGTAATTTTTTTTTGGACGACACGAAGTTCATAAACACTCAGAGCAGATGGTGCAACGTACAGCAGCAGGAGATGGAGCTTACTAGCTGTGGCTTCCTTCCGCTAGTCCACAGCCCAGAAATCTGAAGGACCTTTAAATCACCCTCAACTGAGCTGAGTCCCTTTCAGAAGACAGTACAAGGGATAAACTGTGTGCCCTTACACAGACATCACTTCATTATGCTTCAAATCTTTGCTCTAAAGCACACAGGTACAGAACATGCCTAAATTCTCAGATTTTCTAAAATTAGTAAAATAAATAAACAACATTAAAAGTCTAAGCATATGGGATATGGTAAAAAAGGAGAAAAACAATCCTAATAATACAAAATATCTCTACTGTTTTTACACTAACCCTATCGTGTTACCAAAAGTCTTATATTTTTTAAAAAATTTTTTTCCTTAAATCATAGAATTTCAAGCAAAGTGCTTGCAAAAATAATTGGTTTCATTTGTAATTAGCCAGTTCCTAACTTCCTCTTCTAATACTCAGTAATGCTTCATTCCACTGTCCTACAATTACCTTCCACAACAGCTCAGGGCACAGCTCTGAACAAATGATGCAGCCTAAAGGTTAAAAAAAAAACAAAAATCCCTTCCTTCATTAGCCACCAAATCTCATCATAAAGAAAACACAGGGAAAAAGAGAAATAACTACCCAGCTGCAGAGTTCCAACCTACCATATTTCTAAATGGCTGCCTAGCAGTAGTTTGCTTAAGAGAGTATTTTTTTTTCTTTTGAGATTCTTTTTCCTGTCCTTCTCAAAACTAATGATCTCCCTTCCAGCTTCAAATATAAAAAATGAGTTTTACCCCATGCTGCTTACATGTTGATAAACAGCCATTTTAATATATTTTCTTTTGACCATCTTTATCACATGAGTGTTGAATGGCTCCCAAATATGTGACTGGCAGGTAGAGTGATAGTGAATTGTCATACCCTGTTCCAGGGGCCACGAGGTGACCACTGATAGTATTGGAGCTTTACCTTCTAACAAGAGACTTGGGGTGCCCCCCAATAAAATTTTCCTCTTCACTAACTTCTCTTTGTGGAAGTTTATGAGCATAGAGTCCTAAATTCATCCAGATAAGTGCCCCAAATCCCTATTAAAACAATGAAAAATCACTCTACTGGCATTGGTTTCCTCTGGGAGAGCCCACAACACCATAAACTTGGGGTTTGTTAGATTATTATTCTAGTGTTATACATAACAGATTAAGGGGAGAATCTAATAAAGGCTTTTTTACCTTCATGTATCATTTAAAAATAAGGTAATTGTAACTAAAAGCACATACTACATACAGCCCAAATTCAACTCTCCATGGCCCTGGTACTGATATAAAACAGATCTGCTGTCCTGAATGGATTTACATAATTCGGGAATCAGAGTAGAATGTGGTTATTAGGTAAAAAGCTTTTGCTACTTCACAGATGACAAAACACCACCATGACATTTTCCTGACAGGACAATTTCCTACCAGTTCTTGTCAGCAAGCCTTTTATTTATGTCTAGAATGATCATTAAAACTGGTTTTGACTGGTCATATGATGTTAAGAGCTACATGTGTTTAAATCTTCCTTCCTAGGAAGCTGAAAATTGCTGAACTTTAATGCATAGCAAAACAGACCTCCCATTCCTGCACCTCTCAGGTAGTTCTTCCCTTCTAGGGAATGAGAGTGCTTTTCAGCACTGAAACACTTCTGTTGGCTCTGTATCCTCACTATTGCTAGGACGTATCAGAGGGCAGAAACGAGAGCTGATGGCAACAGCAGAAAGCTAAAAAAGAAAGGATGAGACAGAAGTGGCCTTAGGCTGCAGTTTTCTCACACTGGGACCCAGGCCTCTCTGCATTTGAGGAAGACTTTAAACATTTAGCTGGATCTGTTTACCTGTTGCTACTGAAGATAATTTTAGAAGCGCTTTTTAGAAAACATGAATTATGCCACTAATCTGGAGCTTTTGTCCACAAAATCGTTTTCCTTACTTCTTAATGGGATAAAAGCAGAATAGAACAATTCTTTTTGAGGCACTCTGTCATTTCCTACAATACTAGCAATGCTGATTTTCTCATGTGGATTTATCAGAAATTATTTTGTTGGATTTTCCTGTGAGGAATAACTCCATTTTGCCTTGCCCAAAATGCAGTTCAATACATTTATCTTGCCAGTAAATGAACGTTTGTCTAATCAGAAATTTACTGCCATATGCTCATATTGTTAACAATCAATAAACTCCATCATGCCAATGACTCGATCCCAGATGATTATCCTATCAGGAATTCATTCCTCTAAACTAGTGTTTTCTTACAAATCTATAATTAACCTAAAAGCCAGAAAGCTTTTCTGTACTGCCAGTATTTGTAGAGCACAGCTCCTTTCATATTTGCTTTGGTGGAAACAGAGAAAGCTGTGGGAGAAAACAGTTCTAATTAAGTAAACATGTCACAAATAAGCTTGAGATGCAATATATGTATGGTGCATCTATAAGAACTTTTTTCCTCACAGCGAGGTCCATCAATGATTTTCCTAGCAAGAGCAACATTTCTGACAACTTCTGCCAATTCTATTCCATCTCTTTCAAGGACAAAACAGCATGTTTACCAATTCTTCCATGAATTAATTTACTCTGTTTGCCAATATCTCCAAACTATATGATATTGGGTCTGCCAGGAATTTACTTCATAAGATGATCATGCCAGGATGAGATATTGGAGATTTACGTATCTTCAGACAAGCAGGATTCTGAACCTTCCAGTGACTAAGAGAATGCATTTTTAGATGTACATATTATGTGTTTAGCACTGACTTCAGGAGTCAATGATGCTTTGTCAGGATATTTTTGTACCTGGTCTCATTGAGTTGTTAGGACAGTAAAATTTAGTTAGGCTTGAAACCCAACTGTGGGTGTCTGTGGTGTTATTTGTTAAATCTCAAATTGTCAGATAACTGTAAGTTTCTGATGTAAGTAACACCATACAGAATTCAGCTGGCACTGGACTCACAGGCACCAGTACTAAACCTGAAGAACAGCATGTAAAAAATTGCTTAATCAATAGATCAATTCTGTACTTATTCATTATTTTTCTTTGATACTTTTTCCTATAGGACCTGCAAAACCAACCAATTAATATCTTTGAAGTGTAACATTTGAGATACAATTTCAGGAATCTTAAGGAGTAGGGAATATTGACACAATCAAGTATTCTATATTTGGATACTGTTTTCAATGTTTGTTATTTATATGATCACATGGCCTTTCAAATTTTGACAAAAAAACATTTTGCTAAACACTAACAGTGCTATTCAGTTCTGCAGGATGAACTCTTGAAATGCTTCCTTTAAGTTCATGTCATGTCAAGTTCTAGTTTAACACAGATTGTCCATATGTGTAAACATATAATACCAACGCATTAGGATTTTACATAATCTGAGATTTCTATTGAAACTTCTCATAGAAATAATTACTCAGTATTGACACTAATAATGAAATAGACAAGCTGTTCATAACAAAAATTTTCACAGAAATGGCTGAGATATGTCAGTATTTTGTGCAATAAATCACATTTTACTCTGAAGCTATTTACTAAATTCAGATGACTGACTGCCCAGTCTAATTTATATCATCTACCTTGCTTAAGTAGCCAATACCAATTCCTTCAATTTCCCTAAACATCTGAACTGCAGATTCTTTTCACAAAACTAACTAGATCAGTACTCACACCCCTACATTTGTCCCTGTTAAAAGTTTCTCTGTACTAATGATTTTATTCTGACATCATCTCTTCTCACATTCCATCATTAGAGTTCCTTGGAATGCCATCTCACAGTCACCATTATCACTCCGTGCTGGACTGTTACTGTGTGTCTGTTTCTGATCCATTCTCACACCTTTCCAGGATGAAGTTCATGGGTATTGTGCTCACTGTGCACCCTGTTAATCCACCACACACAGGGTTACTATTTCAGCTGGAGCTAGAGAGGAATATTATGCCACTAAAAAAGAACATTATGGCACTAATTGGGGATACAACTTTTGATGCCCCAGCAGCCTTTATAGGTAGAATTATTTCATGCAAGTCTCCAGCACTGGCATGATACAGCACTCCTTGCAGAGCAGTCCCCTTTGAACTGCACTTGCTGTGGGGGTTTTGGTTTTGCTTTTTTAATTTCTGTTTCTCTTTTCTTTTACGTTCCAAAGACATGCCAAACATGAAGAAAAACCTTGTTGAAGATTCTGATGAGGCATTTTAGGGAAAAATGGATTAAAAAAAAAGAAAATCCATTTGCAGTTTTATGGATTCATCCAGATTCATAGTTCAAACCTGAACCTGATTTTTCCTGGTGTTGACTGAGCAACTATCGAGAACCACCTCCCAGGTCTCACACTGTGAAACCTGAGATCTTTTTGAAAGTAGACTGATTGCACTAGAACTGCAATCAAATCTGCCTGAACTCTTCACACTTTACACAGATTTTTACACTCAGCTTTACAAACTTTTTTGTTCTTCAAATTTTGAGCGCCACTCAAAATTCTGAGTTTTATATTTCAAGTCTGTGCTGCTTCCTAAGCCAAATATTTAGGTTCAATTTGTGGCAGAGAAAAAGCATGATTTAAATTACTAAAAAGATGTCAGGATGAATTCCTTGGAAGCCAAATGGATATATTTAGCAGTGCAATTACTACATCAGTTATTCCAAACTGAATTCGTTACACAAGTCAAGAGAAAACTGTAATTTCTAGTACAAGTTCAACTCCATCTTTACAAATCAGTGCACATGAAGAGGATCTAAAAAAGGTTTTAAGGTGAATAACACATATTAAATAATTATATACTGACCAACACAATTCAGGAAAGAAGGTGCCTAGAGGTAAGGAAGTATTTAAGTGCTGCCCAGCATATTGGCAAACTACTCTTAGAAGCTTAAGTACTTTTTCTACAAACACAGACATCAAGCCTCATCCTGCAGTTTGAAGCAGTAAAAGACTGTCTTTCGTCCAAGAAGAAAAATATCAATGTTTGAAAAACAGAATATCTAAAAATTCATACAGTATCTCATAAAAATTAATTTGAATGGAAAAATCTTGGGGCACATAATTTCAATAAAATCATCATACAACACAAGTGTAAAATACTTGCTGGTCTGCACATGCACATAACTGATTCCTTTCAGGTCAGTCCTGAATAACTGGGCTAAGTTCATGCCTGACAAGTTCTTAAAGAAACGCACGCTAATTTGGCCATTTCTCCAAAATTATTAATGTGATTGCTTTCAGAGGCAATGTTCTGGAAGAATAAATTCAGCATGACACAGAGGCTGGTTTCTTATGCCTACAGTAGTGATTGCCACCCTTTTAGATGTGCCCAAGCCAGCGATGCTGCAGCTGACAGGAATACCAAGAGCAGCAAAGCACTGCAGACCCAGCATTCTTCAAGGCCCAGGTCCATGCTGAGGTTTTGCTGTCACAGCCACAATTACCAACATTGAGGGAGTTGCTCCAAGGAGATCTACAACAACATGTACACCATCCCCAAATACAACAATTAAATCTCATTTCATTAAACTCTCACAGGATGTTCAAGATAAAGTCACCACTAAGAAAGAAATCTGTTTTCTAAACAATCCTCTGTTGAAATCTATGTTCATGATTTTTTCTTCCCAAAAATAGCAGTTCTGTAACTCTTTGGAGGGAATATATGCACATAGATTGAGGCAGCCAAGTACTATTACTCCCATGAATTATAGGTACTTTCAGACACCAGTATTATGGGTGTAACTTGAGTCAGAATAGCTGCAGAAAAAAACCCCACTGCAACAACTATGTAGCACAGCTGTTCCAAATTTTACATTAATTTACACATCACAGAGGAGACAAATTTTCCATCTTCAAAGAGCCTATTTTTCATTTCCTTGTAGAAAAATAAAATTATTTTTATATTCAGAAAACTGGAGAAGGCTTTTCTGAGTAAGCAATGAGGGCTTTGGGAGTGGGGTGTGTGCGTGATGTGGCTTGTTTGAGGATTTTGGGTTTATTTGTTTTTAAATAAGTGCCGTAAGTTTCAGCTGAGAAATACTGTCCACACTTTAATGTAATTTAACCACTTCCTTGAAGAGCAGGGAATGACTGGCTCCAGAACCCTGCTGCTCTTGCCTTTCCTAAAAATATTATCCCTATCCCACCATCCTACCTGGACTGGTGACAGAGCTGAAAGCAGAAGATAAGCCCCTTATCAGTTCATTGTGTATGAAAGTAGCACATGGGTTTACAGAGTCTGTCAGGGAATGCTGCACTAAATTCTGCTCATTCCTTCCATTTCTTTAGTCTTTTTAGCTTCTGTCCCTAACTGAACAGTCGTTTTTCCTAACCTTAGTTCAATTATCATCACTGTTCTAATATTTGTCCTAATCATGCAAAAGGCTAAAATAGAAACCTAACTCTTAGGTTTTTTTCTTACAATACATGAATTAACTTCAGTTTTTAAATTACTTGAATATTTATATGATTAGAAATGTTAAGAGAATAGTTGTATTTGAATTTATTCACAGGCTTTGTAAGCACATACAGAGATAGCCTGCAGCCTCAATGTTGATTTTAGAGCAAAATGCACCCAACATAAGCAAAGATAGTAAATAATTAATCAGTCAACATTAGTAAGAAGAGTAGCTCCTACTAAAGAAAATATTTGTCTATAGCTAGCATGTGATGATTTCTAGAATACCAGTCAGACCATCCTGCCAAAAATGCGCTTTTTCTTCAATAAAAAAAAATAAATCCTGAATTTCTGATATTACACTATGATTAAAACAGGTAAAAAGTGGGTTGATACTATAAGCCTTTGAGAACAAAATGCTTGCTCAACACCTGATATTGTTTCATAGTGCGCAATCAGGAAGTAGCAAGCATATTAGGAGATAAATTATTTACCTTGCGTGGACTGGTCAATGGCTTTTCTTTTTCTGCTATGACTGTTATAGTTAAGTCTTAGCTCTTGGCTATATTCATTCAGGGTTTCTCTTGAGTCGTAAGATTGCCTTTGCTTTCCACCATCTTCACTTTCATCTGAAGAACTTGTGTAAGTTAGATCCACTTCATGTTTAACTTTTGACAGTGGCTGGTAGGGTTTGCAGTCCATCTGCTCCATCTCTGATTAAATAGGCTCAAAGTCATGAAAACAAGCAACTGGAATGCCTTAAGGAAAGAGTCCTGGAAAAAAACCAACAACAATAATTCATTTCAGACATAATATGTACTTTTAGGTCACAAAGGTCCAATTTTATTTTTTATTTATATAAACCAATTAAATTCCATTAATATCACTATAATCCAGGAAAGAAATTGAACATGTCATATTTTACTGTTTCGTTTTTTTTAAAAATAGAATTAAAATAATGGCTACTTGAAGGAAAAAATCAAAATCAAATCTTAAGCACTGTCCTGTTAGACCAAGCAATAACTGTATCTTATGTATAAAATATGTTACAACAACTAATATTTGGTATCAAAGCTAAGATGTAACAGTTACTATTTCTCTAAAGGGGTGCATATTCACCTTAAGTGAAAATAGCATTTTATGTCTTTTAAAATATGAAGCTTAGAAAGCAGAAAGTTCACTCTTCTTAAGTATTCTCCTGTAAATTACATTACATCTAACCAAGAATAAGAGACTTCAGACATTAGAAAACCACCAAGCTTTTTAAAAATAAAAATATGCCCCATTGTTACTCTAGAAAAACATGCAGTGCTTCAGAAAAAGACATTTTTTTTTAGATTTTGAGGACATTTAAACAGGAAGAAGCTTCTACCCTGCAGTACAACCCCTTTTCTTCCCCTCCATTTCCCATCTGAACTCCTGCCCACACAGGGGCTATCCAAATCCTCCATGGAAGCTTCCAAACTGCAGCTTGAATTTCCTGTATGTATTTGTATAATGATGTTCAAATCCAGTATCATTAAAATCAAGTGCATTGCAGCTGCATGTGCAACTGATGCACTTGTCCTGTATCTTTGCCTTCGTGAAGCAAAGCTGCTTCCATCGCCAATTTTAAGAGAAACTCTGGGGATTATGGAATGGCTTTTACAGCAGCATGGCTCACAAACAGGGGAGCTCTGTTTGGTTTGGTCATTTTTGTTGTTTTCTTTTTAGATTAGCAGATATTATTAACCTAGAGAAAGAAATGTAACAAAAAAGGTGCCTGTAAACATTACTGCTAGAAGACAAAAAAAAAAACCCATGGAAGTTCAAAGAAATTTTGTTTAATTAGAAAGCAATTTCTCACAGCTTCTTAATGATTTTAAAGTCAGCAATAAATAGAAATAAGTTTAATACTCAGTTTGATATCAGCCCATTTCCAATCTGCAACAAGGACTTTTAACCCCACATACTGCCAGCTGTGAACATAAAAAGATAATCTCCAAAAGCAAAACATAAAAAGTGTAAACACACAAAGGTAAACAAAAACCCCACAAAAAGCACTTTCAAGAGAGCTGAAGAGATGACCTACTTCTGAAACTGTCTGAATGTTTGAGACACAACTGGTGGTACTGCCGTGGTGTTCCAAAACAGCAAAACTTCATCTCCTGCTTGTGTGTCCTCTCAATACTTTTGAAAGAATAACTTTCCTGAGCAGGAGTGGAAAACACTAGTCATGATGTGATGAGGGAGTAAGGCTTCTAACATTGTAACATAAAAAAAATCCAGACCCTCAGAACCCCTGCAGGGAAGAAGTGAGACAGACCATTACAGCAGAACTAACAGTGGACTGCATGCCTTGCTTTCTCTGCTTTCCCCAGTTTCAGGAGGTTATCTGGAGAAAGAAGTCAAAGACATGTCTTTGCTTGAAACACTAAATCTCAGGGAGTTATGTCCAGCCCTTTAACCTGACATGGAATAGCCCTTCAGAAACTAATAGCACCTGGATAAAGAGCTCTAGTATCAAAAAACCCGCAAACAAACAACAACTCCTATCTCCTACTCAACAAAGTGGGCTCAAAAGCACCTAAGTCAGTAAAAAACCTCTTCAAGAGAGAGATGGAACCAAAAAGATGAACGAAGGAGCCGCCAGAGAGCAAAGCCAGCTGACAGTGTGTCACTGCAGCTCTGAACAGGGGCTGTGCTTTGGGTCGATTGCACTCTATCCAGCTGGTGCTAAGATGCTTCTGTAGACAAGTTACTACTAAGTAATACTTGCCAAAGCTATTTGCTTAAATAATTTACAGTTATTTGCCATGACTGCCTATTATTGCCTAAGTTTAGTATTTATTCTGAGTTGTTTTAATGGCGACAGAAGAACGTGAAGGGGCCATGACTTACAAGCACAGAGTTGGCTTAAAAGATGAACTGAGGACTCTGTAGAAAAGGTTACTGACAGGAAAAAGCCTTCCAATATATTCTGTCTGACAGAATAAATGGAGATAAAGCTACAGAAGCCAGAGGAAAACAAGGAGAAATTAAGGGCCTCTATTAAGAAGATGCAGTAGAGAAGAAATAAATTTTGCCATGAAGGCAGCAAGTGCAAGCAGCCTTGGACGCAGGCAGTGCATTCTGCTTTCAAAAGTGCAAAACCATGAATCTGAAAACTTTAGCTCATTACTGAAAGAAGCAAATAACGCCCCCCCCCCAAAACTGAAACACAGAAGTTTCCCCTAAAAGATGCTGTGCATCTATTTTGTGGGAGGTTTCAAGTGATTTTTTTTAACAAGTAATAAAAAATTATTAGGATGCACAGAGACCTGTAAAACTTAAGTTGCAGCAAACAACTACTTAAGGAAGATTTATTTGTATTCTTTTAAAACAAGGTTTAATAATCAAAGTGTGTAGTTTGTGAGGACTGTTTGTACCAGGAATATATTTAATGATGCTAACCAAGGCAGCAGACAGATGAAATCATTTAATGTAAGCAATTAATATTAAGTACCTATTCCGTGTCTTCTCTTTTACTGTGGTACTTTCCTACGTGCTGCCTTCTCATGTAAAGGGTAAGCATTTTTTAAATTCAAAATTATTAAAATATGCCCTTAAAATCTATAATTTTATTATTTCTTGTTATATAAGGACAAGGATGATTAAAAAATGTGACCAACTTCTGAATATCACATCATCCCATTGCACCTACTCAGGGATGCTACTTCTGCCATTGCCACACGTGCCCACATCTGCAGCAGCAGGGGTGCCAAGCTCTGGCACGTGTGTGAAGCCACAGCTCACCTTTTCCTACCCTTGTTCTGACCACCAAGCCACGTCAGTACGAGGCTGGAATTCATCTTCAGTGCACTCTGCACAGATCAGGAACACCCAGCATGAAGTTTTATACCCTTTGTGGTGGAAGGATATTGTTATAAATGGCAAAAGGTGGAGTTGGTTTTCGTATATTAATTTATGGTTAAAGCGGTTAATAAGGTTAAGAAATTAATTTTATATGTTAATGAGTTGTGGTTAATTGTTCATGTTATATTTAATGAGTTTATAGTTAGATCAAGTTGCACGTTACAAATGTTCTGGTTATTGTTGTTATGTTCCCTTTCTTTGTAACCTCCCCGTTATTGTTATAATGTTTGTTATAGTTGACGATGTTCTCGTTATTATAATTAGCTAATAATGCTCAATTATTATAATTTCCAGCATTGGGGACTATGGACAAAACAGCCGACAAAGGCCGACTGGGACTTTCCCGAAAGTTCCATGCAGAGCATGGATCAGGACCCAGCCAAGATGAGATCCCTCCCTGCCCCACAGCCGAGCTGCTCCCAGGGTGGGACTGGGTCGGGGCAGCCCCACAGGGCAGAGATAGAGGCAGGCTGGGACCCTCAGGGCCGTGATGGGGTCACTGTGTCTGAGCCCCTGAGGGACACTCGGAGGGTGTAAAAGCAGCTGCATGGGCGCAGGGGTGACTCTGGCCAGACCAGCCACGCACCCAGCGCTGTGTGTTTGTACTGTGGGCATCCCCAATTGTTATTTTCTGTTAATAAATCTTAAAAATTCTACACCGTGGAGCGTCCTTCACAGATATGGACACAGATGTAATGCAGACACATCCCAACACACGTGTCTAACTCTTCCCTCCCCACACCAACCCCATTTTACCACAGCCATCGAAAACTCAGCAGTGCTAAAGGCTCATACAAGGACTAAAGACAGAGCACTAGAGCCTGGAATGTCACAGGAAACTTCAGCTTCCTTTCACACAGGGACCAAGCTTGTGCTTCCTTTATTTTTGCTTAGGGCATTAGTGTCTCATAAACCCAAGCCACTGGAGTCTGACAAGAGAGCAGGTGATAAATAATTTCCAAGAACCAGAAAAAGACTTCATATAATTTTTCATCAAAAAATGCTTTTATGCTTCAGAAACACATGATTTAAAACATATCAAATCTTCAAGCTTTTCTACAGCAAGAGATTCAGTTAAATTTAACAAATGGTATGGTACAATAGCCTGAATTTAAACGCTGGCAATCAAATACTTTAACCTTATTTCATATTTTGTTTGGAAAAATACAACACAGTAAGCAACTCAAAATGCTGAAAGAGGGCAGGAGTATAAAGGGTATTGCCTGGATGTTTACACAGGTTTCTTCAAATAACTGGCCCTCAAGTAACTAAACAAAACACTCAGCCAATCAATATCAAGTTGACCTTGTCAGCAAAATGATAAAGTATCATAAAAGCTTACAGTTCCTGTAAGTGACCTTTCTATAAGTGTCTTAATGCTCTTCTCACTTTTTTGCCCTTTCCATCACTGTTCTGTTACTGAAAGGTTTCACAAAATATGTAATAAAAATACAATAAAAATTATTATGTGTTTATTATACACATAAACATATAAATATGTGAAATATATATTTAGGCACTGAATAGCAGGTAATTCTGAACCATATTTTAATACAGATATCATATGCATCTTACAGTTAATTTTGTAGAAGAATGGACAACTAATGACTTAAATTCACAATAAAATACTTCTGCAAATGCAAAGAAGTCAAAAGCATCTATGGATAGGAAAATACCACCCTTGAAGTAATAGAAATAATACAGACATATGTAGGATTTTTATGTATGATTTATGCAATCTTCTAAGTGCACGTTGTACGTGTTATTAGAAAGTATTTTCACCTTTCACTTGATCCTCTACCCTCAGCCACGCTACTTCCCTGTTTGCTCAGATCAGCCTTCTTGCTCAGGAGCTCAGTAAGGTCACAGTAACTGGTTCTGAGAAAGGCTGTCCCGAGGCTGTTTGCAGTGCCCCTCAGTAGGTACTTTATAGCAAAACTCACTGCATGCACTTACACTGCACAGAGGCTCTGCACTCAAATAGAGCAGTGCCACAGAGATCACGTTCCTTTAATAGTGCTTTTTATAAATTCTTAATAAGCTGCTCTGATAGGGTGCCCATTTAATGAACAAATTTCCATAGTGATTACCCACCATCAGCCCCATCAAATCACCAGTGGCATACCCAGTTGTTTTCCAGTAAGTCTAGAATTATTTAGAGAGGTCAGGTTATGGTTGCTAATGGGTATCATGTAGCTGAACAGGGTCCTCCAGAAGCATACAAGATCAAAAACATGAAAAAGTGTAACCTTTGTTGGCCTCAGCTAACCATTATGTTTAATACTCAGACATTCCAGACGATTTAGAATTAAAATGTAATTGCAGTTATAAAGCTAAAATATAACCAGGGAACTGTGCTCCTTCTCTCCTATATTTTTCTTTCAACACATACCCTTATCTGAAAGCTACCATTTGCTCATTGCCTTTTCGGCCCAGTAGTTTCTGAAAATGAACAGCTAAGCAGCAATATCAGCTCTGGACTGCTGAAGGCAAAAAAGAACAGCACCTTTATTCCACAGGTCTTTCTGAAATACAAAATGGTAAAATATGAAAGGCAAAACAGAGCAAACACTCTTGATTGTTAAACCTTTGAGAAATGCAATACCAAGAAAAAAAGGTAAAAACATTCTAACCTTGTACATACTTTCAAAAAATATATCCCTCAAATATTTGTCTAGAGATTATAAACAAAGGAAGTGCCTTTAAGTTCTGTCTTACAGAACACAGCAAGGAAGATACCAGGTAAAGGAGTTGAGCAGCATTAGAGCAGGAAGAAATTATGTTTCTATACAATACACGGAATTAGATACTATGAAGAAACATGGAAAATCTGCCTAAGTCTGGAGAATGGAAACAGATAATACTTCCCAGTGGAAAGAAAAATCTCATACTAAAAATGAAGAAAGAGTAGCAGAATGCAGTCTCCAGAAGACGGACTGAAGAAACAGAGTTTTTTAAAAAAAATCCAAAATTCATATGAACATTTTCCGTGGATCATAAAGTATTAACACATCAAAAAATGTTTGAACATGACATAAGGATGTATGGATCAGTAGGTACAACATGTCCAGTATTTATCAGGGAATGAGTGAGATTGTGAAATGTTGAGACACTGTGTTATTCCTGCAGGTGGACTATATAGCACCTCGTAACAAGAACAGATGCACAGATAAAAGACGACAGTCTTAGAATATGTTTTTTCACATATCTTTCTAAATCAGCTATGTAGATGCAATGCAGAGTTTTCAGGGCCATGCTATGGGTTTAACACACTCCCTAGAGAATGGGCTCTTTTAACTTTTGCATGGATTACACTGGCTCATACATTCACATGTCATTGTGATAGATGCAAGCAGAACTTGGTTCATTTTCACATTCAGTGATCTTCATTTAAAATTAGTCAAAGTCTAATTTAATTCTAGTTAACAAAGTATTTCAAAGTGTTGTCTGTTATATCTGAAGTTTCAGAGAGAAAACACTGCAGAATAAAATTGCAAAGAAAGTCAGGTTGTTGCAGTATTTTGTGGCATATGGCAAGACTGAAAGTGATCTTAAAAACATACGTTATGTCAGCTACTCAACTGTGATACAGAATTCTTGGCCAACGTGCCCTTCACTTGGAGAATTGCCACTGACTGTAAGAATCACACAAGTCCCTAATGTTTTCTTTTGGAAACTCATCATTTGATGTTACTGAGATTCAAGGACAAAAGCTCAAGTTCTACTGCTGTGGGACAAAGTATATTCACTATTCATGGTGACATATCCTGGACAGGTTCAGAATATCTTCTGAACACAAAGTCCTTCTGCAAAGCTGTACTTTAGGAAATACAATTCCTAATTATACTGCAGAATAACTCATATGAACATTTGTTCATTTAAAGAAATAGTCAACTAGGAATCCTAAAGAACATGAAGAAGTCTTGGCTTAAGTGAAACTAGCCAAGTGCTTGATAACTACAGATTTGGTCCCTAACACATGGTCAAGTCATCTACTGCCTTTTCCACTTAATTCCTAACTGTATGGCAGGGACAACATACAGAAAGAGATGAAGGGAGGTCTATATGAGAGTGTAGTTTGAGACTACAGGAATAGTCCAATATGGATCTCCCAGAATGATTTTTTTACTCCAAGAAGGATGTGTGGTCAAAGCTGTTAATTTCTTCGTAAAAGACATTTTAAGACCATAATAGAACCAAAGGAAAGGAACGTTGCCCCTCACATTCAAGAACGCCTGTGCCAACTAAGCTTCCTCATGCTGTACAGGACATTCCCAAAACACCCCAGGCACCTCCTTCTACTAACACATCTGCATGAAGTGTTAAAATACTTGCCAGTGGAAGCTCAGGTTGTTCTCTGCTGTTGTGATTACTGCTCTGTTAACAATAGCACATTTTTGCACTGTAAAGACCTAAAATTAGAATACTCCATTTAGTAGTTGAGTTCTATGAAAATACAGTTTAATGTTGGCGCTCTTCTGAGCTAAAAGAGGCAAATACTATCAAAATATTTATATCTATATCTGTATGTGTGTGTATATATATCTACACTGCTCTAATTTATCTAACAATATAATACGATACTGAGGCGTACATACACTTGTGCTTATGCAAGCAGGAAAAATGGATTCTTTGTTTCATCTAGGAGTAACTTTGGAAGGTACACAGTTTTAAAATACCCCGGCACTTGGCAAGTAGTGTCATTTGTATGTGACAAGAAAATTGAATCGTGCTTTGGTTATTTTTTGATAATGCAAACTGGCATAGCCATCAAATTGAGATAATTATTGCTATGTCTCTTTTCCAACTGTGTGCTTAATTAAGAAGACCCAGTAAGGCTTAATTAGCAAACAGGCAATTGTTAAAATCAGGTTTAGCTGCTCAGAGATTACAAAAATTGAAAATTACATGTTCCATGTTTCTATGTAGATACTATTAATTTTTTGAGACACCAATTTAAATTTTGTATCACAATAAGCTCAGCACATGAGAATAATTTACAATGCATGGATACCACAGAATACCCAAACTACAGTTCAAGCATTAGATTTTCACTGATATCAGGATGCCTTGGCGATTGTGTTTAAAAACATTAAGCTGACAATTTTTTCTTCAAGTTCACTTTCCCTGCTTTTAATTAGAATAACAGAAGTCTTCTTTAAGCAAACTAGATGTTCACCAGAGCGTTTATGGACTATCAAAGCATATGAACAAGTCTAATTATCATAACATTTGATGAGTCAAAAGATTTCATCAGTTGACATCACAGTAAACGAAGTCACAATGTCCCTGGTAGATTTTTTTCCCCCCTTGGTGTTAGGAGTTGTGGTAGATCTCAGGGGGCCTTATTGATATTCATTTCCCTTTGTAATATCAAAAAACCCACCTACTAAAAATCTCTGAAACAAAATGGTTTTGTTTCAAAACCAGCTCCTCACATTCAGTTGAAGTTTGCTAATGGGACACATTATCTTAAATATTACCAGCATCTCTTTAGTATCGTCCACTTCTCAGATTTCATGGGGCTTGTTCATATTTAGATTGATGATCTTTTCAGGGTAATTTATTTTTGTTGCAGTTTAGGATTTCTAGTAGCAGCACTGATTCAGCAACTTGTTTTATTTCCAGCAGAGGCTCACAACGTTGGTGCACTTACAGTAGGCATCAGATCTACAGTTTAATGTCATGCAAGTATTCAGATTCTCAATTAGGTTTTCACGGCAGGGCTAAGAACTTTTATGAAACCACCATTATTTACTGCACATAGAAAGTGAGCTTTTCAGTCTTATCCTGAACAGTTTTCTTAACTTCTGCTCTTTTAACTCTGGGAAGAAATACCACCAAGTATTATGCAGTTCTGACATCACCTACTAAGTTAAACTTGAAAAGCTTTTCAAGTATTTGAAGTATTTTTTGCAAGAAGACCTGACTACTGCCTGACCACAGGACCAACATCTGCTTCACCTTCATCTGAAGCATCACTCAGGTTGCTATTCGTGTGACTGACACCATCATGCCTGAGAAGTGATCTTTCTGTTCCTTTTCTTCTTGCTTTGATGTCTGTCAAAGCATTCAGTGTCTTCAAGTGCCATTGTTCTGACAAGCAGACCCTCCCAGTGGACTTGTACTATATACTGTGACTCCCAGAACCGCTATTATTTGAGCTGGTGTCAGATTGATTTTCTTTCTGTTCATGATAGTGCTATGATCTTGCAGGGCTGAAATTACTGCTGATTTATGCCTTGCTGCAACCCCTCGAGAACTGGCTTGTATCAGCATGTCACCTATGAAAAGGTATATTTGAATCCTTGGAGATCTTTTTAGTGGAACCTTTGTTCTCATTTCAATAGAGAATCCTTTGTAATGAATGTTTGCTAGAAATTTCTTCTTCAAGTACCAAGTGTCTTCTGTAGTGCAAACTGGAAGTATATTATGCATCCATCCATTTTCACCAGTCTGTGAAGCCTTCTTGGCAGAGACTATTTTAAGCTGTCCATCCAAAACTTCACAGTTTTTGCAAATTGATGATACCATTTTCTTTAGTACTCTACGAAGAAAATGCAGGTAGTTCTGGCACTGAAGAATGGGAATATTTCCCAGCCATAATCACGAAGGCTCAGCTACATCTGGGAATGCAACAGACTAAATCATACAAACATGCCTCTAATGTGCTTGTGGAAGACTATTGCCTTTTATGCTCAGGCCTTCTTTTATTTAGACTTTAGAACAGGAAAGAGTATCTATTGTTTAAGCATTATTCACATTTTTACATATTCTGCCTATTAGCATCACAGACAGTTTTTGCACTCTCATTACAAGTAGCTTCTTTACATCTTTGTGAACTATTTTCCCAAAAA
This sequence comes from Vireo altiloquus, assembly GCA_013396875.1. NCBI lineage: Eukaryota > Metazoa > Chordata > Aves > Passeriformes > Vireonidae > Vireo > Vireo altiloquus. The sequence goes on along the minus strand of VZRF01004128.1, from coordinate 222,046 downwards.
AGTAGGGAAATAGTGTCTTTTGCAGAAGTACACTAACAGGGAGGCAATAATTTTACATTTAAATAATGCTAACATGGTAAATTGCAGTGGAAATCATCTTCCTGTTCTTACCATCAGTCTCTGAAATACTAATTTTTATGGTTTTTTACTGTTGGTATAGCTGTTTGCCCATGTCTTCTTTCTCTGTAAGTGCTCCTCGTACAGATACTGTCCTTTCAACTAGTTTAGGCTGCAGTGTCCCCAATATCCTTTTCAAGAGGGACTGAAGCAGACATTTGTTTTGGAAACTGGTATTCTGCAATAACCAATTCCAGTTCAAAAGTAAATGGGACTTTGCTGCAACTGCTTCTTCCCACTAAGCAGGAAGCTAAACAGAGGTGTGTAAAATTCAAGCAGTCCTACTCTTCTGTTTGAGTCTTGGCAGGAAGATGAAACTTCACAAAGAAATCAATGCCTCTGAACCCCAGTGACTGCCAAGTGAGAATGGCATGACTACAACCACACCATGGGTACATAAAATAGGAAAAATTAAACCATGCCACACTTCACTTTTTCAAATAAGTGCTGAAAATTCCCAGCTACTTGAGCTCTTATATATCTAAAAGCTACATTACTATCATACGACCACCATACTTGGCAAGAACACAGTCTCCTTAGCACTTGTACAATGACTCCTTTTAGCTCAGCTCCCTTCCTTCAGATGAGAAATCACAGCAAGGAGAGAGAAGGATGAAACTGAAATGTGACTTTTGTCTGTTGCTTTCATATATGCATACACATACATGCACACATATCTATCTACTAGCTGCATTTAAAAAACCAGAATCATTATCCTTGTGGGTGACAATTCTGCCCATGCTAATTTCTATTTACATTGGGAGTGCTGTAGTGTATGTTTAATGTGAAGCTGTGTTTCTCTCATGAGCAAGGAAAATGTCACTTTCCTTTCCCAAAGCACCAAAAGACTCCTTTTACTGTCACAGAACACAATTATATGTTAGAGCTCTGCTGTCTCTTTTCAGCCAACAAGGCAAGAAAATGACCTTCCTTTAACCTGTGCCCGAATTGCATTATGTTTGGTTCAGTGAATATCCTTTTTTATATTCGCCCGTATCAAATGCATCCATATTGAGGTTATGGAATGGGCACCTGCCTTTCACATCTGCCAGTGATTTAATTTTTTCCAAAAACTTGCTTTCAATTGAGGAGGGATGTTGACTCTCATCTCTCATTTCATATCCTAGTTTGCAACATTTGTAAATACCTGAAAAGACTCAAAGCTGCAAGCACACTCTGCCAGCAGAATTTGGTTATAGGCTGCTGCATTTTGCCCCATGACATAATCATCTAAAAGGTCAGGAACAAATATGCCACCCACACTCACTCACAGACTGTGACCCTGTGCAGAATGGCAATGCCTTGAAACAGCCCTCATTGTACTTCTTCCCCATTCTGTGAAGCAACCTGCATTTCTGGTCTGTTTGCATTTATGGGCAGGTTGGTAATGAAAGGACAGAGATTGCCAGCACAGGTATCTCAACTGTGCTTTGCACAGTTTATATGCACAAGATGCTGGGGGAAGCAGAAAAATGCAGCTGTGACATTAATGAAGTAAGCCAGTGCTGATCTGCACAAGAGAACAAGTCAGCAGGGGAGGATTTGTGAACATGACACTAAATGGCAAATATCATTGCTGAAGAAAAGGGTGCCATACAGCTTCACAGAGTATTTAGTATATTTTTAAAATTAAGAAGGTTCAGAGACAAAAGAAGACCATGCAAATCATTACTTACACACATAACTCATATCTGAAGTAGCCACAAAAATAAGCTCTCCTAGAAAACATTTGGCATTATTGCTGATCTGGAGGCAATTCTAAATATGCATTTCAGTACTTTTAGGTGTAGAGGAGTTCTAAGGTTCAGCAATTTGTTATGTGACAAGGTTTATGTCAACTGTTATTAAAGATGACTCATATTAATATAACTGCTCTAAGAAGAAAAGCTGTGCAGCCTAAGGATACCTTCCTAAATGCTATCATTTTAGCAGCACTCTGTTGTAACTGCAGACATGCACCAGAGACAGGCTGGAAACATACATTAACCTTGTGAAGATCACTGTTCTCTTAAAAGCTTATGTCTGATTTTCTGTTAAATTACACTGAAAATGGAAAGTACCAAACATTCAAACCGAAATGGAATAGCAATTTCTTGTTCTGTAGTTAAAGAAATCTCTGTATACAGTCAAAGACCAGTTTAAGACCTTTTAGGAATTCACTGTGAAGTAAGGATAGATCTCCATTACCAGTAATGATAAAAAGACATGAGAAATGTCTGCACTAATTCCTCTGAAGCAGACCAAATGAAATACAGCTTCATGTGCACCTACAGCAGTCTGTGAAATTAAGGAATGAAAGTGCATTGTTCAAGATAAAACAAATAAAAAATCCCAGCTAAGCAACCTACCACAACAAGAAACCACAAGCAAACCAAATGAAAAACAAACCTCAACCCCACCCCGAATCACTGTAGCTGCACAGTGTGATCCTCTTCACACAAGGACAAGTCTGCAGATACTCCCAGAGTGCAATTTCTGACATGATCGCTTATTAAGCACCTAGCTCTTGAGTGGTGGTAATTATTTGTGGTTTTTACAAACACATGTACATCTTCTGGCTTCAAATATATTGCAAGTAGAAGAGTTTTAAACTGTGCAAATTTTCACCTCCTAGAAAAACCACAGAAATTCTTTACACACATAGACACACACATGTGTATTCCTTACACATATATCTACTTACATTTTTATATCATATCCTTATAAAATTACAAGGAACTCAAATTTGTAGTCTAAACTATAAACACGACCAGGAAATTTGATACCAAAATCATCATCAAAAGGCTTTTTCCTCATTTCAGCTCCAACAATTCCCCAACTCATTATTAAATAGACTTTCAGCTGTTTTCATCAGGATTAAAGACCTAATCACAGTTAAATAAAAATCAAACTCTTTTCCCTACTCCTACACGTAATTCTTACAACAGTCAACCTTGAAATACATGTGGTGATGCTGCTGCCAGAAAACCAGGATAGAAATGAAGTGGCTCTGGTTCATGCACTGTTTTATGGGGGCTTTTCTCAAAACAGCAGAATCTGGTTGCAGAGTGACATCCCAGCTGGAGCACTTGATAGGGGAAACAATCATCAGGGGCTTCAGCTGATCCATTCCCATTTTAGGGAATGGGTAATTGAATGAGCATGACAGAGCAAGCATAGTTTAAAAAAAAGAAAGCACACAGGGAACTTGTTACTGGAAATTGCTAAATAGTTGAAGGAAGGAAAAATAAAGTAATCAGTAGACTAAGAGAGAAGAGAATTAGTTTCAATTTTATTTCTGCAGTTAGTGAAATATTAAAAAAACAAAGCAAGCCAAAAACAACCAAACAAAAAAATTAAGCTAGCACTACATCAAGTTTTATGTAATAGATATTGTTGCCTATTCCATTACACAACTCAATTCCTTTAAATAAATTAAAGGATGAGCACACATATAAAACTGGACCAAGAACTGCAAGGCTCACCAGAACCATTTCCAGGTGTTACTACATTCAATACCCCGATGACCAGTGTGCTAATCTCTGTGTGAAGAACACAGAAGTATTTCTATTTTGATTTTCCCTAGCTTAATTAGGACTTTTAAAAAGTTGCTTTGCCTTTAATTCCTAACACACTTATTGTTCTTAAACACCTTTATTTCAATTGATCTCCAAGGTCAGTTCCACAGCCCAGGCATTTCACTCTTACTGAAATCCTACATTTGAAAAGCCATGCCCCAACAACACATCTATGTGCATGACTTTCTGTGAAACCTTCTGGTTTAACACCTAAAACTGCAGAGATCGAAGCACGATTTCCCTGTAGCACTTGTGAAACTTTTTTTGTCAAGTGAAGTACCAGGAATCTTGTAAAATCTTAAGTACAAAGGTCTTTTGTTCTTGAAAGTGATAATCCTAACTTATGTCTCTTGCTTAAATATAATGTGAAGTAAGTTGGTAGGTATTAAAAATATTGCAATACAGGTACCTTAGCAAAACCAAGAAATGAACAAATAAGTTGTTTTCTACTTTAGTGGGGAACAAAAGAAATTTTTATACATTAAAGAAGAGAGGAGACACAAATTGTGTGCACTAAGGAGACACCCCCCCTGTAGGAATGTGAGTGGTGTCTTAGAGTTTTGTAATTTACTATTGGAAAAATTAGCTCATTAGGTTAAAAAACTTAAAAGTTACAGAATTAAGGCCATCCTCAATACTCTTAAATGTTTCAATATGAATTCTGAGCAAATAGAGTGAAACTGCTGGAGCTGCAATCCTCACCACTTCATTGATTTTTAAAATTAGAAATACTTTCCTGATTTTTTTTTTTTCTGGGGTGGGAACACACATTCTTCAAAATCTGAATTACTTCTAAAAATTTACACACATTCCCCTAAAACTCGATGGGAGCTGCACCGACACACAGTGGCATAAATGATTTTAAACACAAACTTCATGGATTTAGCTATGTAATCTGGTGATCTGTGCTCTGCAGTTGAAATGGGAGAACTAAAAGAACCATTACACTGGGAGAAACACTGAAAAAAAAAAAAAGTCCTATTAGCAGCTTGAGAAGGTCCATTTTACAACCACAGATGTTTTGAGGCTAAACTACTTCAATAACTTGGCTTTAAATCATCTTAAGCCGTATTACAGTTCAGAAGTAATTCAGATAACAAACTGTATTAGGTGAGTTTGGAATAAGAAATCCTCCTTTATCCATTCGGTAGAATGGAAGTAAGAGACAAGTGAACACTTTAGTGAAAGTGCATGGCAAACAAAATGTTAAAAAGTGATTTAAGTATTCATTACTTTTTCTTGGTAACATTCAAATATTGGTGCACACTGATCACAAATTAATCAGTTGACCAAAACACCGGGTAAATTTATCTCCCTGATGAGTTTAAACATAAAAGAAAACATGACAAATTGAATTCTTATACCATAAATATCTTGGCTGAATTTGGAAGGTAATCAACATTATCATATTTATTGAATGTTAAAGACTTAAATTAATGAGTACCATGTGTTTATCTACCAAATTTCAACTTGCTAATCTAGTCTGATCATCATTTTCCAAGTCAAATGGTTATGAGAAATGCTCAGTGAATGTTTAATAATGATCAAATGACTTTTTACAGCAAAACAAACAACCCAAACTTAACACAGAATACATTTTCATTAGCACATGAAAATAGAAAACAGATCTGCCAGAGATACTGGTGTTCATAATATAAAGCAACCCATTAGGATAAATGCGTGCATTTCCTGCAATGACAGGATAAGAAAGCAACACATTTAGTGACTCGTGTGGCTGAATTTCATAATACTAGTTTGGATTTTAACTAATGATACTAATATTCATATAAAAAAGATCTTTAAAATGCAATAATAAATGTACTTGTGAAAAGTTATCTGAAACATTAAACATTCATGTAAAAAGTGAAGCATTCTGCCCATGAGATGTATCCTGCTCAGAAAACATGGATTGATTGAGAAAAAACCTGAGTAATGACGGCAAAATATGAAGAAATTTCTCTGCCAATTCCCTCTGACAGGGTCAGCAATACTGGGATACTGGTACTGCACAGCCTGTATCATGTGGCCCTTTTTATCAGGTCCGTATTTTTCCAAAAACATAACTGAAGAAATAAAGAACAGTACTCCTGACTTGCCAGGTTTTTCAGCTCAGTATCCAGACCTTTATATTCCCAACTCATGGAAGATTATTTCTGATTGAGCCACATTAAGCAGTGAACTCCACAGTTGGTTTAGATTTTGTTATTCAGAGTTCTTTTAGCAGGATTAGGTTGATCTCAGCAGAGATGCACAGATTCCTGAGAAGTTAAGGTCTCTCGGATTTAAAATAAATAAATATAGGAGTTCAAGTTAATCATCAGAAACAGCCTAATCAGATTAAGGTTGTGAACTCTGGACTACCACAGTGTTTTCCAGCAGCTTGGCGGGCTTAATCCACAAATGGATAACTCAACACAAAGCATTTCTATCAAATATTTCCTTCCAAGACACTAAACGTATCATTTTGGTGAAGGAAACAAACACCTCTGCTAAATCTAATATGATATTTAACCGACACCTTTAAGCGAGCTATCAAGGCAGCATTTAAAAATAACATTAGTGCCCATCAAGAAATTCTTCCCATATTACCTATTCTTTGAATTACTTTTTAAGAAACATTTTCAAGAAAATATTTAATATATTTCAAAAAAATATGCCTTCTCCTTTACCTATACTGATAGTAACAGGACTAAATAGCACAGAGCCATTTCAAAACACCATTTCATTAAAAGGGCCTTGGTTCACACCACATATGGTGTAACTGCCTTATTAGCAAAGGTCATCCTCATAGTCCAATATTATTTTGTACTTTTTACTTGTCAGTTAAGCTTGGATGAACACATTCAGTTAACAGATTGAACAAGTTTTGCAGATGTTTCCCATCAACTCCTGACAAATGAGAGATAGGTAAAGACATATTCTTCTCAACTGCAAGCAGAAATTAAGTCTGACATGGAATTCAACTTAGCTTGCAGCTAAGAAAGTGCACTTTCCTTTCACAAATAATAAGTCATTAATACATAGCATTTGCCATAAACTTTCAGGGCCACCTAAGCAGTCCAAACCGATGTGTCTATTTTACAATAAATACCTTAAATTACAGATCCCTGGATTTATAAGTATGAATCTTTTCTAAGATCATGATCCCCGTTTGGCTTTCTACACCTCTGAATAATCTGCTCTGATTGTCCTGTTGCTTCACTTCCATGTGCAGCTTAACATGCAGTGTCTTCTTGTTTACCCCCAGCCAAACTGAACATTTGAACATGTGATGATGTTCTACATTTCAGCCTTCACAGTCCGTAACAGAGGTTAATTTCTATTCCTGCTTCATCTGATTCACAGCATTGTTAAGGCTGGAAAAAGGTCCCAGATAATCCTGTCCATCCATTAACCCAACACTACCATGTCCCCGAATGCCACATCTACACTTCCAAGGATTGTGATTCCATAATTTCCCTGGGCAGCCTATTTCAATGACTGACCACCATTACAGTTGAGAAATTTTTCCTAATATCCAATTTAAACCTTTCACTGGTGCCACTTCAGGCCTCTTGGCCCATTACTTATTACTCGGGTGAAGAAACCAAACTCCACCTGGCTCCAGGCAACAGCTTGTAGAGAGCAATAAGGTTCTCCCTGAACCTCCTTTTCTCCAGGCTGGGTCCCTGCAGCCTCCTCAGCTGCTCCTCATCAGATTTGTGCTCCAGACCCTTCCCCAGCTCTGGTGTCCTTCTCTAGACTCTGAAGGAAAAAGAGACTGAACTCTTCTGCATCAGCCTCGAGATTTACCTCAGCCCTCTGCAGAACAGCACTCTCAGCCAAGACATCCCAGGCTGGATTAATTTGCAGCAAAGCAATATGCAGGAAATTAAACTGTGTTTGTCATGGAAGATAAAACATGATCATCCATTTTACTGCACACCTCCAGAATATGAGAGTTTATCCAAGAGCTAATGCTGATAAATACTGAAAAGAACCCTAATTTAAACAAATGTCTCTTGTTTAAAAGAATGACACACAACTGAACACGTGTATATGTGACTTTATGGCTATGCAAACAGTACTTCATTAGTCATTTTCTTCCCCAACTATAAAGCAGCACTCACATTTATCCATTAGTTTTTCATGGAAATATTCTGAACATATATTGGACAACTTCTAATTCATTTTCACTTGTCTTCTAAGACAAGAACAAAACCATTTTTCTTCAGAACAAAACACTTACCCAAACGAAAACCTATAAACTAGATAGCTTTTTATTCTCCAATAATACTCATATTTCACCGTAAGTAACAGATTTAATTCCAGTGAGTATATGTTTAATTTCTAAATAAAAGTGTATCACCTCTCCAGTACAATGAATAGGGAGCTCCTTGATTCTGAACATATTTTTGAAGAACAGTTTAAGCAGTCATACGTGTATAAATACTGCCTCAGTTTTCCAGTGTTCATTCTATCTCCATGAAAATTAGAGATAAACTTGAAATGTGCAGACCAGACACACTCACTCCTTCATTCATCAAAGAGCTGCCACTGACAATGGGATCATACATCTAAGTAGTATAAAAGCATCAGCAGCTTTAGATTGCTTTGATAACATTTATCCTTTGTTGGTTTCTGAACAGCACCCATTACTTTATAACACTATGGTATTATCAAAGCCTATACAAGCTATTCTGCCACAAATAATACACATTTTTCATGCCAGTCTCCAGAAGGAGGAGACCTTCACTGTGTTTGGAAAAATATATTATAAACATCTACATGAAGTTTAAATTTCTATCAATAGGTGGCAACACTGTTACGTGTAACATATGAACCACACGTGTCTATGTATGTCCATGTGCCCAGACAATTTCTATACCCCTCCAGCACATTTTGCCACATGTTGCTTCATTTTGTTTTAAATGTCACCTGACACGATTTTCTGACAATGTACAAGTAAAACCAATCTGGTTCGTGTGATTTTTATAGAATATATGCATGGATTAACAGGACATTTTAAATTATTTTAGTAATTCTCCCTGACAGACTGCAAACTTTGCCAGTTGGATTAGGAGGCTAATATATACATTTGGGGTATGATCAACAGGATGCCATGGTTGCTCCTTGCAGACCAATAGATTTTTTTCAGGATGACTGAGGAGTTGCTCTTGCCCCTTGTGAAGCCCACATGGCTGCCAGGGCACTTACCAAATTTTAGGGGTGTTGAACCTTTTTGCTTACTTGTCATCACAAACAAATTTTATATTGCAACGTGCAGCAGAAAAATTACAATTTTTGAACATGAAACTTAAAATGTGGTCATCGGTTTAGTGTGCCTTATGCCAGTCTCACATCCCAAAAATGTTGGATGTGTGCAGGGGAAAAAATGGTTCTGGTTGGCGATTTAAAATTGCTACTTCACACAAACTCCTGAGCTACAGATGGGCATGAGATTCACTAGAGGTCAGAGGAGCTGCCACAGGTAATCAGAAACAGAATCTGCCCCTCCTGCCCTGAGCTTTAGCCATGAGCAGGTGTCCCCTGGCAGATCACACTGCAGCCACCACAGTCAGGGAAGCCAGAGCTCCGTTAAAGCTGAGCTATCTTCACACCAGCTCAAAGCACAATGGAATAATTAATTCACTTTCCAAAAAAGGTTTTCTAAAGTTTCTATCACACTGAACAAGAATAGCTCTAGAAGGCCTAGTGCTACTAAACCTACATTGTGGTATATGCTGTTAGTCTATAGAGAAAAGCTAAACCTTCAAAGGGGCAGGATTATACAATGAGATAGCAGCTCAAAACACAGAGATAGGCTTTTGTTATTTTCTGAAGTACATTAATCTCCATTTTCAGCAGGAGCTTTTTATTTTAACTAAAGAAAAATCCAACTGTGTATTCCCAACTGATAATAAATGATTTTGGGTGTCAATGCAAACAGGAAATTTTGATAAAAGAGCTTTCTGATGGGGGGGAAAAAAAAGGCATCAAAAAGGTTATGTTGGACAATACTTCAGGTACCATGGTTACAGGTGCCCAGAGAAGGTGTTCTGTGCTACCTCTCTTTGGATACTCCATGAATTTTCAGTTTAACAGCAGTCCCATGCTGGGGAGCATTCAGATATCATGAAAGCAATTTACAGATTACTTGGATAGCATTCAAAGTGATATCATAATTTAAACTACTCCAAGTATTTTGTGGGGAGTTAAAATCCTTCAGGAGTAACATCTAAAAAACGGCACATACTCTTTTATAAATTTGCATACATAAATACTGTTGTGTCTCAATACACACATGTAGACACAGCAACAGTTATTCTTATTGGAAGCACTGTCTCTGCACTGCCACCAAACTTGCATGGGAATAGCAGTGTTATTCTCAGAGAACTCAAAAAATAAACTGAATACATGTTTTTATTGATGGCACAATATAACCACCTCCAGGTTAAACAAACTGAAATCAAAATACACATATGTACACGTGGCAGAAATAGTTAAGATTTAAAACCGTAGCCGTCAATTATCTTGTCAATTACATTTCCAGCTGGTGGGAGATATTTTGTTTATTTTTTTTTTTAAAAAAAAAAGCTTTCAGATTTAAGTTCTTCCTCCCTCTCTGCTTTCTCCATATTCGCTTGTTTTTTAAACATGGCTATACATGATGCACATCTTGAGATGGCAGCATTTCAATAACAGTAAATCAGGCTGCTGTGCTTACTGAAGTTATTTTCATGTTTGCAGATGATGAAAAATGATGTCTCTAGGACTGCAATCCACACTACTTTGTGAAGGCAAACACACAGCCTTGGTACTGCAGTAAGCTTTGGGAAAATACATTTGTCACAGGGAAACCATGGGATTTCTTGCAGTCAGAGAGGCTGCAAAATTCCTCCTATTCTTTGTGGAATCAATTCAGATTTATACAGTTTTAGGCTGGCCATTTGTTTATTTACTGCCTCCTAGGCAAAACACTGTGCCAGGAATCAGTATGCAGAATGAGACTCGTGTACATTTTCCTCACACAGACCTATTTGTGTTCTACTCATGTATCTCACACTCACAGTACAGGCAGATGAACATATCTATTTACACCTTCCCAGAGAGCTGTAAGTGGTGATTTATGAAAAACATGTACTAACCATTTATTAAGGTAACCCTAACAGGCTTATCATTCATTAAAGCCTACTAAATTCACCATATGTTTAGAAATATTTGCCCCATCCTCTCTGTTTTATTTCTTGCCTGCAGAGTAAGAATTACCATAATCTAGTGATAAAAGACAAAAAAAAGATTGCTAGTATCTATGCAGAAATGCTCAAAGAACTACATGTAATTCAGCAGCATTATAGATCAAATAAAAATGCTCCTGTTGACAAAATCTTCACAGAGAAAGAACCACACATGTGTGCTGACGGTAATCTGGTCATTAGTTTACAGAAGAATCTGAAGGTGAGGTGTGCTATAAACCTACATAATGTCTCAAAGCTAGCTGCTGCTTTCTACCTTTCATTTACGTGAAAATGTACAAAATATTGTATCATTACACAGCTCTTTATTGGCAATCCACCTGAAGATGCTCCTGAGAGTTACTCTAGAAACAAAGATGGCAGTAATTTATACTCCAAAAAAAAAAAAAAAAAAAAACCAACAAAACAACCCAACAAAAAAACCCAAAAAACCCCAAAAAACCCAAACCCCAAACCAAAAACCAGCAAAGCTCAGTAGATTGAGCTTTTTTTTCCAGAATGTTCCAGGAACTGATTTGAAATGCTATGTCTCCATTTCTGCATTTCTCCATTTCCACACATTTTGGAGTGGGGAAAAGACTGGCAAAATAATTCTGCAAGTCTTCTGTTTATTTTATAGACAGGACAGTTGTTAGGTAGTTCAGAAATACAGAGCTCCTGAACAGAATCTGGCTTACCACATAGCCTCGAAGGGAAAAATCCTGATTTGCACTGCCATTTTTAAGCTGACTTAATAGAGAGAAAAGCTGAAAACTTTCTTCAAATATACTCTGTTATGAAGCGTAGAAGAAACTTTCCCCAAAGCTAAGCCCTGGCAAAACAATTCTAGTAAATACATCTTGGCTACACTGCTACACTGAAAAATGTAAAATCTGTTTTCCTCCAAAAGCCTTGCCATCCACCTCAGAAATGCTTCATCCTTCACTGATGCACAGCCATCTCTAACTGAAAAGGCAGTGTTACTTAATAGTGGGTAAAAACACCTCCCTCCATTTAAAAGTGAAGAGGAAGGACAACATACCCAATAAGGTAACTTAGTATATACAAAATATTTTAATGTTGTAGAAACCATGGTGTGTTTTCTCAACGCTTCTAACAAAGACTGTGACATAGACAATGAACATGTAAAATACACAGAAGTCCTAAAAATATACATATAATACTCGCATGCATATGTGCAAGGGTAGGCTTAGAGAATCGGTCTGGAAATAGAACATTAATTATAATACCTTGAACAGAAATAGCAGTGTGAAGTATCATCATCCTAAAATAACACATCCTGGGGGGTGGGGGGAAGGGACAGAATTACTCTATAAAAATGAGTATATCTTGCAATAGGACACAGTATTTCCAGTGCTAACTCCAGTATAATTCCTTACAAAAATGCCATCAACAATCCTGCTATAGTGACTCCCTGGAGTTAAAGGATGTGGCAGCTCAGTTTTTGCAGAGACAAATCTCTTGAGGGGAAGGGGGAGCAGGGGTTGTTGAAAAAAAAAAAGAAAGTAGCAGTATTTCTGTGCAGTTTCTAATATGCTGAAGTAATTCCATCCTGACATAACTGACTTGCCCTCTTAGTCCTTTTCAATTTGATTAGTATAGCAAGGTCTGCTTTTCATGGTGTTTAGAAATAATCACAGCTAGAGTTCATCTGATGCACCTTGCATGCCAGATTGTCAACGGCACTAAAAATTTAATTGATAATAAAGATAATATCATTGCCTTGCACTTATATGGCCCCTTTCACACTGAAGAATCCCAGAGGCACTGTTGACTTACAGGTACCACCGGACTGGAAATGTGATTGCTGTTTGCTACCACAGAGCAAAAGAACTACAATGGAGCACACAAAAAGGAATCACCACCCATAAGTCCAGAATTCTCCTCTATTCACTCTTCCCACCCTGACAGCTTCGCTCCTAGTTAACGACCAGCTTGATTTAGACAAGTAAGATTTAACATTCAACCCTTTTTTCTATCCATTCATTCTCATTAATGGCTGGAAAAGAATCCAGGTTTGAAAGATGCTACAGTTTTTCCTCACCATAATTTAATCATCAAGGTGCTCTGAAGCACAGATACTGAGATGAAAAAATTTTCAGGCACTAGAGTGACAACCTGTCCTGGGTTTCACAGGACCTGGGTGAATTAAAGGCTGCCCTCAAGATCTCACCATTGTGGTGTCTGGAGAGGATGGCAGAGCCGCAGCACCTCAATTCCCTCCCAACTCAACCTGTCCTTGTGCAGTGAGAGCTGCAGCTGAACTCCTCTAAGAACAAAAAAATTGAAAAAGCTTCTCAAAAGCACAGAACCTCTCCACACACAAAAAAACCCCCACCAAAACAGCAAAATCATCTCAACATGATCAATGCATTTTTGAGCTGATTGAAGAGTAATGACTTCCTTGTCTCTCATGACTGAAACGATCGCTGCCCCAAACAGATGGAAGCAGGGGCAAACCTCCTCTCCCTTGGTTTTCAGGCATGTCTCAGACAAACTGATAATGGAGACAGCATCCATGTATTCTGAATGTTTCTAACTAGTGCCTGACAGCAGCCTGCTACTCAGAAAGTCCAACTGTAGCCACAGTCTGATTACCAGCTACTCTCCTAGACCCCAGTAAGGTCAAGATTCTGCCCAAGGCATGAAGAAAGAAATAGCCTCAACAACACTGATGCACAACTCTCTCTCCAGTGATGAATAGTAAGCAGACATCTGTGCCCATACTCCTAGACTTCCCTACAGCATTTAGCATTGTGGATCAGAGAGATGGCAAGGATCCAAAGAACTGTACTGAAGTCATTTAAGTCCTTTTTGAAGGCACATACAGAAAGTAAGGATGCAAAAGGCAATCTCAGCAGTGCAAACCTCTCCTCAGAGGACTGACAAAGACACAGCCTCTCCATTTGTATTCACAACAATACAGACTCCAACAACAACAGACAAATGGCATTGAAGCCAAAGTGGTACTTATCTCATGTAAGCATAAAGACATCCCAACCCCCAATTTTGTAATATTTAGCTGAAGTCAAAATAGAGACTGAATCCGAACCCAGGCTTAGGCAAAGATGAAACACTGAAGAACACGCAAATGTCAGCCCTACAACTGATGGCAAATTCCAACCACAGGCACTGATGCTTGGCCAATACAGTTCCCAGTTTCTGCATTCCTCATGATTTCTTATCACCAGTGGGGACTATTTTAAAGTAATGTTTCTAGTTCTCTTAGTCTCATCACTTAGCAACATAGTGTTTTTTCTATAAATCACTAAAGCCACTCTAATTTCAGACAGGGTAGGAAACCTTCCAGAAAAGTCAGCACCTATTAAATCAGGCATCAAACAATTTAATTTTACCTCTGTTTCCTGATTTGAAGAATTAGTTACTTTTCTAAGCTCATGATCTTGGCCTTTGTCATTAAGAATACAAGGAGGAAAAGGGGCATACATTCCTTTTTTCCCCACATTGGGACAATAGTGTAAAAAAATACATAAGAATATTCTTAGATTTTTAAAAAAATGTTAATTAAGTACAGATTATTAGATTTCACTCCATACCTCTATCTGTCAAGTTAGATTATTTTACCAAAGGATAGAAAAAGGAAAAAGTAGTCTTTTACTTGCATTTAAAATTTTAAACTGTGCATTTCAGATGAAGGAAAAAAATGCCAAATTTGTTGGTCTTACTTTAAGTAAGTTCCATAATGTATGAAGGCCACAGCAGAAACAAAGTAAATTACCTTTTTTTAAAAACAAACCAGACCCATTTCATTCACAAAATTAGCTTCCACACATATAAAAATTTCCTACAGATATGATAATGCTCTCACCTTCACTTCGTATGATTATAAAATCTGTTCCAATTCAGTTACTGTGGATGCTAAACATAAACCCAGATATTGATTGACTCCGTTTTTAGTGGACACACACATGAAAACTTTAGACCTACATCTTTCTTGCTGGCATTGAAATACATCAGAATACATCTTCAACTTGCATTTTCTGTTTGAGTATTTCTGAAAGTACTTGTTACCTCCATGTATTTCAGAAAAAAACCCACAGTGCAAAACTTCATTATTAAGATAAAAGCAACATATGAATATATTTGGTTTACGCTTACAAGGGCAGGTGTTTTTGGCAACATACTTTTATGGATGTGGTACATAATACATCTGGAGGAGAGGGAAGCTGTCAGTATATTCAGATTAATATCACTGTAGGCAAATGCCAGGCAATGCATTCATTGCATCATACACACCACTGGGATCTAAACGAAATTCATTTACTCAACAGAAAAACCTCACTATTACCCTGGACAGTTTAATGAATGTGTCACTGCTATCTTATCCCTACACTGGAAAATAAAATAAAAATATTAAGCTGCATTAAAAAATTGAAATACAAAGGGAATCATTAAATATGCTGAGTTATGTGGCACGTGACCAAAGCTAAGCTTTCTCCTGTAATACTTATAGTTACACTGTTTATAGTGAAAGTAATAGAGTCTCAGAAATGGGAAATTAAAATTATTATTAAAATAAATACCCTTCAGGTTTTGAATGCCATGTGGATGTCTTATCTGGTGCTATCAAGTGAGGATTCTCATTTATTGATCTACTGGACTATTAATCATTACAAGCTGATTCACTTCTTTGTTGAGCCATAAACTTGACACAAGACTCCCAAAAAGCAAATAAGAAGTTAAATGGAAGTTTAGACTATTCGTCTAACAAACTATGGTAAATTTCCATCCAGATGTGAATTTCATAGTTCATAACTCTCTCTTTTGCAAACCAAGATATAGAATGTGAATCACATACTTACTCTCATTCAGAACATCTATAAAGAACAAAGTAAATGAAATATCTCTTGGGATCTTAAGCAAAAAAATTTTGAAAGGCTTGACTTCAGCTTACAAGTCTGTTATTGCATGTGCTGTGTTATATATAACACTGAATGCTTTGGCAAATTCATTTTCCTGCAATGCATTATGTATGAACTGCTTTAACCCCCTTTCCCCTCTCACTAAGGGCAGCCAACGTGACGCTCTCAGACTGATCAGTCACTGAGCTCATCCCTGGGTTAAAGTCATACTCGCAGCTGAATTTGTCACATCACTGCACAAAAGCACCTCCATGGGTTGGGTTTTGTTTTCAACGAGCAAAATGTTTTCAGCGTTTGCATGAGCAAACTTTTCAGCAACAATGACTAATATTACCTCTTTTGGTATTAATCCTTTTCATAAAGCTTCTATGATCTATTACAAATGTAAACCCTCATTAAGATTCATCTATCTTTTCTTTTTTTTTTTTCCTTCTGTGTATATTACCACAAGGGAAACTCTTCTCTCACTGATCCTTTAAGAGCCTGTAGCCACTGCTGATCTGTATTAATTGCTACTGAGAATTCAAAATCTGCATCTTCAAAACAGGCCAGAATAGCTCCCTTCATCATTATGTCAACTGCAGTAACATTTTACCATAGAAACCCTGAGCATGATGAGGCTGGAGCCTTCTGTGAGTTCAGAGTACAGAATTATTTCTGGTGAATTGCAGTTACAAAACAATTTAGGGCTTTTTCCTTAAGACAGTAATTTCAATAAGCACTTCACTCTTTTCAATTTCTTGGGTTTTTTTTTTTGTATCCTTAAGTCATTAGGCTTACAATTTCCTCTTCTTGTAAACAGCCTTTACAGTAAAGATCATCGAAATCTGCCCAAACCTGCATATTCAAAAACAGATATGCAACAGGCATACTCAAGTGAATGTATGAGTCATACATACTTCATACTCAAGTGAACTCATTGAGTTCACTGGGATTAAAGAAACCAAGCACAAACATTCAAGAATGACAGAAATAAAAGGATCTCTAAAATCTCTTATGCATTTAACATATAACATTTGGACAAGAACAAAAAGCTAGCTTTTAGGGTTCAAATAAGAATACACTTAAGTGCATGTTGCAGATTTTGATAGAAACTGGATTGCCAAAGAAGCTTATCAAATATAAGAGCTCAAATCAGGAAATGCTTGATTACATTGTTTTATATTTGGTTTTTAAGCCATTAGATACATTGTAGAGAGTAGAATCTACAGTAAGATGTGATAAAAAAAAAGATTCACCCCTAAAGCTGCATAATTAGAAGGTTCGACCAATAATTCAAAAGAATTTTCTGTTCAAGTTAAAAAAAGAAGATGAGAAATTAGGATACACAGCTATGAAAAGTTCAAAAGTAAGGTCAATGGCAAGGTTTAGAAGCAGTGCTGAGCTGAACATCAAACCTTGTTTAGCCTCTCAAGTCTATAAGTATTTCCCGAAGAGAAACAAAATCCTAAAATCTCCCCCTTCTTATACTACACCAGTAAACAAAGACATATGCCAGGTCCAGGTGCACAGTGCAAACATCTGCAGCGATTTGAAGATGATGGTGCACATCAATAATGTATTTAAGACACAAGCCAGAGAGAAATCAATGGCCTAGATGCAACTCTGAGAGCACATTGCAACAGCCATGCTCCATCTTTGAGTTACAGAGGGGTCTTGCACAAAGCATATAAAAGGTGGCATCTCAGTGTTAAGGGCTCATGGTAAAAAAAATTCTAGCTTGTAAATGGTACAGAAATTCTGAGAAGGCAGCTTGGTCGGTGGCACCTGCATCTCAACATTTTAGGGACAGAGAACAGAACAGTCAGTATTCTAGAAGAAGAAAGCCTAAGCAATTTTACAGGTATTTTGTAGTCACTGTCAAGTTTGCAGGAAAAAAAAAAAATCAGTCTGAATCCATTTCTCCTTGTTTTAAAATAATGTCAAGGAGCTCTCTAAAACTCTTCAGTCATATGTCATCTGTGTCCTACAGAGGATTCAGGTGGCAAGCAGAGAAAACAAAAAAAAACCAAACAAACAACTTTTTTGGGGGATCTGAAAGACTCTGGAAGACTATATATCAACAAAAGAAAACTTCAGGGATGTTATTGTAAAAAATCCCAACAAAACCAAAACCAACACGCTAACAAACATTCACTGAAAAAAAGGTCCTCTTTAAAGCGGCATGTATTTCAAATCACTTCATCTAGAAATGCATCTGGGATTTTCAGGTTTTTCCTCTACCTCTCCATTCCCAAGAATCAATAATGCATTCAGGCTAACACATGCATATCTATTTCAAAAATCTTGAGACCTTTCCATCAGAAGAACTCCAGAAGTGTTCCAGCCCCTGGAGCTGGGGTATCACATCCCTTGGAACACTTACCAGCCTCCAGTCTGTTTTTACTGACGATTTCCCTTCTGCCTAGGTTAGCTGTCTGCGCTGCTAAATGAGATCACTAGCTCAGCTGCTTTCTTACAGCTTTAGTATTGTTTGTAAAGCAATGAGATTGCAAAGATAAAAATATGGATGTAATATACAATCTCCTTTTGATAATGCCATAATACTGCATGTATTATAGAGTAACAGTGCTCAGAATGCTGTGTTAGACTGAAAACCAAACAAGAACCCTTCCACTCAAAATCCACAGCTTGATCTCTTCCAAAAATAACATCAGATTTGTTATTGTACAAGAGTAGAGATCAAGCAAAAGATGGGGAATCAGGTCATCTGTTCTCAGCACCAGGACAATCCTTCTACGTGGGCTTTGAAAAGCTCCTTCCATATTTCCATCAACTAAACAGAGTATTTTTCCTATTTCTACAGTGAGGCTGCATCACTTCATCCACTGATTACAACTTCTGGATGCTGGAATTGTAGGATTCATAGAGATGCCCATAAAAGAAGCCTCAAAAGCGGGGTTTGGAAAGGGCAGGTGCAATCCAACACAAAGCTCGGCCAGTCACTTGGTCTTGCGACAGTTCACATGTGAAATATTTTGGGGATACTCAAACTACACTAAGAACTCTGTAAATATTCTAAGGTATCTCCAAATCTTAAGAGTAAACATCTTCCCTATATAAATTGTAAATACTTATTTATTTGCTGACATCTTGAGTTTAATGTAACAATCACCTTGACCTCCTGTTGCAAATTACAGTGGTAACACTTACACCATTAATATTTCTTTAACTCCTTTTTCAGAAAATAAAATTACTTGAGCTAAAATTCTAGACTAGGGAACATTATATAATGATATCACAAGTGACAACACAAAATATTCACTAACAATTCCCCTTGCCTTTCTGGTAATTCACTTATATTACACAAGTGGAGAGTTTGGATCCCAGATTTCTCTTTAGCTGGCTGTACAAAATCTGATAAACAGAAAACACCAACTGTGTTGTCTCTGGCAGAAATAGAGGCACTTTGTCCTCCTTTTGGAGTCTGGCTTCTACTATGGCTCCCAAAATGGGTCTCCTCCTCGCACATTAGAAGGCTGATACCCACACACAAATGCATTGTGACAAAGATGGAGGGAAGGGTGTGAGATAGGCAGACAAGAAAGACTTGATTAAATGAAACAAAGAGAAAATACTTGTCTCATACAAAGAAGTAATTTTTCTTAATGTTTTAAATAAACGCTGCTTTTCATTCCTCCCAAACCGCATTTATAGTATAATTACATGATTGCTGGGGGCTTCATATAGCTGAATTATAGGTTGTCTCTTCCACATTTAGTTTGTGAAAGAGTTTCTCCGCTTCCCTTCATATCTCTCTAACCACCGACAAGGATACTCTCAAGGCATTCTATAATTCAATTACAGCTATCCTCTGAGAAACATATAATTTTATAGAAAGATTTAAGCCATCATGTATCCCTTTTTTTCCCTGTTATGAAAGCATTTGTCTAAAGTCTGGTATTAAATTTAAATAGGTCTGAAACAATCTTAACCCAGTAGTTTTCAAGTGTGCCATTTGACAGTTGTCAGGCTGGTACAACCCCCTGAGCTCCCTTTTAAACTCAAGTGCTATATGGGCTAAGGATGTGTTGCACAGAAAACATCACACAGGGAGTGTATGACGGGTGTGAGTGTGTGTAAATATACAGAGGATGTATGTCCCCACCTCGGCTTCTGTGCAGCTCAATTGGACATAAATAGACACAAACATGCAACAGAGTTCAACTGTCACATAACATCCTTAGCTGCGGTACTGGATGTCATCTGCTAATGAGAAGGCAAAACACAAATGTCTGAGCTAATTAGTAAACACTACTATAGTATAAAAAATGCTTCCCCCATCATACAGATCTTTCCAGGCACAGAAATACTGGTTTGTAAGAATCAGAATGCCTTATATGCGTTTTTTTTCATAAAGGAGTGATATCATGCCAATTGTAGTGAAAAACTAAACAAATACTGAATACAAACACAAATACTAATACAAATCCACTCAGCTCAATTTCTCATACTCTTCACAGCAAAGGAAAGCCTAACTAGTGCAAGTAACTCCCTCAAACAAGCTACAGATGGCCTGAATTTGTATTCTAACAGAACAGCTACAACTTTGCAAATAGCAGGTCTATGATCACTGCACAAGTCAGCTGAAGATGTAGATGGAAAATGGGTTTAGATTTGCAAACCTTAATCAAAGTTAATTTCAATTATTTATACTCAGTTCTATCATTCAAATGAAATTAGGTTTCCTTTAGCTTCTATTTCAAATCCACTGTAGGGACTTCAAAAAATTAATTCATTTAAATAAAGTTTATTTTACTGTTTAAAGATTTTAATCTAGTCCTATTTTTCTAAAAATCAATATTTATTATACAACACTTATTTCCTATTCTCCTGTGCAGAACAAAGTATTATAAGAGGAATACAGAATTTAAAACTTGATCTTCAGCTTGCTCAAATAGAATCACATGGACCACTGAGTAAATTGTGAAGAAAAATAATGCCAAGTATCTCATAAACGCACACAACTGTGAGAGGACAAAAAAAAAGTAAGAAGTTTGCTCACAGTTCTGAAATGCTTTGACACCAATGAGTT
Organism: Vireo altiloquus; assembly: GCA_013396875.1. NCBI lineage: Eukaryota > Metazoa > Chordata > Aves > Passeriformes > Vireonidae > Vireo > Vireo altiloquus. The sequence goes on along the minus strand of VZRF01004128.1, from coordinate 201,219 downwards.
TAATCTGACCAGAGACAGAGGAGTTTGCTTGCCCTGGTGTTAGCAGGGCTTTCCGATGTCAGACACTGCTCGTGGTAGGGATCTGAATTGTTTTTACAAGGCTACCAGCAACAGCTTTTCCAAATGCCCGAGCTCAAAGAGAAACAAGCTTTGTTCTTGGTATATTCATCAGGAACTTTACTATCTTGAGGCATTTAATCATGTCTAAAAAACCACAGATGTGGAAGGAATGATGCTTGTTGTAGCCAACTCGCGGAACACAACAATGAACCTAGCGCCAAATTCCAAACCCAGGGAAATAACATTGAGCCTTCCTGACAACATTCTCTTGGTCAAGTCTTTTCTGATCTAGGATTTCGTAGTTATTTTAACCATGAGGCTGGAGAGGAAGAATTCTCACTGTTAATACATACTGCTTGTTTATACATAACAAAAAATACCTTTGTGAATTTAAGTCATCACTTGTGATTTTTCATGTCACCTGAAATGGATTCTGAAAGCATCCCTGGAGCACACAACTCTAGCTGTACCATGCAAGGAAAACAGACCCTGTACATTTTTGAGTCAACTTTACTTGAATTTATTTTAGTGTTTTTGAAATTTGCAGCCTCAAAGCAATCTCTGACTCATCTCTTTCTTCAGCAAAATCAAAACAAGCCATCAGAATAATTCGACTGCACCATGGCAGTTATTTTCTATTTCCTAGTATTTCAAGCATGACTGGATGGCAGCCAGTGCCAAATGCTGATTTTCGTAAGTATAACCACAAGGTACCTAGGGAAGGGAAGGAAGTTGCCAGTTGACATATCATATTTCATCTATCATAATTTGTCAGCTAAACCCAAGAAGGGTTTCTAGAAAGAGAATCTTCAAGCACTTCAAGAGTTTTATTTTTCAGATAATGCTCACAGTTAACAAAAAATGGGTCTTTAAAACTCTTTCAGGTTCCTGGTGAAATTAAGCAGCTATCCTAAGCTATTTCACAATTATTTTTACATGAGGAGGTTTTCTGGATCAAGCAGTTCTAGAATGGTGTTACAACCGACACTGCAGTAACACTACACTGACACTTAAAAATTCAGCTGAATTTAATTACCTTCATTTTGCAAAGCAGACTGAAGTACCATAATTTTTATCACACAATCTTATTGTTCTGCAGCAACAATATAAACATTAAATATATTTCAAAAAGAAGTTATTTGTGCAAATTCAATGATTACAGCATCCAAGATAACTAAAAAAACTGTGACCTAAATCAAAATAATTCAAACAGAAATGCACCTGAAATCCATGACTCAAAGCAAACTAAAACCTATGCCAAACAAGAAAACAAATATCTAAAAATTCTAGTTTATATGGACCAAAAGATACCTCATGAGCTTCACATGAGTGAAACGAGTAAACCATTGCAGAGGCTGTCTGCAATGACCAGCTACTGATGCACTAATGATTCTCAAAGAGGGATCAGGAGGCTTTATGGAGAAATGAGAAAAAGTCAATATTATACTTAGAATATTAAGTATATACGTACAGACCAAGACTGCTGGCAATACTTTATATTCTACTTAAAATGGATGGCTGCTGTTCACCAGAAAATTTTGGTGGTATGCAGGAATTTTGGTACCACTTTCCACCAATTTTAAACGAATATGAAATGGTCCATCATATAATAGTTGGAGCTGGAGTTTAAACTGCATAGAAGTAATGTTTACTTTTGTAATGAAAGTTGTCCTACTCAGTTTAACTGGAAACACATTTTCATTTGACTTTCATTTAAGAAAAGCAGTGCAATACCCACCCCTCTAGCTTAGGGCTTGAACAGCTTGTTCAGCTCTGCTCAGTCATTAACTGCCCATGTGGCCTTGCACAAACCACTTTTCAAGGTGTAAAGGTGAGATAATAGATCTTTTCTACATCACAAGCATATTTGGTGGATACATACGTTAAGGAATGCAAATTGCAGGGAAGGCACAATCATCACTTTGCAGAGAGAGAGAGATTAGTCACCAGTATTCCACAAGCCATTGTCAAATTCAGGTGTGTCAGAAACAGACAGAAGATTGGTGAGAATTATTTATTTCCTTGGATTTTCAGGTGTCATATAGCCAGAGCAGCTAGTTTAATTTTGTTAACATAGAGAATGTGCTGATTCCTTTGTAGAAATCAAATTGTTGGTGCCTTGAAACCTGACAAAACCTAGCAGTAAAAAGGGAGGCAGACTATGTCAGGTGGGTCTTGGTTTCCCCAGATAACTATTTATCATCCTTAGGAAGACCCTTAGCAAGGGTCTCAGTGTTTCTGGGACTCATTTTATTCCTTAGGAAGACTCCCTGTACCTCAACATCCCTGTAACTGGAGCTGCCAATAGAAAAACCAACACAAAACAACTCCCAGATTTTGCCTAGAATCAAAAGGCAGTAGCACTAACCCAGGAATGGTGAGTTATCTATGCAACTGGTCAGAGCTTGGCAGCCAGCAAACATGTCAGGCCTACTGACTAATTCCCATGTGATACAGGAGAATTCAAAAAACCCCGGCCAAACAAACAAAAAAATCCCAAACCAAACAAACCAGAACTCCTGCTCTACCACCCAGTAATACAAAATAAGAAGTAGTATCCTAGATTTTTCTGGGAAAGGGAAGTATCTCTGCATTCATGAAGATGGGGTTTGTTTTCAGTTTGTGGTTACAAGGGAAACCAGAGGATTCTGTCATTAATCTGCCTCCAGCTGTGGTGCTGGAGAGAAGTTGACACATACAACCAAACTCAGCAATTAATTTCCATTCACCTACATGGTAGGGTCAGGGCAGTGCTGGGCATTTTTCTTGCATTTTAGTACTCCAGCTTATGTGCCTCAGTGCAGCTAATTGGGAATTCTAGTGGGTGACCACTTACTCAGCACCTTGCAGAGCCACCAGACTCATCTCTCTGAATACGAATGCAGTGAGTTTCATGATAGAACTCTTCCTTAAAGATAAAAATGTATTTGAGAATGATGTAGAAGATGTCAAAATCACGCCTCAGATTTGCTACTGGCTCCCATGACATGGAGAAAGGTTAGCTTGGATATTGCTGGCAAGCTGCCTGAACTCCACTGTTAAGTGGAAGGACTCAGTCTCCTGCTGTTGCCAGAAAGAACCCTAGGCTAAGACAGGGAGCCAACTGGGATGGAAGGAAGAGATTAGTACAATGAGGGGGAAAAAAAAAAAAAAGAAAGAGTAATGGGATAAATAATAACACTGCAGGCCTTTAAAGACAAAGATTGCTGGAAAGAAAACACCACATCAGATTTGTTTCTAATAAGAAAGTGAGATTATACCAGGAAGCCCTAAAGAGGAAAACTACTAAATCTTCATGACACTGATCCTTGGAACATAGTGGAATAATACATTTTAATACAGTGTTGAATTTTAACCAACAGCAAAGGCCTTATTAAAATGTTAAGCAAAGAAACAAAAAATTATCAAGATTTGAATTACAGTTCTGAATTGCTCAGAACTGTAAATATAAAATGGAAATAAAATACATTTACCCTACTACATTCTTATCGGTGTATCAGAAAGTGTCCTGATAGTTCATGATAATGATTATTCATTAATAATCAACAAAAAGGCATAAACATGCTTGGATTACTGTTGTGACAACTTCTATCTATGTGTAAGCTAAACAAAACAGAAACCCTCTCCTTACTATGGATAAAATGTCTTCAAAAGATTAAAATGATACCTTTGTTTTTGTACAAATACAAATATTTTTCAAGGGAAAATCTCTTACATGTAAAGATCTTCTATGAATATCATAATTTGGCATCTTTGCAGCAGGACAAAAAAATTATATGATATTCCTTCTAAAATTCCTTGTAATAAGTTTTCCTACAGCTTCCAGGTGCAGTAAGAACCCAAGCAGAACTTACTGGCCTGTTGTTAACACAGAATTCTGAACTGCAAGGATGTTACTTGCTGCTATGAAAAGTCCTGTTTACAAACCTTCAGCTTCTCAATGACTCAAAAGAAGAAAATAGCTCATTGTAAGTGAGCAATATCTGCAAATAGATATAGAATATTTTCCCATAAAATAAATTACTTGCTTACCTAATTAGGTTGAAAGACCTAAGAATATGCTATTAATAAATTGAATCAAAACCACTCAGCAAATAAAAATTACCCAGTCACAAAAGCTGAACTGATACTCAAACGTAACTAGAAATCTCACTAGTATTGTGTATGGTTTGCAATAGCTACGTAGATTATTGTTATGGTGCCAATACAAAAATGAGAGAAACTTTGCAATTTACCCTCTGATAAGTAGGTGGTCTTTGAACAAGACTACAAAGTAATTTTCAAATAAAACAAACAACAAGGAAGTATGCCTGAAAATGGTAGATCAATTGCTTTCATTAAACACATACCAGTATTCTCTAAAAAAATTCATTTGTTTTTGACAGTTAGCTGATGATAAAAGAACCTTCCAAATCTTTCAAGATGTAAATAAAAGACTAAAAACCTCAAAGTTCAGTAAACATTCCTGTTGTCCCCCCAAAAAATCCTCATTTGGTTGAAAATTGTGGCAAGCCTTGCTGTGTGTGGTCTGCAGCAATTCTGGCACACTCTAACAGAAGGAAAGCTTCCTACACCTGACAAGCCTCTTGAAAACTTTTCCACAGTCCCAGACCTGTGATAGTAAAGTATCAGGAGATGGGAGGAAATTGCGACCTGTTTTCATACAACAGAGCAAATAAACACAGAACTGTCCAACTTAGAATCTAGAGGCAAAAAGTAAGATGAAAATGTAGAACTTAATCAGACAAGGACTTTGGTTAAGCTGTTACAATATTGCTTTTACCATTCAAGTATTTATGAAAGTCCAATACAAAGCTGCATTTACAAAAAACCATAACTCCAGCTTAAATTTAAAGGCTTAAAGGGAAGAACTGGGTAGAATTTTGGTTGCAAAAACAATTAATCTTGGCTTTTCAATTACTTTGGAAACGCTCCATTGTTTAATAAGCAAACGACTATGTATTACCTCCTAATAGCAGCAACAGAATTGACTGGCTGAAGCCTGGCTGGGGGATTGATTTTTTCATTAATTCATTCTACTTAATAACATACAAACACTTTTGGCTCTGTAAACTTTCCTTCAACCCTTTTTTGACTCTTCACACACATCCAACTGAGACTCAGGCCCTTATTATAGGATTTCTTCAAATTTATAAGCATAGCCTTCACCAACAGACTTGCCTCTGAGCCCATTTCTATCCTTGGCCTGCACTTACTTCTCCTTAAGTTTTTGAACAAATGTTGACATTCTCAGACTGCACAGTAGTCAGAAGATGACTAATTCCTAATTCTTGGATTCTGAGGCAACTGCCTCAGTAAGGGGAAGAGAGCCAGGCTGAGATGTATCCTTATCAGCAAATGCTGCTTCCCATCGTTATTTTCACACCAATCTTAGCAAACATACATTCCTAAGACAGAAAATACCTACGATCCTTCTCCCAAATAACAGCTTTGTTACCTTTTATTCCATGTAGTGTTTTGATTAAAGTACACACAGTGTTAGCTCCTTTACAAAAGCACAACTAATTCAGTGCACTCAGCATGTATAAAATTTTTTGACTGCTAAGGCCACCTGGAAAAAGAAAACAAGCCCTTTCAGCTCTAGCTCAGCAGCTCAAATTTAACTCAGGTGGCAGGTATGAGCTAAAGGATAAAAAAGCAATGAGACTGGGGTTTAGATGACCTTTCATTCATAGCACTGCTGTTTAATCAGTATATGGCAAAGTCAAATTAATGACTGAATGGTTTTATCCAAATTCTTAATTTTCAGTGAACAAATGGACCCTAATTTGAAGCACAGGCATCAATGGGACATAGAACGGTGTTAATCTGATTCTAATGAAGAGAATCTCTAAGGTTAACTCCCTTACAGAGGTCTGTACATGGGTGAATGGAGCAAACAGGATCCAGCTCCTCTGTGAGCACATCTGCAGTCAAAGGCCAGCCCTGGGACAGAGTGGCCACAGCTCAGCCTGTCCATGGCAGCCACCTCCTCACAGGAATTCAAGAACAGCACTGGGACAGAGCAGCAGCTGTCGGCCTCCTTACATCTGCACTGTGATTAGGACACAGGATTAAGATACTTGGATTTAGATATTTTAGATATTTATGGATTTGGTATTTGCAAGAAATGGTCCCAACACAAATGACTAGTGGTGATATATTCAGTATTAATTATTTTCAAAGAAAATCACTAACTACATTTAGGTTTTACGGAATAAGAAAGAATCCTACAGATAAACAATCACGTAGCCACAGGATTCTGGTTTATAAGGTAACAGAAGACATTAAGCTAGTTTGTCACTAATAAAAAAAACCAACATCCTACAGAAAAGTTGTCAAAACTTACAAAACAATTCACAGAACAATTTTTAGCATATAAATCAAGCAATCATTATTAAAAAAAAAGAAAATAATTAAGACCCAATGAAAACAATACAAAACTAAAAAAGTTGTGTTTTTAAGAGGCTTTGTGGAGGTCCTACACCATGCACAAAGCAGGTGTTAACTCTAGGCAAGGTTCCCTGCAGCCTTATTCAGTCAAATTTTGATATTCCTAGGATCCCACAACTTTTCCAGGCAACACATTCAGGTCCATACCAACCTTCATCACTCAGATTTCACTGTCCTGTTTTCCTAACCAGCATCTCCCTGTATTCCCTGCTACCTGCTGCCTCTTGTCCTGTCTCTGCACCCCCGAGGGCAGCCTGGCTCCTGCAGCTCACCATCCATGGACACAAAGGAGGCTCAGGAGCAGGTGAAGGATGAACTCAGCCCTTCCATTCATCCTTCCCTGCAAGGTCACCTCCTCCCCAGCCCCCACTCAGCCCACTGAAGCACTTAAGAGCGAGAAAAGACCTTGTGTGGGAGAGTTTCAAAACCATTTGGTATTGACTTCACACTGCTCCCACTACTATGCTAACATCAAATGCTTATGCAAATTTCAGCCTACCAGCCTGCTAGCTGAAAATACTATTAATAATTAAAGTGACCAAAAAATACTCTTTTTTCCCGTACTTCCCATAATGGAGGTACCATCTGTTGTCCATTAACCCTTAGTTTGTAAGCAAAAATGCTGACGTTCTTCCTGTTCTGTGATTCCTGGCAAGCTGAGTATTTATAGCCCATCTGAATGATTTTCTTTCAGTTTTTACTGTGAGTGAAAGAAGGTCTGGAAAGTATTTTTATTTGTCCTTAGTGCACTTCGTTGTCAAAATGTCTGAGAAATTACCCTTTTTCTGAGAAAAAAGGTCAAAATCATGCACATATCACAGAATTCTTGCTCCGAACAGATTTTTGCCTAACAGAAGTTACACCCAAGGTGTATACTCGTAGGTTTATATGTAAGTATAACTTCACATGTATTTCATGGATGAGACACATGCTCTCTCCTCCCACATTATTATAATCTCCCTTCATATTATTAATCTTCTGTAGAAAAACACTAAAGAAATTAATAATGTAAATCAAACTAGGTAAACCCTTAACTTATTCTTTAAAAGGAAGAATTTCTTTTCTTCTTTAGTCAAATCCTGATAAAATATCTCAGCTTGCCTCCTCCAGAAACCCAAGAAACAGCACATAATGATCATTATTTTCAGTAACCAGTAGCACTGCCCTGGTATTAGACACTTCTTTCCCTAACTGGTTGTGACCACCTCCAAGAAGGGTCCTGATGGACCCCAAGTGAATCATAGAGGCCCACCCAGTCTGAATTATTTTCTGACTTCACCAGTGATGCTTAGATCATGTACTTAAAGAATCTTTTCTTTAATCACTGCATATTTTAGCTACATTTCAACACATACTTAAAAAAACCTACTGATCAAAATTTGATTATTTTTAAAAAAACTGACTACTCGTTTTAAGGTTAAGAAAACATTTGATACTTGAAAATAGCAAACCAGCATTTAGTAACTGGGAAAACCAGTAGAAAGTCTTGAAGAACCTAATTCAGCATGTCTACAAAAAAGCTGTGTATAGTACAAGTGTACACTGCATCCTAAGAGCTGCTGTACATGCACTGTATAGCAAAAAAAATACTTACTACAGTAAGATAAATATACACCCAGTAGTAAGATTCAACTATCACTCTCCCTTCCACAATGTCTTCAACTCTTATTTGCATTTGGGCTTGGAAAATACTATCTCTATTTCGTATTTCCATTAATGCTTTTGGAGGGACAGAGGTGTTCAGCAGATTTAAATAAAATTGCTCCAAAAAATGGTAATCCACTGCTACAAATGCAGCAGTCCTTAAAAGCAGTATACTTAATAATTGTCATTGATTAGAAGCTTTAAATGTTCCTGCTGGGATTTAGACACGTGACAAAATGCTTCCCCATGAAATCGCACTGGCTGATGAAGCAGTCAGAACAAGATGATGTGTTCAAGGCAATGTTTCTTTGAATTTAAGCAGAGGAGGAGCTCCCATTCACATCTTATATCGCTTCTAACTGAAATATATTCAAAGAACTTCTTTGCTCCATTTCTCACCATCAGTTTGGCAAGTTGAATAGTAAAACCCACAGTACCATATGGTAGAAGACAGCTGAGAGATAAACGTGTTGTGTAATGTCAGTCCTAATGAGTGATAGAAATAAAACTCAAAGAGCTAAATATCTGGCTTAAGCATCAAAATTTCACAGTTAAGGATAAAAGCCTATTGTACAGCCAGTGCCAAATCCTTCCAAACTGTAATATTGTACCTTACAGATGTGTGGTACCACTTTTGTTCCTTGCAGCAGCCTGACTAAAAAATACACATTCTCCCAAACTCTCAGTAAAGAGCTTGGCAATGCTGTGAGCTGTGCCTAATTGCTCAGTGCTGCTGGAAGAGAAAGGGAATGTAAACACATGCTTTTATCTTTCTCCATTTGAGTACAAAGATGAATAGAAGAGAGGTAGAACCTATTTTCACACTAATTCAGCATAGCTTATTGACTATGTAAAAATTCAGCTTGAAAAAGCAGATAGCAGGAAACACTTAGCATTTGAGGAAAGGCAGGTTTTAAGATGTCTCAAGCATTTTAGCAAATACACTGCTGACAATCCCAGACACAGTTTCAGTTCTAGACACACAGCAAGCAAATTTGTTCTCCCTCCTACTCCCTCCACCCCTTTAAAAAATATCCCTATAGTTCAATCTTTCCCACTAATATGATAAGAGAATAGGATATGGCAATGCATTCAAAGTTCTGATTTTTAAAAATTTTTTCCTAGCCTCCTCCTTCTTTTAGAATACACCTTAAAATGGAGAAAATTAAGTCTCCACCAACAGTGGCTGTTATTGAAACCCATCTGTATGGGCCTAGAGTTATCACAACCTAACACATTATTTGGCAGAAAAAAAGGTACAGAATATTCTACAAAAAACAATTTCTCTTGCAATGCAGAAGACAAGTATATATACAGGAACACGTATCGAGGAAACCAAGCCTCCTGAACAATCCCCAAGCTTGTGAGGTGCATTATGTTCATTCCTCAGAGAAATCAATCCTGGCTTCTACGTGCACCTCCATTTAGTTGGCAACAATAATGAGAACTTCTGAAATCCTTGCACCCCAAATCCTGTGTTAAATTTGGGACTCTCATGACAAGAAAGACACTGAGGTGCTGGAGCAGGTGCAGAGAAGGGCAGCGGAGCTGAGGAAGGGTCTGGAGCACAAGTTGTATGAGAAGCAGCTGAGAGTACTCAACCTGGAGAAAAAAAAGGCTCAGGAGAGACTTCATTGCTTCTACAGCAAGCTAAAAGGATATTGTAGCCAGGTGGAGGTTGGCCTCTTCTCACAAGCAACTAGCCATACACTGAGGGAAATGGCCTCAAGCTGTGCCAAGGGAGTTTCAGGTTGGGTATCAGGAAAAATTTCTTCACTGAAAGTGTGGTTAGGCATTGGAGCAGGTTTCCCAGTGGGGTGGCTGAATCACCATCCCTGGAAGTGTTCAAAAAACAAGTACACTTCATCATCTTGAAGTATCTTTTCCAACCTTAATGATTCTACGATTGCCTCCTGCTGCCCTCTGCCCTGCAAACAGGCCCTACACTGCCCCAGCTGGACTACGTTTACAGAAAGCTAAAACAGAAGGTCTCTGGCTTTCCTCCCTGAACTACAAACAGGTGTTTTATACAAGTTTTCACAACTAGTAATGCTTTTAATCTGTCACTGGTTTTTTTTAGAACAAAATCATAAAGCTTATGTTCAACAAATCCAGCTGCTCCATGCATTTGTCCTCTTGGCATACGTGTTACCTATTGCTACATTCTGTTAGCCTTTTTTCATTAGCTCATTATTAAAGTCATAAAATGAAGTCTAAGAATCCTTATTTGCCTCCCTTCCAATATTTGGTTCCACCTCTTGAATTTCAGGAAGACTCTATAGTGTGACTTCTCCCTATTTAAAGTATTGCAGTTATACTCCAAATGTGCTGGTCTATTTAAACTTTTATCACCCAGCAAAGAAAGCAGCCAACAACACTGAGCTCACAAATGCAGAGGAGGTTATGGATCTGAGCTCCTGTGTACTCAGACCACTCCAGTTTTAGTCTGTCAAGTACCAAAAAGTTTTCTACATGGTTTACTCTACAAAATTACTACTTCTCTTCCATTACTACTTAGTTGAAATTGAAGCATGGCAAATTTCAATTTTCATTTAACCTAGTAAGAGATATTCACTGAATGGCTTTACTATAAAATATGAAGTAAAAGGCACCATACCTCAGATACCAGTTGCAGGCCTATAGAGTGATGATGCAAGGAACACAAGAACCTTGGACAGCAGCCTGAACATCATTCAGATACTCAGAAGGTGGATGCCTATTATTATAAATTATCCATGTTTTTGAATGGAGTAAATTTGTGTGAACAATTAGAGCTTAGCTTAAAACTATTAAATATATAGTGCTGAGGAGATGAATGTTTCACTTCCATTTTGCTGCCATGTAAAATTATAAATAACTTTAGAGGCTCCTGTGCCAGTCAGACGAGTTTAAAGCTCTGACTTGTCCCTAAGCTCCAAAAATGTTATCAAACATAAATTCTGAGTGAAGGGGCAAAAAGAGAAGTTAAAGGTGTACAGGGAGCAGCTTTTCCACATGTTCACTTGAAACTTAAAGTGCTTCAAATAGCATTAACTTTTCCTTAGACCCATCACTAACTTCAAAAGACTCCTATTCTAGCAGACACTGTCCACATGCAAAATAGAAGTGATGTGAGTCAAACAGTTTACAAATCAAGAACGAGGCAGGAGAGAACAGATGAATAAAGCAATCAGATGGAAAAAGAAAAAGGAAACAAATAATGAGACAATCCTGGTTAAAAGGTGGTCTCAGAGCACAGTCTGGAGCGACTGGTATTGAACATTTCAGAGATACCACAAATGCAGAGTTGTACACAAGCACTTGAGGATAATGAACTTGACAGATATTTATGGATAACTTTTTTGTTGAGTAAATGGGACAAAGGTGATCCAAACACTTCACTAGACAAAGCTTGGCACAGACTGACCTGGGCATTAATTTTTTCCACTTCTAGGCTACAAACAAGGAAGTAGGCCACAGATATTCAAGAAGAGAAAAGCTAACCAGTTTATATTTGATAAGGCAGAGAAAGTGAGTTGGGAGAGATGTTAAAGTGACAAGCCAGAAATCTAGCTTTTACAGAACAATTTTCAGTGGTTATATAAGGAATGTGTTTAGGGAAGACTAGAGGCAATGGACACCACAGTCAAGAAGGACAGAACAAGATTAAGAGATTTAACTCTTCTGTCAGAGGAGTGATTTTATCTGAAAATGTAATTACAAAAAGCCCAATCACTTTGCCAGTTTGGATCAACCAGAAGTCATAGGAATGGGCCTGCTGCTGTGCTGAGCCTGAGCTATCAAACCCTGCCAGAGTCCTTCAGGCAGAATACAACAGCAGATAGAAACAACCCAACGAAAGCAAAGCAAAGCAAAGCAAAGCAAACCAAAGAAACAACAACTAAGGTCTTACTGTCAAGACTGTAGAATGAGAAGTGGGCAAGACAGCAGTGCTAGAAATTTAGGGACAACAGTCAAAGTTCATCTGCAAAGTAAGAGAAGGGAAGATAAGCAAGAAAGGATTAGAGACAAGCAAATGATCCAGGAGACATTTGAGTCAGGAAAGTCCAAAGAGGAAAGGATTTCAGGAACAGAACATGGTACGTAATGTTAAAAATATGCAAGGGCTTTCAGAGGATAAATGGATTTTGTTGTGACCTTTTCTTTGGCATTATTTCCTAAGCAAAACAGAAGTCATTCAACAACCCGCCCCAACTACAGTCATAGGAACCTAACAAGCTACAAGAATACTTGGTCACAAAGACTTACCTTTAAAAACTCCATGCGTCACAAAAAGTCACTAAGGTCTTCACAATAAAATTTCTACCAGTAATTCCCTACTTCTGAGAAATTGTCATTAGACTTCAGAAAAACAAGCTCTAGAATATTTTTCATTGATATTTATGCGAGGCACAAACATCCTTCTGCTTATTTGAGCACCAACATGAAAAATCAGCAACTGACAGGATATAGAGGCTCCCAAACACAACAGAATGTGAGCTCCACTGGCCCTCTGCAAAAAGAGGAATTCAGGAGAAATTTCACACAGCAATGACAGTTACATATTTTAACCTTTATAGGTTATTTTTACACAAGGAGAAATGAGTAAGTGAAAAAAAACATTACTATTTAAAATCTGAGGAGTGGTATCTGTTGGAGTCCAGGAAAAGCCTGGGAACTTTTCCTGCTCCTCTGGGTGTTTGTTTTATTCCCAAAACTCCTCAAAATAGCT
>VZRF01004128.1:156521-188244 GCA_013396875.1 Vireo altiloquus | reverse complement strand
CAGCCTGTGCCTCTGAAACTTTGATAAGAAAAAATAAACAAGCCTTGAAAGAGCAGAAAGAAGCTTCGTTTCATCTTTTCGGGACATGAGATATTGAAATAAGGAAGACAGCTGGGCCAGGAGCCAGCAGGGTCCAAGTGCCCCAACAGGTATCTGTCTGTGTTTTAAGCGTTCTCTTTAAGATGCTGGAAAGCAAGTCATAAACTTATGAGATAACATCATTGCTTGAGCCGAATTTTCTCAGATAACTACATGCAATGTAGTTGCATTCATAACAAGATGAAGTTTCTTTTCACTTTTTCAGAAAATAAAAAGGTGTATTATTACTTTTAATATAAGTATCTTTTTCATCTAAATATTCTTTTCTAGAACAGGAATGCGAAGTAAAGAATGTCTAATGCAATACTCACTTAAAAATCTAATTGTCCAACCAATATGTCAGAAGTGCTTTGGTTTCTAAAGGCAAGAAGATGCTGAACCTGATCCAAGTTTGTTAATTAATAGCCTCCCTAGATAAATCTTTTTTTACTGTTGTACTTGATTACTAAACTCTCTGCTTCAAGGCAACAGATGGCTTAAGTTCCCCCAAAACCAAAATGTCCATAACTCTCCACACTACAACAATTTAATTTTAGTTAGATGTTTAAATATTAGTATTATTTTTAATTGAATAATAAAACAGCCATGGATAGATGAAAAATTCACTCTTGAAATTTTCTGGACAGTTACAATTTCAGAAAATTATTTCTATCTTCCTCTTGTTTAGTGAATCCTTGATCAGCACTAGGAACATAAAATAAAACCAAAACAACGAACCACCAAATCCTTGAAAGCAAATCTGAAACCACTATGAGAAGAACAGTGAATCACACCCTTCTGTCAGGATTGTCAGTCGAACATTCTGTGTCGTAAGAAAATCAAAACACAGCACACACTCTCAAGTTTTCAGTTCTGTCTTTCCAATAGTTCCTTCCACTTTCAAGCCCTCCCCAAGAGCAGGGGACAGCCTGTAAAGCTGACCTGCGATTACTGCATTGGTTAAATGAAGCCACAGTAACCATTCTCTTTCAGTAACCATACACATGAAGACTCCAAACACAAACATCACTTATTTTCTCCTATTTCTATGGCATCATGACCTAAGGGCCAACAAAGTCAGCAGAAACCTTTTAATTGATTTGAAAATATGCCCTCTGACCCTGGCGTTGCAAAGATCTGCACAGACAGATCCTTGCTTCAGTGATTCCACATCTCTTTGTAGAGTCAGGGCTACTAAAATAGAGAGGCTGTTTTTTTGTAGCAATTTTGGATTTTACAGCATTCCAGTTATTGAAAATGCTGTGGAGTTTCTTTATCAAATTACACTAACGCCCAGAAAAGGGAAAAATCAAAACTTCTGGCATGGTATGAATGTGTGTATCCGAATCCTGGAGCAAAACAAACAGGTCTGCTGTCAGACACAAAATGAACATTCTGAATAGGTCCTGTCTAGCCATTTGTTAATGCTTTTACAATAACATTTTCATTCTATATTATTAAAATAACTATTTTACATTTCACCCCAACCATGTTTATTTTCCTCCTCCAGAGTTCATTGTATCTAATGTTTAATACCTCATGCATTGAAATATTTTCAAAACAGGTTGAAAACTTCAAGGTAATTTCATTTTTCAGTACACCATTGCTTGTCGGTGCATTCTGCTTTTTCCAAAATCAAGGCAAAATTCAAGAGAAAAATTCATCAACATTTCTAATAAACTAACTTTTGGGTTTTTTTTTTAACTTAAAATTTTAATCCATTTTTAAGAGTCTGTTCTATTTAGAATTTAAAAGAATGTCAAACCTCAGGGAAATGGAATTCAATTAATATGTATGTGTCCACTGGTGCTGGGGGAAAAACTGATCTATATGTGGAAACCACAACACAGAATTCTCCATTGGTTTATGTAAGAAAAACAGCTTTCGTCTGCTAAAATGGTCAATATAAGAATATAAAACTCCTAATCTGAATTTTAATTAAAATAGGTCAAGAAAATGCTCTTCCTCTCCCCCTGCACCCCCCAATTTTCCTGGCACAAATCTCATTATTCTGAAAAGCATAGTGTAAAATGTATCTCAAAATAAAACTATTAATATACTTTTATCTCTGCTATCAAGAAGAGTGATACTTCTCTGTCAGTTTTGCAAAACAGACACGTAAAAAGAATAAAATTGAGAAACCTTGATTAAAGTAGTTACTCAGAATTATCTGTTTGACTATTAAATAAAGAAATAATTTGCACAGACTACTACCGGACTCTCCATATGTAGTTATTTCCTTCCCAGGAGCTCTTAGAAGGCAGAAGTGTGGAGATGTCCTAGATACAAAGGCTACCCCATCAGACACACACACTGTAGTCTCACAGGCACCTTGGATTTCACTGCACTGCTACAAGTGGGACAGCAATGAGACACTTGATTTTCAAGACAGTATTACTGCAATAAGCAATCCCAGCTGAATAACTCCTGCCTGCCTCAAACTGAGCTGAAAGCAAGTCTAATATTAAAGGTACTCTGGCACACTGGAGAAGAGTTGAGAACTCATTTCTTGTAAGAAAAAAATCATCCCAGTAGCAGGCAGAGAAACTGCCCAGTCCTGCAGTTCTTTACGTGAGCAGCTCTCCTGAAATCTGTGAAATCGCAGGAGGCAAAACTACAGGCTCCATCTCACAGTTATCAGACAAATCTGATAATTCCTGTAGATAAAGTTACTTACATAAGTGCATTTAAGTTTTGACCTCATTTGGAGGAATATCAGAACTCTTTGGTCCACAAGGTTTACTACTTAGAACTGTATTTCAAGTCCGAAGCCAGTAAATTAGTTTAAGCCAATGAAAGCACCTAATTATTTGATAACAATTCATCCATATATTAGACAGCTGAATTGTTTTCAGCTCTACATAGGTGGTTATAAAATAGAGGCTCAAAAGCACCAACACAATTTACTTAAATAAATTCTTAAGTAGCTACATATAATAAAGATTGTCATTGGGATTGCTCATCCTGGAAAAGAGGCTTTAGGGTGACCTAATTGTGGCCTTCCAGGACTTGAAGAGAACCTGCAAGAAAGGTGGAGGGGGACTTTGGACAAGCGCATGCAGTCATAAGACAGGGGGGAATGGCTTCAAACTGAGAGATGGTTTCAATTAGATTTTAGGAAGAAATTCTTCACTGAGAGGGTGGTGAGGCACTGAAACAGGCTGCCCAAAGGCACTATCCAAAGTGGTGGATATCCCTGGAAGTGTTCAAGGCCAGGCTGGGCCTTTAGCAACCTGGTCTGGTGAAAGGTGTCCATGGTAGGCGTGGGTTGAAACTAGCTGATCTTTAAGGTCCCTTCTAACCCAGGCCACTCTATGATTCTATGAACTCAGAGGAAAACGAGATATATTCAATGGCATTATTTCTCACTTCACTTTCTTAAGCTCCCATATTTAAAACATACTAAAAGTTAATTTTTTATTTTATGCCTGTATGCTTAGTTTTCCCAGATAATTACTGCATACAAAACTAGTTTATGTAGAATAACAACAGAATATCATAGTTACCATTTATTTGGAAGTACATTATTCCAGGAAGACTCCTCCTTTGTTGAATTTAATTGCCTATGAAGATCCTGCATTTGAGTCTGTCTTCTGGAACATGCATTTCATCATTATTTTTTAGCCTTGTTACATCAATCACCGCAACTGCTACAGAAGATTTCTGGGCTGTGAAGTGATAATTTGTTCCAGTGATATTAATGGGGCAAGCAGTGGTCTTGAGGGAGGTGACAGC
Source organism: Vireo altiloquus (assembly GCA_013396875.1). Classification (NCBI taxonomy): domain Eukaryota; kingdom Metazoa; phylum Chordata; class Aves; order Passeriformes; family Vireonidae; genus Vireo; species Vireo altiloquus. The sequence goes on along the minus strand of VZRF01004128.1, from coordinate 184,431 downwards.
CCACTGCTTTACAGACAGCAGCAGATTAAGGTGTTGTAACTATACATTGTTTGAAACATATCACTGGAGCATTCAAAATATTATCTACATCTAAAGGTATTTTTTCCACCCACACTACAAATTACCCATTGAGTAATGTAATATCCCTTGCCACAGTGCACTGTCATTGAAGGAAGAAACACCAGTGGTAGGGGGTTTGGAGCTTCTGGTAATGACACTATAGAACCAGGGGGGAAAAAAAAGGAAAGGATTTGTTGGTGCTGTAACAGCATTCCCAGTATACTGCTGCAGGAAACGGTACATCTGGAAACAACAGATGGTCTGTGTTTAAATGGGAGGGAATAGAGGATTTTAATACCCATACATCTCTAATTCAGTTCTACAAGTTTGATTTCTACGTTTTTCTCAGATTAGGAGTGTTACGGGATCTGTATGACAGGCTTTACCCATATTACTGTTACTATCAACATAGCCAGCTAAAGCCTTAATGTTGTACTATCTTTATCTGTGAACTCTGACTTGCCATATGTGCACTTTCCAAAGAGCAGACTCGGTCTTTAAAAAAAAGCTCCCGCCTGAAATTTATATGAACTAAAACACTATTTGTTACAAGACAGATGTTCTACCACCCTGAATAATTCACAATCACCTATTTAGCCTTTTACACTTGTTTTATGATAAACTTCGCACAGGCACACGTGGTTTTACAGAACATTTTTAACTTAAAGGGAAAAAAAGGAAAAAAAAATGACAGAGAACACAGGAATTTTTTCCATATATCCTTTCCACATAAATGTCTCAAGCTCTTAACTGATTTATACATAAGAGCTACTTACAGGCATTCTAAAGAATAATCCTAACCATGCATGATTTACATTTACACATTTTAACTCAAACGAGTGGAGGAAAGAGGATATGGCCATCTGCATAGAAAGTCTTCTGTGGATAACAGCGAGTGCTACCAGCTCTCCCAGTTCCTAATGCCAGATTGAACCATTTGTGACTGGTACAGAGGCAATGGCTGGCTAAGAGCTGGAAGATAAGCTTCTAGAAAAAAAGACCACATACATTTTTTTTATGCAGAAAGCAAAATTATCTTCCTGATGTTTAATCTCTGGCAGAAATACAAGATGGTAAAGATTAATGAAGTGAAAATATTCCAAGAACTTTTAATTTTATATTCTTTTCAACAGCATGTGTTTGAAGTATTGGAATTTTAAGCCTGAGACATGCTAAGACAAATCTAACAGGTATGTTATACTGAACCATACCCTTGGAAACGTAAAAGGTTCCTTATAAGTGGCCAAAATTGGAAATTTGTTCCAGAATTATTAGCCCTCATGCCTTTGTAATATAGAGGTCAGCATCTGTTTGAAGTAGGATTTGACATCAGTTGAAGCATATGGATAGGAATCCAAACTCTTTTTCTCATTAAAAATACACCATTTAATTTGGCTTGGTTCAGGACGATTAGCAATATGTGCTCAAAGAGAAGCTTGCAATTGGCACAGGGAAAGTTGGCTTGGGCAGAAGACCACAGACAGAAGAGAATCCAGAAGCTTGTAAAGATGGCCTGCATACCTATGCCAGTCTCTTGTTAATGCTATTAGCTCTTCATTTTCATAGGCACTCAGATATATTAAAAACATTCAGTCAACAAGAAACATACAATAACAACTATATATAAATAAATCAAACAGTATCTCCTTAAAATACCCAGAGATCTGTCTTCCAAGCTTTCTGGAAGTAAAAGACTTCTAAAACTAAGACACACACTGAGGCTGTTTATTCCTAAGCATTAATAAAATCAATTAGACAAAATATACATTTAATGAAAAAAGACATAATGTTCCAATTAGAGGTTTAGAAGAATATGCAATCAAATACATTGCTGAGTTTAAAGCTTATACAGTTATTGGACTGTAAGGTTCAAAGTGTGTTGCAATGTAAGAAGTATTTTGGAGAAGTGGTTTTAAAGCAAGTCCTAGGACTTTCCAGTCTCTGTCCTAGAAATTAAAAATGAAACAAACAAACCCAGAAATAAATCCAGACTGAAAAAGTACACCTGTCATGTTAACATCCTACTCTCTAGAACTTCTGTATATGCACAGAAATTACTGCACAGAATGATAATCCATTGTCAGAGTACAGTTTTCAACAGGATGGGGGAGCAGGCAGACATTCCATGAGCTTTTAATTATTTATTTTATTCAGGCATCCGCCTCATGTTCACAAGAGATGTACATGGCTCACGACTGCTGACAACTCAAGATTTCTTAGTTACAGAACATTCTTAAAAGCTTTTCAGCCAATAGCATGCTTCTAAAGTTTACAGACAAGTGTTCTAACCAGTCACTGAAAAGCACCTTACAAACAATGTAAGTACCTGTTATAAACAATACTCGCTTGTATGCTTGTAATAACAATGCACAATATTCCATTATTAAGCTTAAAACTTCAGTGTCTTGCTAAGCACATTTTCTGCAGCTTCAATACTTCTCTGAGCCAAACCTAGGAACACTTAACCCTTGTTCTAATGTCCTTGCAGTCTAGATTATTGTATCTTCTTATACATTCTGGTTTTTGCAGCTGCAGCTGAACCTAAAATCCTTGCTTTATTTCTGAAACCTTCTTTTCTTACTCAAACTAAAAGCCTTCTCACCTTTTACATTTCCCACAATCCATCAGTTTGTAGTAACATACAGAAGATGCTGGATCCAACATTTTAAAAAATACTTAGCTGTTTAATACAGATGAGGTGTTTTCAAAGTTATTCTGAAACCTACTACTGAAACTTCAACTAGTACCAAATGCAGCAAACATAAAAGCAGATCTAGCACACATTAGTCTAAATATCTTTTTTCTTCCCCCTACATAATTACAGATAGGAATAAAATACATTGTGTTTTTTCACAGTAATGGATGATTTAAAGAAAAAAAAAATAATTGCAGAAAACTCCATGATGTAACTTCAAATTTCACTTCCCATAATTCAACTGAAATTATCTGGAAGACTGAAAATTCACTGGCTGGAAGTGAACTGACTTCAAGACTGGATTTAGTGCAAACCATTCAAAAGAAAGCAAGAAACTGATTTCATCTCACCTCCTGGGACAATCTCATTTTATGTGCTTAATATTTTATAATATTGCTATAAAAACACAACCGAGTCAACAAAGAGAGTACACCCAAGCCTTCTCCTACCACACAAGTATTTTTTGTCCATCCACTGTTTATCAGCTGGATCATCTGTTAACATGAGTCAACCAAACATTTTCAGAAATGCTATGACTCTGCCATGACATAGTGACAGCACATTTGCTCACAGCTCTCCCTGCTTGTACAGAAAGTGACTGAGAAATTACTTTTCACACACCACACAAGTTATTTCTAGCAATGATGCTGGTAAACAGCACACAAATTCTCTCCCAGTGGTCCCAGGAGCACAAGTTCCCTTGTGCTTCATTTTTAGGCTTGTTTTAGTAGGACCTCTATCAAAAACCTTGCCTTGTTGATCTTCATAAAAACCCTTTCTTGTTTCAGGGGCACAGTGTTGTGACATAAAAATGCAAACATCCTCACTGCCCTCCTCTTCTTCTTACCAAGAATAAGCAGAAACAGGGTGGACTTCAGTCATATTAATGCATTCACAAAGAAGCCACACACACAAAAAAAATGACCTTTATTATAAATTATGCTTTTTGTTAAAAGGCTCATTAGTTGTGTTTTAATACAGACTCTTCCTTGTCTATTGGAATAACAAATGGTATTTTGGGGAAAAAAAAAAAGCTTTGCACTGAAGCTTGTTTCTGGGTAATTTAAAACCCCATGACAGCCTTTGACTGTCAGACTGAAAAGCAGAATAAGCTAACCAGATCCATCTTCTTTCTTAATAGGACTGACTGCTCTAATCAAATATGTGGAAGAAGAAAGAAAAGGAAGAGCTTATTTTCCTCCCTTGGATTCCTCATCTGGGAGAGAACACACTTACCAAACAGTTTCAAGAATATCAAAGTAAAGCCTAAATCTTCAGCTGCATAATACAGTGACTTTCAAAGGGTATTATTTATTGATGTGCTGAATATAACAGAATTAACATGTACTTAGAGTAGGACTGTGATGTACCATTAGTTTGAAGGAACAGTAAAGCAACAGGCATGGCCATCCAACAAGGAATTTTAATCTACATAATTCTAAGAATTTTCAAGCTTCTAAGCAGGTGCTGATTAAAAACAAAACAAAACCCAAACCAATGACAAAACCCACAAAAAATCCCCAAACACACATTAGGCCCCATTAGGCCTATTATTTTGCAAGATACCTTCACGTCACAACTGCTTCCGAAATTTAATGTATGCAAAATTCTGATAAATGGACATTCTTAAGTATGCAAGTAACTTGATATGGTATAAAAGAAACACACAATTTGTAAAGAACTGCTGCTATTAGAGACCCAAACAATCACAGTAATGATGTTCTGCTTTATGAGACAGCCCACATGTATTCACTGAGTGGTGTCCTGTAAAATATGTAAGGCACATTTAAAGATTCCAACATCCATAACTACAACTCTCCTGTTGTTTTTCAAAATGGCATATTTGCAAGACTGTCTAAAACACAAGTATACTAGATAGAACATGTGTTACACTAATTTTTCAATTCCATGAAGCCCAGATAGATGACTGAATTAATCAATACACAGTCACTGAAACCTGTTTCACCAGCTGGATCTGTAAAAAACAACAATAAAAAAAAATATTTGAAACTAGACAATATGGTCACGTAAGAAAATAAAAAAAGGAAAAATCATCGGAGATGATTGTGGAGAAACACATACAGGCATTCCCAAAAGAAAAATATCACAGATAGTCAAACTCATGTTTTCCAGTAATTTCTCGGTCCAACCCAGAAAACAATTCTAATCACAAATGAAGATGTTTAATAGTAATATTTGAATAGACTAATTAAATCTTCACAAGTACTTTTCTATTAACTATTTCTTATTGGAGTTAAATATTACAAGCCTCACTTAGCACAGGTATGGTGTTACGTGCACAGGAATCCCATTCCTTTCATATACAGGAATCCCATAATTATAGTAAGTTAATGTCTTAAAGAAACTTTCTTGGACAAGTCTTATAATTTTCAAAACTGCCCTCAACATCGGTGCACAATTATGACCATTGTTCATGCTCAAAGACCAAATTCTCATGTCTAACATATCACAGCCTTAATTCCTTCTAAGGCAGCTACTTACCAAAAACTGTTTACTGCAGGTAGGGAGAGACTCAACTGTTTGTTTCTTCTTTGCAGTATTTAAGATTTCTTTAAAAGGAAATGGATATATTTTCACAATATGCAACTTCTCAATGCATATTCACATTTTGACTCCACTAAGCACTCTATAATATTAGGTTATAATTAATTACACAAGCTCATACTCACCACCCAATACTTTTTAATTATATACAATATTAATATATGCCATCTTCTTTGTCTTTACTGATAATACTGATAAACTGAAACAATGACTGATATCTTTTTATATCTGAAAGCAGAAAGAAATTAGAATTTTCCATCCATTTTATTGCAAGAGAGAAAAATAATGCAGAAGCCATAATAAGTATCACAAGCCAGACAATGCAGGCTCAATTTAAATTACACATGAATTCTGTAATCGAAGATACATAAAATTATGGCCTCATAACTTTTCTGTCTTAAAGAGAGGGGATGGGTGATAGAAAGGAAGTTGCAGCACCTGCCTCTATGAAAAAAAGACTCCTCCTAGCATAAAAGTCTTGGAATATATTTAAAACTTCATATGGGAGCCAGGGCACTGCCTTGCAATCAGAAACACCACTTCTAGAGAAGTGCAAAATACTAAACCTGGTATTTTGGGGATCATCTGGTCTCAAAATAGAAGACTTCAATTTGCTGGCTGATGACCTAATTTAATCTATAAATACAAATAAACAGAAAGAGATTCCATTAGTCCATGACAAAACAAATGCTGTGAGTTAACTCCCATAGGCAGCTCAGCCCCTGCACAGCTGATCCCACACTCTCCTCCTGTGGGATGAAGAAGAGAATGGAAGGGTAACACTGTGAAAATATGTGGGCTGAGATAAAGACAGTTTAAAACAAATGCTGTGTGCACAAGCAAAGCGAAACAAGGAATTCATTCCCCATGTCCCAAGGGTGGGGAGGTGTTCAGAATCCCCAGGGCTTGAGTGGGGTGAGGAGTAGGAAAGGTGTTCAGCACCATGCAAGCACCACTCAGCAAAAGCATCTGTGTGTTATCAACACTGTTTGCATCACAAATCTAAAACACAGCCCCAAACCAGCTACTCAGAAGAACAGTACAACAAATCACACTTCTAATGTGAAGGGTTGCAGATAAAGTCAGTTTCAATTCAATAATTCAGAAAGAATTCCATTTTAGCTCCAATAGTTTGGAAACTTTTAACTTAAGTGAATAAGTAAAAAAAATAATGGTTTTGTATTTCAAAATTTCCAACAAACAAAATGGTGCAGCTCAAAAGAAAGGAAACATCTAGAAGCACTGGCACCCCTGCAATATCTCCTTCTTTCCAGGGAGCAGGTACCAGGAAGCAGGGAGCAGCAGCAGCACTGTCTGCAGAGTTCCAGCATCCTGCCTGGTAGTTCCTCTTGCAATAATCAGGACTGTTTTGTGTCCTGTCACTGCACAAAAATTTCTCCCTATGTTTCAACTAATATTTAAAGTTTTGGTTTAATGTCTCTTTTTGTAAGTAGAGGCAGTAACTAAGAAAGTTTGGGAAGTTTAGAAACTGGAAATCAAATGTACAGTGTTAACTACTTTCAAATCTTAACGCAAGTCTCAACTCTTTTTAATAATCACAGCAGTTTAAATAACTGATGCAGAAGAACAGAAAGAAAACATGATGATATTTTTAAATCTGAGAATACAGGAAAATAACTTTGCTTTGAACATCTCCCTTTCTTTCTCTATTCTCACTACAATAGAGTTTTACACACACCCTCTTATAATCACTACAAAACCACTAACATGAATATTCTTTTCCTAAAGACAAATAATTCACCCACAGAAGTTTGTTTAGAGCAGGGTTTTAAGAAATTTACTTCATGGAAAGAATTGTTTTAATTATCTTATGCTACAGTAAGTATACATGAAAGCTTTACATATCATATTCCTTCAAACCCAACGCAAGATTTGGATCATGCCCTCACATTGCAGAGTAGGAGATTTGGTGAAATACTAAGAATATGGATTTGGCATCTGTAAGAATGTAAAAGAACTACTGCAGTACACTGCCTTCAGCAGAAGTCGGCTTTACCAAAACCTGAACTGATGACATCTGAAGACAAAAACTTACACCAAAGCCCAGCCAGCACATGTGAAGGAGTCACACCCAACTCCCATCTTCATTTGTAGCCATTTCCTCTATCACGAACAAAACCTGTGAGGGTCCTGTGGAAACTTAAGGTGAGCAATAATGACTTGCTCTTCTGCATTCCAGACTACCAGGGATCTGCCTGGCCATATGGTAAAGCTACATCAAGATAATAAAACATTAGCAACATTTTTCAGTTCACAACTATGAGTCAATCAGAATACTAACCTGGAGAAAATAAACACATTTTTAGAAAAAAAATTTTCTGGATTTATTTTTATGATATTAACCAAAACATTAAAATACATATTTTTTCTTCCAGACACCCACACCTACTTGAAAGAATGGAAAATTATTATGTTAGTCCTAGATTTATCTTAGCAATGTAACAAGTATAAATAGTTTTATAGACATATTCCTTCTCAAATCTCTATGTGATCATTATTTCTGAAAAACTACTTTAACTTCATTCTCCGATGAAATCTACAAGGTACTACTCTTTATTAATAAACATCTTAATCATGGACTAGTACAAGGATAAGAAACAAGAAGAACATTGCCACCTAGCTGTTTCAGCAGTGCCCATAAAGGATGGTATGTTCAGCTTATGTCTCTCAAATACTCCAGAGAAAAATCAGTCCATATAAAAAATATAGAAAGAGCTACCTAAAAACATGGGGCAAGGCTAAGTTTCTGTCATTTTTATCTTATCAGCTCTGAAAGCAGGTGGTTACAAAATACAAGAAATGAAAGCCTTTTCAAAACAATTATTCAACACAAATCATGAACCAGTGTCTGACACCATCTTCCTTTCATCAGTTCTCAGCAGAAAGACAAACAGACCAACACACTGACATTTGGCAATTAAACAACACTGCGAAATTCCTGCAAAATCTAAAATATCCTCAGATAAGGAATCAATGTATATAAATAAGTAAATACCTCTGATGGAGAGATGTGTTTCTTTAAAACACATGTCCTGGCATTTTGTTTTAAATATATTTATTAAAGGCTGCATTTGAAAAGTAGTGCTTGTACAATCTACAAAATGCAGCTGGCTACACAAGTCATATAAGGACTTCCCAGAAAAATCAGAATAAAGCAAACCAGCTGAAGCCTGACATTGCAGATGCCCAGACTGGTATTTTATAAGCAAATGTAAGAAATGCCACAGTAGAAGGGCATCCTGCCCTGCCCCACAACGCAGCAAGAGCAAAGGACAGCATCACAGAACTGGCACATCATCTGCTTGGCAGCTGTGTGTTCCAGCTCTGCAGCCTGGAGCTCATGCATTCCAAAAGCATTTGGTAATTTCTCTGAAGCTCTTCAACCTAATACACTAAATTTAGGGAGCTGTAGCACTGCGTGAACAATCAGAAAAGGGGATCAGGTTCTGCATGGCTTCAAGGCTTCAGATGGTGATTTGATCTCCCCTCCTATGAACTTTTTTTATCATCTATTTAGATAAATGCCATTTTTTGAAGAATGAAACTATGCTATGTCTTGTTACGAAGGGGAGTAACATCACAAAATGTCCAATTTCATACAGTTTTCCATTAAAAACTGAACTTTTACCAGTCAGCTGCTGGTTACTCCCCATCACTGCAGCTCTCTGGTCACGTTGGTCTGTGAATCTCATCTTGCTGACTGATCCTGTGCAGCTCAGCCTTGAGAAACAAGCTCTGGAGTTCAGGGAGCTCTCCTCTTCAGGCTGGTCCTCCCTCCCCACAGTGCAGGGTCCCAAGTGCCTCCAGCCTCCAAAGGGAACCATCCATTTTGTGACAGTGGTGGAGAACATTCAATTGGGAGCACTTCCCTCCTCAACAACACCACGGCACAGCCAAGCAGGACTGTAACATTCTCATCTTTAATACCAACATTTTCATTATAATCTAGTGGTAAGTAACAATTTGAGAAAGAACAGGGGGTATTCATTTAGTACCTAACACTTCATCTCAAACACAATAAAGCAGAAGACTGACTGGACTACATAAGTTTGTTACAGGCACAGGTAACTACCAACTCTTCCCACAGCAGAGTACTGAAGACCTGTAGCTTCTTCCTCCTTCCTTAACCTGGAAATGCAGTGCAGGCAGTAAGAGGATCTATATGCCTATATTCAAACAAAGAGAGACTTGGCAAATCCTGATTATTATATACCAGATAAAGACCACATTTCCACAATGCAGATAAAAACTGTCAATTCACCTGGAATTATTATGAATTATACTCACTTGCTATAGATATGCCAAATAACTAGTTAAATATATTAATTGATAGTTATATAGAGACTCTCAGAGATAAAACCCCAGAAATTAAGACAAAACAGCCTAAGCAGACAAAGGAAAAAGCAAAAAGCACACACCAGAGTGTCACTAGTGTCACATCATTGTCTTTTGAAGATGGTACAAAGAACTTGAAAACTGAAACCAGTAAAAATTAAAGACACACAGTAAAACTGTGTTAATCACTTACGCAAGCTCCTTAAAAAGAAAATTTCCTCTTAACATTACTCGATTAAGAAGATTTTACACCTTCACCAATGGAAATTATACAAATTGCTATTAGTACTTAGAAGAATTAACTGCAAATATTGTTTTTATGATGACACAACCTCTGCAGAGCTTAGCCTGCAAAATAGATAGAAAATGAACACATCATCTCATCCCCACACAAATTTTACTTGATCTGTTCCCATGAACATTCGAATTTTGCATTCAGAGGTTTGTTATTCATATTGGTCACCAGATATTCCTCCTGTGCTTACTGGACATTAAATCAGGGTAATAATTTATGCAAGTAATTGGAGAACAGCCTGAGTTCCTTACTCCATCACTCCTAGTCATTCCTTATCTCTGTCCCATGATTATCAAGATGATAGAGTGAAATTTGCTTAAAATTATTCAAAGGTTTCAAACTGAAATTATTCTACCAGATGTCCAGAACGAGATACAAGATAAAGCTAGCCAGAGTTCTGGGAGAAAAGGGTCGAGTACTTCACACCTACCCCTTCTCTTTGGCCAGCTTGTCGAGCACATGCATTCAGAGCAGCCACAAAAACTGCTGTCACATCTGGCAAGTCAGGGCCAAGCCGGATAAAGAACAAAAGAGCAAGGATACCCTAGAGAGTACAGTAAGAAACTTGGACTGCTCCAGGGTATTTTCATGATGAATAAAAGATCATAGAGAGAAGATCTGGCATCTTAGGTGTAACAGTGGATAAGATGCAATCTTCAGGAAAGCAGCTTTATTTCTTTTGTCTTTAGAGAACAAAAAATAAAAATGCTTGACCTGTATTTAGGCCTTCTGTGTCTAGACCTGAACCTACAAAAAGCTAAGCAAGCGTTACTCTTAGCAGAGTACACAGCATTTACCCTCAGAAGAAGAAGAAAGAGCCAACCTATTTCTAAAGGATACTGGAAAAAAAAATGCACAGCAAAGTTTCCAAGTGAAATATGCTTTCAAACAAACGTATATATGCACACATACAAATACCTATATACATTTATAATAAACAGATTATCATCAACTAAATACAAAACATTAATGGTTTAAACTTCTTTCGTATGATTCCCTTCAACATTAAAGGAAAAGATGGTCATTAAACAAAATCTGACACACTACCACACAACTGCCATGGAGTCACCACTTATGTTTACTATATTTTTAAGGCCATCCAGGCAGGATGCTACCCTGACTCTTAGTTTTGCTAGGCCACATGCCCTTGTTTCTTACTTTTACAACCATGTCAAGGTGGATGAGGCTGAAGGAAAAAATTTCACAGCCTTTAATAAAAGCAGCAAAACGTACTTTTGTGCTTCAGTTAATTGTCATCTATGTGGTATTGACTTTTCCTGACTTGAACATTAAAAATAATATTTTATGTTCATAGCATCATGTGTTTACTTATCACAATACAGAAAAACACCCCAAACAGTGGGACTGTTCAAGCTTTTCCAGAAGAGTGTTCAAGAGAAATAATTGAAATTTTCCTGTGAAAATATTTTTTTTGCTGGAAACACTGAATTAATAATAAATCATTTACTCCAGCAGATCTGATGATTATGTAGTAGCAAATCAGTTTACCTGGATGATAGTTCCATTAAGATTCCTCACAATCATCAGGTGTATAGCTACTTGAATCAGTGTATTTTAGATCTGCTGTGATGGTCTTGCTAAATCTGTTCATATGGGCTGTTGACTCACGTTTTTGAATATTCTGAAAAGTTTGTCTAGTTTGCACAGTCCAGCTGTAGGTGACAGGCAGAAGAAAAATTCTACACTGTGTAAGAAAACAGGATTGTCTTATATTTAAGAATGGTCCTTACAAATGCATTTCAGCTATTTCATACTAAACTAGCAAGATTTCACAGAAATTACGCTGTTGCATCAAAAGCAACTATTGCTTCTTCACAGTCTTTAGATACCTGAAGATCTAAGACGTACCACAGCTTCAGATCAGAAATCAAGGCTCACCTTACCCTATAAGCCACACTATGATCCACTATATGGAACGATAGAGAAAGAAGCTGCATTTCAATATGCTCTGTTACCCACAGACACCTTTCCACATGGCTGCAAGCAAGGAGTCACTCAACTGCCAAAGAAACCATTTATCAGCTGAGCAAGGGACTGACTTGGCAATGTCCCCATCCATGATACAAATGCAGTAGTGGTCCTACAGATGAATCAGGCAAAAAGAGGAAAACAGCCCAAGACTTATACAAGAAGAGTCAGAAGACAGATTAATTATTTTACCATCTGAAGGCATGTGGGTTTCAAACATGCCCTCTGTTGTCCATTCGGTGCTTCTGATAATCAGCAGCAAAGGCATCTTCTTCACTGCTGATCCCTGGGTATTACACTCGTACCAGATCACTTGTGAATTGGTTGGGTAATATATGATTGAATTACAAAAAAAGAAGGCTAGAAATTAGGATTTTTATGATAACATGAACACTGGGTGAGTACGTTTTTCAATGAAAGGGTGGAGAAAATTATTTCTTCAAGATTTGCAACTTCTGTAATTCATTTTCCTTTAATTTCAACTCTCTGGATAGTGCTCAAGACTTACCACTGGTCTTTGAATACAAGGTGGCATTACAAACTTAAATGAAAAACCCTAATGGACAAAGCAGCTTCTCAGCCTCAATGGAAGAAAGGATTTATATTCCCTATGTGGAAAGTTATCTACAAAACAAAGCAATTACCAGGTCCTCACACCAATTATTGAGGGGTGATACAGGTTTTATGAGTGTCTTTTCTGCAAAAATATTGGCTGTGATATTCTTTTCAAGACTGAGTTAAAAACTAAAAGAAAAGTTGAAAACTAATGCAGAGCAAGCAGACACAGAGCTTTTAGTACACAGTCTTGAAATACTGAACATTTTACAGCAAGTAATACCATTTTTTGGTTGTTTCTATTAATGATATATTCCCACCCCAGGAGAAAAAGAGGAATTCACCAGAGACAAATGATCATCAATTACTCTCATATTGTCACTTTAAGGACAGCTGCAAATATTGACAAAGCACAAGGTATTTTTATGGCACCTGTTTTGTGAAGAGGGAGTTGGGGGATGAGGGGGGGAAAGTGACATTGGAGTACAATTCACTGGATACACAAACACTTGAAAGGCTTGAAGGAACCACACGTATACAAGTCTGCATACACAAAGTCCGTCTACTCTTAGAAAAAAAATGCTATTAAATTTAGAATTTGCAAATAATTACAGGTAAGCTGAAAGGGTCTTGATGTAGGGCAGTGTTTGATTTATATCTACACAGCTTCAAAGAGCTGTCTCAGCTTACTCTGAACTAATGTCCAACTGCTGGTTTTGGGCATCTTTTGATTTTTTTCCCCCTCTAACTCTGCCTTAAGAATTTTTAAGCACATAAAACATGTTTAAGCATAGCTGTCACAATATTTTCCTCTCAAAAAGCAAACAGCTCTAAATCTCTCTAAAACCACCAGAGTATTAGGGTCTTATGCAGCACCATATTTACAACTTCTCGGTAAGTTCTTTTTTTAAAGATAAAGTTAAATACAATATAACTTAGCTCAGCCATTCAAGACTGAATTTTTGTATTAGGATGTTTCACTTAACCAGTAGTCTTAGGAAACCACTATCTCAGGAAAATGTATTTTGGAGAATTTGCTTTTCCTCTCACCAAAGTACCCAAGTATCTTCCAGTACTCTAAGACTAGAGTCTAGAATGCAAACTTAGACTCTAGTCTAAGTCTAGAATGAAAACTACAATTGTCATTGAAGTATACTACTGCTACATAGTAGCAGACGAAGCAGTAAGTCAAAACCTTAATATCTAACATGTGCACAAAGAAAACAGGAATCATTGTATGAATTCTAACACTTGTGTACATGAAACACCACATAAAACTCCTCAATGTTTGCAGCATAGGTGAAAAAAAAAAAACCAACAAAACCAAACGTTGGGAGGAAAAGTGAGGCTTATTACAAAGCTATGAGAACTTATGAAACAAAAAACTGAAATGAAGGCCAAGTGTGAAAAAAATTACAAGAAATGTTTTTGTAGAAAAAAGGGTATTATTGCTCAGACAAAACTGAAAAGAATATGAGATGAGAGAGGCTTATAAGCAAACAAGCAGAAGGCTAATGAGGATGTGGGCCATTGTCACCTCCATAATGTATAATTAAAAGCTGATAAAGACTGAGAATACCTTTTACAGTTCTGTAGGAGGGCTTTTACTAATTAGAAAACACCTACTGCCTGCCCCAGTCTGCCAGAAAACAGAACCAAATATTTACTACTTTACTGACATTTTAACAAATTTAAAAGGTGACAAATGCTTTGCATTTGTGTTCATACATTTCAGTTCTAAAATGCAAATAGAAACAAATGTTTAAGATGTACATAAAACCTTTTTTTTCAGCTTAAAAGAAGTCTGTTATGTTACATTTTTTTTCCCACTGGAATCAGAAAATAGGAATGAAAGCTCATATGAAGAACACTGTTGCAAGATTTTCAGCCATTAGAGTTGAAAAGAGAGACTCGAAATGGACTATGGGCTAGATGATCTCCACTTAAAAAATCAAAAAAGGAGATCTGGGAGCAGGAAAAGTAAGAACTCTTTACTTCCACATCATCCAAATATCTACTATTGAATCACTATAACTTAAACAACATATACAGTTGAGGAAAAGAAAGTCCCAGGAAACAGATACAACCTGGGGGAGGAATGACAATTCCTAAATTCTCGATTATTTGGTATGGAGAAGTGTATGCACATTCTCCAAAGATACACTGTCCATGGTAGCTGCCTTCCATCCCGCCAGGCACCCGGAAGAACAACAGTGCTGTTCTCTGCATCCTAGACTTGACAACCTTGGCTTTTTTTTCCTAAATATGAAGTTGCCCTCTGCTCCAAAACGCAAATTGAAGAGCTGACTTCCAAAACAACAATTATAATGCTTTCTCTGGAGTGTGCAGAAAGATCTAACAAAGGTATCCTTAAAAAACTGTCAATGTAGATTGAATGAAGAAGTTGTCAATGTGTTGGTCTTAAACTTTTGTGCTGGTTTGTCTATGCCCCATCTTACCCATCTTAGAAGGATACCAGGTAAATACCTTGGGTAACATTTCAGAGAGTTCAAAACTAAAGTCTCTAGATTTCATTTAATGTTTACTGATTTACAGCTAATGGTTCTTAGTGACACTATAACTCAATAAAACACAAAATATACTATTAGAAGTTAGGCACCCAGTACAATGTGGCACTAGCTACTCTTACACACTATTCCTAGTGACCAGCAAACTGTACTGCTCAATGCAAAAGATTGCCCAAATTAAAAAGCCAAGTAAAACTTCCACTTTATGATGGAGTTTAGAGCACAAGCAATACAAAAATAATATCAACCTGATTCAAAAAGAGAGTACAAATTACATTTATCATTGTTGGGTGGTACATTTATTTTAAAGTGGAATATTATGACAACTGAAAATAAAGTCTCTATCCATTTCCAAATGATGCTGAAAAATCACTTCGGCTGTTATGTTGTTATAAAAGCAACATATCAATCATTTCACAGTAAAACTGCACTTGATTCAGTACCAATGCCAGCTATATGACTCATGTTAAGTATATCCAAGTACACATAGTTTCACTTTATGATCACTAATTTTCACTATTTAACAGCAGTATATTCAGTGTCTATGGATATGCTGTTTGAATACTGATATAGATACCTCTTTACATAGGAGAATGAACAAGAAAGAAGTTTTACAGACTTCACCAGTCATCCACTGTGAAACCTTTCTATTAACAGGAAAGTTAGCCCATGATGAAAAAGGTAAGAGTTATGTTTGAAGACTTTCCTAAATTTCTGTGGAATAAACAAGGCACCCTTTTAAAGTTAACTACATGAATGATTTCATGAACAGTAAAAATATGTTTGGAAACAACAGCAGATTCTGCTGAGGATGGCACACATACACTATCAGTGCTTCCTGTTGGATACTTCCTCTGCTGAAGAAGTACAGCAACATAAGCTGAAGTTTGGGAAACTATTTTCTCCATAGCATGCCAAGTATTAGGTGCTGAAGAAAAATTAGGGGAGTTGTGTCAGTGATCCTCAGAACAGTTGTTCTCCGGCATATTTTTGAAGCTAGTTAATTAAATGCCTTTAAAAAAAAATTACACTGATATGAGAAGTCTGAGAAGTAATATGATCCACAATGCATAATAAACAAATGTTATACTAAGACCTGGTGTTTCTCAGTTCACCTCCCAGAAAAGCTACCACTCCATGGCTGAAGGCTACAAATACTTACTTTTCCCTCTTATCCAAACCTGAAAAATACATCAACATTTTTATATATAAGAATAACAGCTCGAAAGTCCATTGCCTCAAGAACTATGCAGATAAGACTTACCTTCAAAATTCATTCAGAAAAGGAGCTTTAAACCCCAGTCATTCACCTTATCATTGCAAATTATGGCTTCAGTTCCATGAAAAGGTGAAATTGTTGTGTAAGAACCAATCTCCAAGTTGGGGTTTTTTTAAATATTCAGAACAACTTGTTGCTAAGTTCCTTTCATCATTCTGCAAACACCTTGGAACCTTTTACTATGGAAACAATTTTTATCTGATATCCTTTGAAATTGTTCACATATATGACTGCAAATGAGGAATGAACTGATTTTAATTAATTTCTTTTTTTCAGTGAAATAAAATTCCAGCAAGTCTGCAGTGTCGAGAATTCAAACGGACAATTGTCATCTTGAATGCCATTCATTACAAAGCACTAATTTCTAGGAGAATTATATTCTTTAGCTAATGCTATCCATCCTTAGATTCAAAATTTGAATGAATGCTCATTTATTTAGAGGCACATTCTCCAAACCTATGTCTTGTACTCTACAACTATGCTCAGCTCAGAGGTACACTAACAAAATACTAGTGGACACCTGTACACTAAAGTGAGCCTTCCTGTGTCAGCCACCATCTCTGCCACCAACTGAAAAACATCTAAGTCAAAATAACATTCCATGTTTCTGAGTTTGTTAGAGAACTGCAGTCCAGAAGCATCACACTGAACTAAAATATCCATTTTTTTGATCTGGTGTAGAAAACCCTATGTCTGACCATCATATTATCCCCTAACTCATGTAAAACTTTTAAACTGCTTGTCTGTAGCAAAGAACTTCATTTAAGCTGCTCAGCAAATGTCAAGAGAAAGTATTAAAAGGAGTATCTTTAGTCCTTTAGTTGAAACTAAGAAAATGCAGAACTGAATGCATACTTGGCATTGCAGATCTCTGGTTCTAAAAATAATTCCCCACCTACCCACAATCTTCTTGGAGAAGTTTACAAGTTGACCCAAGAGTTTAAAATTGCTACAGAGCATCTATGGGGGTTTTTTAAGTTCTGTTTATAAAGAAAGATTCCATGTAAGAGGAAAAAAAAAAAAAAAAAAGGACTGAGCATAGATTTAGGTAAGTATTGCTGCTTTGAAAACATAGAAGGATAAGATCCCAAGCAGGACACAGCTGCCTATATATGAATGTGCAACAGGCACTTGATACTTTACAGTCCTGCCTCAGAAACTGTTCCTGTTCTGCTAGAAAAATCTAACACTTGACTATTTAGAGCTATCTGACTCTGCCAGTGCTGGCTATCCAACTAAGAGGACCTATGGGATCTTCCCAAATACCACTGACAGGTATGTGGAAGGAGGGAAGAACGGCAGAGGAGAAACAGGCACCCAAGAGGCAAGAACAGTCCTGCACTGGAGAGAGGACCTTCAGAGGTGAGTGAAACAGCTCTTATAGACTTCTAAGACCAAGCAGTAGAAGCAGATAAAACAGAGCTGCTTTATTTTCTCATTAACCATATACCAGAAGGGTAAAAGTAAATCTGGATATAATCTGGGAATCCTCAGAAATTGAAGATAATAAATTACACTGCAGGGAGTATCATCTACATGTTCCCCAAAACAGATGAGTTATTTCAGCAAGCAGGAAACAACAAATCTTTATATCTACTAATTCTGTTATCATTGCCCCTTAGGCCTATACAGCTCATCTACTGTCCAATTTTAGCTGTGTGCTTCCCCAGAAAGATAATCTTTCTGAAACAGTGTCCTTTTCTGCCCTTTTTAAAATATACAAATCTCATCCAGTGTAAGAAAAAGCACTGAAACATTTAAAAGGGCTAAAATAGTAATTCCTGTAAATGACAGATTTTTTTAATGAGCATTACTTTAGCAGAGAGCTCAATTTGAATTGCTATGGTAGAGAAATTTTGTTATCCCATCAGTAATGAACTGTGCCTTTGTACTCAAACGTAACAAGATGCTCAGCTCCCAGGATAACTATCAGGAGCAGAGCTCCTGTTTTATTCTGCAGACAAAGCAGATACCATACTTAAGCTTTTTTCCCTAGGAGCTGGAACCATAACAGAAGACCAGTTTTGTTAACAGGTTAAGGAAATAACCTTTTAAAAGTTTCCATACTATAAAGTTATGACCTAAGGCAATTTTGATACAAGTTTCCTGTGGTCATAATCACCTTCATGGTACATGTAGTCGTTTTCTCATCTATTAACAGCCTTGTAATTCCACAGCCCTTTTATGCTGGAACACTAAATCAGCTTTGGAGGGGAATTTTTGCACAAATGCAAACAACTTCTGTTAATAGGCACAATGTTATTTAAGTCTTTTAGTGCCTATAGACAGCAGGCATCAAGAACACATTTCTGATCCCCAGGCAAAGCATCAGAGAAAAATCAAAACAACAACTATGAGGTTTATATCTTAATTACAACAAGCTGTCTGCAAATTCAGGGCATGATAGCCTTGAACTGACCTCATCCTACATCCTCAGTGTAGGAAATTAGTATTGAAATAGTTTCTAATATCAGTTAATAGTAGATAAATATTCACTGGAGGGATTTTTGAAAAATGTGTTTCTACTTCTACTTTATTTCAAACTTTTTCATTCGTAAGGTTCCCATTAATACATTATCCAAACAATAATGCAGAAAGTTGGTTACAGATTTCACTTCTGTCATGCTCTTCAGAAGAAATCTGTGGAGCTGGTCACAGTTCATTGAAAACAAACAAAACCCATGCACACACCAAAACACAGTTTCAGTTCACCTTTCCCCTTAAAATTCCCAGCAATCTCAGTGGACAATGTGAAGATGCATCATAGAATTGCAGGATATCCTAAGCTGGAACAGATCTATAAGGATCACTGAAGTCCAACTCGTGGCCCTGCACAGGACACCCCAGAGATCACACCATGGGTCTGAGAACTCTGTCCCAGCTGCTCCCTTCTTGAACTCTGGCAGACTTGGTTCTGTGACCTGGGGAGCCTGTTCCAGGGCACACCTCCATGCTATTAACGTGTCCAACATACCTTTACAGTTTTCACTCTAATGAGACACAACAGAGACCTGGGAAATCTCAAGCCTTGTTTTATAGAAGACAACCTGAACCACAGAGCACACAGGTGAGCCATCAGTGCCCTCTTTTCAGCCCAAGAAGACTGCTTTCTTTTTTGGGAGAAAACTGGAAATATTTTTTTAACTACCTCCCAGATCTAAAGTCATTAGGAAGGTAGTTTGGTTTCTTTACAAAACTCTTACAGATTGTGTAGACATACATATATATTAATGGAAATCCAGTAATGAAAGAAGAAAAAAACCCAAACCCCTACACTTTCCCTTTTGTCCTCACATTTCTTACCATTTATCAGAATAAAACAGTTGGCTTAAAACCTACAAGAATTAGTGACACCCAAATGCAAGTGGAAAATCCAAGACAATGCAACACTGTCTAAAGAAGAGAACAGAGAAGCACAACTCCAAGCTGGAGCAGTTCACTGTTGATTTATCAGTGGATATCATGATTCAATGCTACTTCCAGAAAAGCTGTGAAGTCAAGGTTTTTACTGACTCTGTTGCCATGAATCTTCCTGTGAGATTTGACATAAACAGAAAATATACCAGAAGTTAATTATACAGGACCCTGCTGTAGTGCAACACAAGCTCAGAGGTGGGGAACCACATGTACATGCCACCACAAATATTTAAACAAGAAGTTCAGTGTTTGATTACATCAGTCAAGGCAAATTTAGAATAGTTCAGATCTGCAAAAAGCACTTTGCTAAAAAGTGATATCAGTGGCATGAGTCTGCCTGTGGCAGGCTACCTGAAACATGACAGCAAATGGGGAACACCCCTGGCCTTTACTGCTCCAGTCACACAGCTTCCTTCTCCTGCTCCACCTCACTTCACCTCCTTGTTCTGCACCATTTTCAAATCACCTTGAACATATTTAGTTTTGCTTTGGCCTAGAAGTGCAGCTGGTTTCTTTCCCTTCCAATTTCTTTCTCACCTATCCTTTCTTCCCAGATCTTCCCTCAATGATGCACAACCTATACTCTTGAACGCTCAACTTTTCTCTGGTATCATACTATCACATGAAACAAAACAGGTGGAGGTCTCTCTGTGGAGTGACTCCAAACAGTAGATCTCTATTAAGAGCCTTTTCCCTTTGATTTCATTCCATGATTTCTACTCTAATCTCTTATTTCCATTGATATTTTAAAACTATGTTATAAATTCTGAGGAGAAAGGGTGACAGTAGATTCTTCATACTGTATTATAACATGCAGTAGAAGAGTGATACTTGGTTGAGGTTTTTCCTTTTAAGGATGTAGGCAGTTTGGGTTACTTTTTAGAGGCAGATCTCCTCCAGAAAAGTATATTTAATTTAATATGTCAAAAAGTGCTGTCATAGAATACAACTTAAAAAAACAAACAAACCATAAACCAAAAATCTAGACAACATTCAGTTTTATTTGGAGATAAAGACAACTACTAAGAGTACCCTGGTACTATAACCATGCCCTTTCACACAAAATATTGGGCTCTCAATTGCTTCATTTTATTTAGGAGTACATGCCAGATCTTTAATATTCTTTCAATTAAATATTTTTAATGGATATGGTGTGCTTATGCTTGCAGAATGTTTTGATGCCTTTAAATCACATTTGTGATTTAATCTGCAGCCCTACACTTATCCCTTAGGTGTGGTAATCCCCACTGTTAAAAAGGCAGAGCAAAACAAAAAAGCTGAACACGTTATTTAAGCAATCTATTTCAAACAGCTGTCCGAGTCATATTTTATTATTTTTAGATCAGACCATTGATCAGCAAGATGATGAGCAAAGAAGAAGATCTGGTGACCTAAAATGTGTGACTCTAATTCTGCATTTCCAAACAATAAGGTAAAACATTACTAAAATATGAAGAGTCATGATTTGATTTACTGCTGCTTCTCATGTTCTGGTATGAAATCCACCATCACATCATGCTAGAACTGTTTATACTTCACCCACTATCACTTTGTCATTATATACATATACATTAGTTATGCAAACATGGCTCCTATTTTCAAGCTCTGATGAAGGTGCTGGACTTCTGTGGCTGACTGACGCAGCTGAGCTCTTGGTCCTTATCCTCAAACGTTGGCTCATCCTGTAAACACCTTGCATGCTGACCACAACTGCTATGATGAAATAAGAGCGTGCAAACACTTGCTCACAGCTTCTGTTTGTTCTTTAAGAACCAGTACACACCAGAAAGATTTCATACCATTTACTCATCTACAAACAAAAGCACATATGGAGAAGGAGCAGGCAATACACATTTCTCTTGTGTCATTCCTGCCTTTGACTTGGGAGTAATTTCTTTTAAAAATAAGAACTTAACTTGTCTCCATCTGATAACAATGTTGACAGTGCACTTAGCACATGCTGATGTTTACTGAAATGTCAAAGGTTACTCATTAAGAATGGGAATGGAGTGGCCAACACTTCAAGGGCCCTATTTGTGTTGGCTTGATGATTTATGGCATGGTAGTACTAAGCAATGGTAAAACACAATGTAATTGTATGTCTGTGAAAAGTTCTGAACATGGAAAACTTACGACAGGTTTTTAAATCATAAACAACACAGACATCTATGATCCAGCAATCATCTTCTGAGACTTATGAAGTAAAAATAGCTTTTTATTTAATTTTTGGATCTTGATTATTTTTATTAATGTGAGCATATGGTCTACATTCAGTGTAACAGCATGTGTATATATATATATACAAGACAACTACCAGCATCACTCAATTTCCATACATCTGCCATTTCTAGAACAGTTACAAGCCTGAAAGCACAAAAGGTTACATGGCAATACCTAACAGGACTCCAGAAGCTGCTCCATTCAATAACCAATCAAATGAACTCAAGAAATCCAACATGTAAGTTCCATATTCAGCAGAGGAGAATACATAAGTCTTCAACACCTCAGTTCTCCAAAATAAATCCCATCCTCATTCCCAGCTGATGAATCTGTTACAATAATGTTTGACTTGTCAGTTCAAGAGAAAATGGAAACAAGCTGAGTTCAATACAGAAGCTTCAACATCAAGCCACAGAAGAGACAAAGCTTTAGTGCTGTCAGGAAGTGAACTGCTTCTGAAAGCTTGAAAGGAAAAGAGGGGGTTTTTTTCAGACTAACTGGAACTTTAACAGAGAAGCTTTGAAAACACGAGTTACTGACACATAATCAGAATCCAGCTGGACTGGCAACAAGAGCACTCAACTCATGTGCGCATTCTGTGGAAAGGGCAGGTAGAGTCAAACATCCTTGGCTTGAGAAAATAAGGGAAAGAAGTACCAAAACTTACTCCATTTAAGTAAATAAAGGTTACTCAGCAACATGAATATGAGAAATGCCTCATCTCCTTGCACACCCGAATGCTCTTCACAAAGTCATCTGTCTTTTTTTCCCCTTAGGGACTTTTTATGGAGATTAATTTTTATGCCTCGTTTCATTATTATTCAAGAAACTGCTTTAGATTTTGTGTTCAACTATAACAGCAACAGTTAAGTTAGAAACTGCAGTTGTAGGATGCATTTCCCCCACCATTTTAAGACTCATTTCAACTTTTAAAACACCTTGAAATTACTCTCAGTGTAGAAGTTACAAGTAAAGGAGTTTTCATCCTCTGGATGGTATTTTTTTCCTGACATTCAATTAACCCTGTATCACTGATAATAATATTTCAATTTCCACTAAAGTTGTATTTCTGGTGCTTTTTCGATTCTCAAACAGATTTTTAAATTTATTAAAGGTACATTAAGGTAAAACCGATGGCATTTAATATAGTGAATTAAATGAACAGGTAACACCTACAAGCTATTCAAAAAAAGTAGAGAAGCATCTAAATTACTTTTCCTGTCAAGTATAAATACTAGTGACATTACTGTGTTGCATAATGCTAACTACAGCTATAATCTATACACAAAGATTTTCATGTTATAATATATAAAATTCCAAGATGTATGAAGGCTTTCAAGCAAATAAACAGAAGCCACTTAAACATCAACAAATAAAAAAGAGTTTTTCTGAAGGTAGATGGCAATGGCAGACTTTAGCTTCATCCACGTGAACTGATTTTTAAGCCTCTCAGTAGATTTTTTTTTTAAGGAATTAATATTGATGTGGTTTCAGCCACAGGCAAAGATGGATGAGGACTGAAATCTGCTCATTTAAGCATAGTCTCCTCATCATGAAATGCAATAGAAGAGGCTCAAGAATAGGCTTATCAAAGTGCCAAGATAAGAATATAACTAATATCTCCTTTTTACTTAAATAGCATCAAAATCTTACTTTCCATCCAACAGAAGTACCTTTTAGCATAATTTCCCTTTTATTTCATTCACAGAGATCAATGGATGCTTAGCACATTTATTCTCTTAGCTAATTTTTTGATTCATGGAAAGCAGAACAATAGTGAGACACAACATATTGGATATTCATTTTGAAGGAGGCAGCTACCACTGCCAATTCTACCATAGTCTAAAACCTACAGCTACAGCTGTACTACAAAACAATTCTGTGTTCAGCCAAATATTACTGTGCTGGGTCCGCAGTCAAGAAACAATAAAAAGTAAGTTAGTAAAATCGCAAGTTGAGGGAAGAGACAAGTCTACCTCTAGCTGGTTTGAAAGACTTTGAATATGCCACTTCTCAGTACTGCAGCAAAATGCTCAAGTCTTTTAAATAAGTATCTGCCTGGTAAAACAATGATGGAGCTCTTGGTGAGCATCACTGAGAAACTGGGAAGATGCAAAAGCACTCAGTGATGCAGTGCTGGTCTGGCAAAACTATCAGAAAGGTTGATATTCTGGTAGCTAGTTAATCTGTCTGTCACCACAGATGACAGATTTGCACACTACCTAGACTAAAGTTAGAGCTTTTTGTTCTCTAGCAGGATTTCAATTTAGTCATACCAGTTACAAACCAGCATCACACTCACAGAAATGCAGCACTGGTAATGAATGGAAGGTTGGATAAGCAGCTGTAACTTTTCTGTATCAACAAAGTGTAAGATTAAACCAACCTCTATAGGAGAGAAACAGCATGACTTTAACATGTCCTCCTAGGATTCCACATGACCTTATACCATAAAAATCAGAATTTTTTTCTAAACATGGTATTTTTTTCTGAAACAAAACCTTCATGAGTCTTAGCCTCAATGTGGTTTCCCCAAGCACAGTAAGCATTCTAATTGTGAGACAAGAATTATTTTTATTTATTCTTTAGAGAGGACAGTAATCAAACACTGATACCAACAACAATGGCTTAAATAGGATAAGGGGTAATGGTTTTCAGCTGAAGGTGAGCCAATTTAGATTAAATATACGGAACAAGTTTTTACAGTACACATGATGAGACACTGGCACAGGCTGCCCAGAGAGGTGGTAGATGCCCCATCCATGGAAACATTCAAGGTCAGGTTAGACAGGGTTCTGAGCAACCTGATCTACTTCAAGATGTTCTTGCAGATTGCAGGGGAGTTGGACTGGATGACCTTTAAAGATCACTTCCAACCCAAACTATTCTATGACTCTATGAAATTCTCCTTACTGTTTTAATATTGTGATATTTATCGGTAAATTGTGCATAGCTTTTAGAAACATAAGTTGTCATCAACTTGCGTATGTAATGCACAAAAATCTTGGGAAATATAAAGTTTGTACACTGGGATTATAACTGAACTTTAAAGGAGAGCAAAGGAAAGGTGACACAGCAAACACTGTTTTCTTTTCTTAACGCATATAAAGGCTGCAAAAGTATTACAATACTTCATGCATCTACCACTTTAAAACACTACGGAAGCTAAACAGAATAGTGGCTACAATACATAAAATTGCTTACACCAACAGTTGCCAAACTACAGTTTGACTTGATCTTCTTTTCACTAACTTTGAAGGCAGAAAATTTTGCACCTCAAATCAGCAGACTTAGGACTGGGTCTTTAGAGAAAAAGCAAAACTATATTAAGTCTGTTTGATCTCATGAAATTTATCATTAACTCAGTTGTGCTGAACTGTGAAACATAATCAACGGGCACATCTAGATGAAGAAGTAGTAGACAAGAAAACAGAAACTCATGAATTTCAGACACAGCTGATCACCAATTTATATCTGGTCTCTAAAACATTTTAAAACCTAGTCCCACTACAGTCACTGTGAGATACTGGCAGTCGTCATGACTGAAGCAAAGACAGGACACATCGTTCTCTCAGTTTGTAAAACGGGAACACAAAAATTTTCCTAACCAAATGGAGAGAACTGTTTTCCCATATTCAGAGCCCTGAGATAGTGATAAATCAAGCAGCATTAGTCGTCTTACATTTTTCAGATTAAGATAATTTAAAAATTAAACGCATACCATTTAGACCTCATGAATCACATTGAAATAATGTCCTGCCTGCTCCAATTAACATCAACACCAATCCTCAGAATCTCCTATCTCAATGGAAAGAAGGAAGTATACATTTACCTATTCCTAAACCATTATTGCGAGCATAACATTGCACACCTCCATACGTGACTACAGGCACACATGTGAGCAACCAGGTAATTCCTTTCAGTTTTCAAAACTACCATTTTAATTATGATGCCATACCAAATGAGGAATAGATTTCCTTTGTTACAGTTTTTCTTAGATGACACTGCTTTTATAGAACTCTGAATACATTTCAATGCTTTTTTACACATAAGCCATCAATACAATATGTTCATGTACTTCCACATCTGACTACCTGAAGTGCTGAGAGTAGTAATTTGCATTCCCACATTTTTAAAAGCTGCTTTTAATAAGAATTTTCTCGTTTGCTACTTATACATGTCATTTAAATACTTAAAATGTGGCAGCTGAAAGGAACTGTTGTCTTTAAAATAAAGGATTTTTATTTCAGTATTTGAAATTTAATTTTCTTGAGGTCTTATATGGTTTTGATTGTTTGGGGTTTTTTAAAGATCAGATACTCAGAGAAAAATCCCGTTGGATACGTGTTATTCAGAAAACTTCTAATCATTCTTTGAAACAAAACTGTGATGTAACCAAAAAAAAAAAAGGCAAGACCCATAGAGATTCCTAAATTCCCCAGCAAATTTAGAGATTTGAGTTCTTATAAAAAAAATCAACAAGCCAAAATCCCCAAGATACACAGTTACATTAAAACTACATTATCAACTTCTGATGAATTTATATTATCAATATGATATCTACAGGGGTAGCAGTTAGGTTATTAAGAAGACTGCATTTCGTCTCTGAAGAAGTGTTTTGAGATTAGTCCATAGCATTAAGGGCCATGTATAAAATAAGCTTTGAAAAGAAACTATGGACGAGAATGAAGGAAAGCTATTGGGCTGTGTCTCACCTTCTGATGTATAGCTCTTCCCCTACTACAGTTTATCTCGCTATTTGTGATTCACGAAGTGCTCTCTACAACACCAGGAATTCCATACTTCAGATATCAAATTGCTTTACGTTAAGCTTCACAATTAACAGCTGAATTCCAGGCACTAGAAGTGGTGGGGGTTTGTTACTGCAAAACCATTTGGAGGCACAGTAGATGTCTGAGATGCTTGCCCCACCACACGGACAGTTGGTATTTATTTCCATAGTTCAGTGTATCTGACTCGTTAATTATCAGGGAAGCATCAGCACAATCAAGATGGGTATCTACAACCTTTGGATATAGGGAAAACAATCAATAAAAGACTATCACTAAGACAGTTACTATACAGCCTAAAAAGGTAGCATATATTTAAGCCAAATAAAAGGGGAGGCGGGGAGTTCTTGCCATTGATTTCGGTATTAGAACACGTAAAGCCCAGATCCGCTAAGGTAAACGTGTTGACATTCAACACGGCAAGAGCACACAGTTAATACTACAGAGGCAGGTTCCTCACTATGTACCACAATCGCATCCATAACTAGTCTAAGCATTCATCAAGCTTAAACCGTCAGTCACGACCTACAGCTGTAAGGTATTTTAGGGAAAAAACAGCTGGAAGCAGCAGCAGAGCAGTATAACGCCTGTATGTATACACGCCTTAACTAAAAGAGATTACGAGATCCCACAGCGAGTGGCAGGAGAATACACGAAACACACGTTTAGCAGATTACGCCCGAGGAGCAGTGAGAAATCAGCCTGCTCCATCCTCCCGCCTGGAGCGAGCGCGATCCCGCTGCCCCGGCGGAGCTACCTCAGCCCCGAGCGCACCGGGGATGCGGCTCTTCATGTGAGCGGCCCGGGCGCTCCCGCAACGCCGGCGCGGAGCCGGAGCCCGGCCCCCGGCAGCGTCCCGCCTTTCCCCGCGCCGCGCCCCGCNCTCGGGGCCGGGGAGCCGCTGCCGCCCGGGGCGATGGCACCGCGGCCGGGCGGTCAGAGCGCCGCTCCGCGCCGACACACCGCGCCCGGCAACCGCGGGCGAAGGAGACCCCCTATAGGCGTGCGGGGCGCCTGAGCTTAGCGCCGAGCGCGGCATCGCTGCCGGGTGCCCGCTCCTGGAGCCGCACGGTGCCCGCACGCACCGCCCCGGAGCCGGGCAGCCGCCCGCCGGCAGCGCACACGGAGCCGCACGTACACACCCAGTGCCATCCACAAAAA
>VZRF01004128.1:104072-156467 GCA_013396875.1 Vireo altiloquus | reverse complement strand
CCCCCGGTGACGCCCGGCGCTCCCCTCGCCGCCCCGGCGCGGACGCCGCTGCCCTCCGCGAAAAGCGAAGTTCGGACGCCCGCGGCGCCGCTCCCGCCTGCCCGGCAAACTTACCGAGCGCGGCCACCGGCTGAACTTTCAGCAGCGCCCCGGCTCAGCCCCGCCGACGGCTTCGCCCATCGCCTCTAGGTGCGGTGCCCGCGCCCCGCTCCCCGGCGGCTGCGGCGCGGGCCAATATAAATCCACATCGCCGCTGCCGGCGGCTCCCCCGCAGCCCGCCCTGNTTTCCTCTCTTTTTTTTTTCTCCTTTTCTGCTCCTCCGCTGTTAATGAGCATGCCCGGGAGAGCTGCGCAGGCGCCTTGCCCACCGCCGCGCCTCGAGTCGCCTCGCGCCGACCGCGGCGGGCGAGGGCTGAGGGGGCGAGAGCCGCGCCGGGGCTGCCCCGCTGCGGGCGGGAGGGGGCACCGGGGCGGGCGGCAGAGCCTGAGCCACCCCGCCCGTGGTGGTGGAAGCTTTGGGCAGAGTTTGGGAAGTCTGCGGGAAGGTGAGGCGACTGCGCTCGCCTGAGGGAGGGATGCTGCCCCGGCTCCGCGGGGACCCACCGCTCTTCCCTGGGGAAGGGAGGAAAGAAAGCCCCACCGGCGAGCCTCTGCCTCGGAATGTCGCGCAGAACACCTTCTAAATAATTTACCTTGCTGAGGAAATCAGACCGATAGTGGAACCAAGGCTTGGGAGAGGGATGCTGATTTATACAAGGTGCTTCAGCAGCCTTCCTTTCGCGATCTGAGCTTGTTAAGGTGGGATCTCCTGTGACCACCTCCATTCACAGTCCCGGGTCTTAGTGGAGGGGAACTTCATCAGTTGGTGGTGATCTCTATAATTTCATCGTTTCTACACTGGGTATCCTCAAGAGGACATACAGAGGTGTAAAGGTGATTACCACATGCTCTTTTATTAACAGCTACTTCTGCATCAGCACTTGTTCGTAAAAATTTTATTGTGCTGAAGAAATCCAAGGAACTGGAAAAGGTGTGCCTCTGAGGCTGGACTTGGCTCATCGGTCTGTCTCCATCCTGGTCTGTGTTCACATGGATACACATCTGTCAATTCCTAAAAATCACTACGGTTATTTACATCATTTAGCTTGTGCATTCAGTCCCAGGAAAACACTGATAGTGCAATTCACTATTGCTGTTACTTCTTTGTAAGTTTCTGCATAAACCACCCAAAGTGTAGTCCTTTTATTTACTGCATACTGAGCCTAGAACATGCTTCATTCAGTTAGTTTATGCTGTTTACATCAGTATTTGGGGAAAACGACATCTTGAAGATGTCTATATAATATCTTGCAATGCATAAATAAAAAATAATAAATTAGGTAAAGCCATTCTATACATTACTTTTATGGGAAGCCTAGAAAGCCAGAGTAACCAAATCTATTTCTCCCGAATCTTGAAGCCATTCAACAAACTTCATCATTAACTGTTTATAAAAGTTAATTATTTTAATATAGTATAATTTTTAATAAAAACAGTCCTCTCAAATTTCTGTGATTTAGTCCTGGTAGGTGGAGTAATTCTTCAGCAGTATAGGTCAGTCTGAGCTTGTCTGAGCCTAAAATAAAAGCTGCATTTTCCTTCCCAATAGACATGGTTGTTTTGTTTTCTTCTCTCTCTGGATAGCCTTCAACATTTTTTTTTTTCATTAACACAAAAATTAGATACCATGGATTGAACATGGAAATAACTCAAAACCAAAGAGAGAAAAAGATGTAGAATGAAGTCATCATGTTAGTTGCAGAAACATTAACTAAGACAGCTGACCCATCTAGATTCCAGGTTTTAAGATAGTACCAAAGTCTAGTAAATACTGCTTTGCTGTGGGCAGACAAAGAACACACATTACTAACAATTATTCTTCTTACAATCCTATAGAATTTCCTCTTGTAGTCATTCACATAGAGTAGTCATAAAAAGATAACCAGTGGACGTGGATATTCAATCCTATTTCTGTCTCTTCAGCCACTGCTGAAGTAAATGAAAGTGGATAAACCCAGCAGTGGAAAATTTGTGCTAGGTATCGAGTGGTGTCTGGTACCCATGGGTGCTCCCTAGTGAGTTGAGGTTAGGGAAGCTCAAAAGGTCTGCTTGGAATACCACACAGATGCTACATATTATTCCATGAGAAAGATGCAGAAGAAGGTGTGGAATTTCAGGTGTGTTACATGCAAGCTCCAGGAGAAGTAAGAGCAGATCCCAGTGCAAGACAAGACATGTTGGATAATGAGTGCGTCATTAAGGGGAACTGCTTCAGTACAAGGAACAGATACAGATAGAGCTTTCCAAGAATCAGGATGAATATTTTTATACCTGGCCACAAGAGTCCTTGAGCACATCAAACCTATATGCATTTAGCAAAAAGAATCCTGACCCTCAGATTTCACAGCCAAGCCTGCTAAACTAGTTTACAAGAAGGCAACATGTAAAATATTGCTAGTTGTGCTGGTGCCAAATGGAGTTTTCTTACAGATGTAGGCTTATATAGTACTGGAGCTCTCTGCACTAGAGATTTTCTCTGTAAGTAGCAAAGGATGTATCTCGAGTGCACAGGTGCAATACTCGTTGCAGCACTGATGGTGAGGACTGGCTTGATACCTTTGGCTCGCTCAAGTTCAGATGAGCCTCCTGAGTAGAGTCATTGTCTTTACCTGGTGAGATATGCTGAAGCACTGTTTTTAAATTATTCTCATTCCGCCTGTGGGAATAGAGATGATTGCCTGCATTGCAACAATCTCTGTTGAGACCCGAGACACAGCTGCTGGTCTCACTGCTGAATAGGAACTTTTCAACCCACCTGGGGTAGGATATCACCACTCACCAAAGTTCTGTCAGCCTATGCTTCTGAGAATGATGCTGAAAGTTCCTTTTTTTGCTTCTATTATTTCAATCAGATGAAGTCCTCAAAAACTTATCTGAAATTCTGGGGAATTTTTCTAGTTTATACTAGACTGCTTTCCTGACAACTCTAAGATATGACACTTCCCTAAACAATTTAAGCAGTTGTTGTTTTGCCATTTGTAGAAATTACTCCTTCATACAGGTAACAGGCTTCAAAACACAAGAGGCAAGAGGTCAGCCAGATCCCACTGCTAAATACATGAAATAACAAGGTTTGGCTTCATAGAACCACAGAATAGTTTGTGTTGGAAGGGGCCTTTAAAGGCCATTACATGCAGAGTCACCTTTCACTAGACCAGGTTGTTCAGAGCTCCATCCAGTCTGACCTTGAACACTCCAGGGATGCGGCACTGACAGCCTCCCTGGACAACCTGTGCCAGCACCTCACCACCTTCACAGTAAAGTTTTCACAGTAAAGTCTTCCTAATACCTCACCTAAACCTGCCCTCTGGCAGCTTGAAGCCATTCCCTTGTCCTATCACTCCATGTCCTTGTAAAAAGTCTCTCTCCAGCTCTCTTATTGCCCTGTCAGGTACTAGAAAGACTTGTTTCTTTCAGTCTTTTCAACAGAAAAAGACAAAACTATTTCAGAAAGGTGATGAAATATTTACAGTGAGTCCCTTAATACTGGTAGTAAGCTACCTGAAGATAAAGGGCATTGAGATCCCAGCTGTCTGACAGAAAGTGTCAGAAGGGACTGAGTAGCACTAATAACAGTGTCCTGCCCCTTTTGGAACAGGCAGAAAAATTATAAGGACATTGTCAACCTCTACAAGGACACTGTTGAGCAAGATCCTGTAGTGTACATCGACATGGGATCCCAACCATACTGCACAAGGTTGACTTTTTTTTAAAACCCAGGTTTATACTTGGTAAAATGAGCGAGTTGATCCATCATTCAGAGTTTGCACAGTGGTTTGGGAAAATTGCGGTTTTTAAAATGATACCTTACATCAGTCTGACAGAGATGCATATGAGGTGTGGATGTAAAACATGATCAAAACAGAAGTCTAACTGTCCCCGATGTGAATTCTCTGTAATGATGCACAAACTGAAGTGTAAAAGAGAATTCGGATCATTTTTTTAATACTTATGAGTATACCATGTCATTATATGTTTTTCTAGTTATGTGAGTACTGAAAAGAAAATTGATACATTGCAGTAGAGTAACATACAGACACACAGTCTTGCACTTAATCTAGGAATATTCAAATTTTTAAAAGATTAGAAAGGTGAAGGTGAGCTATGAAACACAGTCAAGTTTTTAATTTCTGCACAAAAAGAAAGGGCCAAAAAATAGGGAAAGTTGCTATTCTATTTCCCTCTTAGAGAGAAGACCTGAATTTTGCGAAGCTAGTCTAAATACACCTAGGTACAGAAAAGTGTCTATGAAATTGCACTCCCATGTTATTAGCAGTTCCTGGAAAGAACAGGTTTTGCCCCAGACTTTCTGCTGAAAGTGTACATCATGTAGTAGAGCTAAAAGAGAAGTAACTGCAAGTTCTGATGGGATATTTCTTTCCAGAAACTGTACTCCCAGAACCAAAAAGATAGAGGGAAATTGATTTTTTTGAAAAAGAAATGAAAATTGATGTATTTTCATAGTCAAGTTGGTGAAAAATGTATCAGAAATAGATTTGTTTACAGAACAGTTTTTACTGTGCAAAAGACTGAAGGAAGCAGCACTGCCTTGTAGGATGTTTACAGGCAATGAAAAAGGAATCCAAACATGATACTGACTCTCTTTCAAGGCGCTCCATCACTACATGGCACTGTCTCCTTTGCTCCCTTTTTAAATTTTCAAAGAAAAGAATAGGTTTTCCAGCGTCATGTCTCACATTCAGAAAAAACTCCTGTAAATAACTGCAAATCTTCTAGCAAAATTCACCTCTAAGCTATCTTGTTCCAAGATGCCTACCCAAAAACCCTGGCAATAGTTGGGCTGTTTTCGTGTTGCGACTGCTGCCTAACGCGTTGACCAAAAATGCAAGCAATTCTACTGATAAATTCCCAAGTACCTGGATATATCGATTATTCTAAATTTACAGGACCAGAACTTATCTTTTCCGCAAACATGGCTCCTTCGTTAGTGTGCCATGGGGAGCAGAGGGAAGCGCTGCAGTTTCAGTGGCTGGGGAGGTGTGTTCCCGACTGATTTTCCTATCCCGTGAACACAAGGTGGTGCTGATGCTCCTGGCACGGGGGCCGATTCACCACTTCCCAGGAAGCCTGGCTTGGGTGGTGGTCGCCGATGTGTAGCTGGTGTACCAGGTATTTCATTTGCCTTAAGTTAATTATAAGAAATACTATCTATTAAGATAAAACGTTTTGTTTAAAATGAAACTCTTTTTTTTTTTTTTTTTTTTGATAAAGTGAAAAAAAAAATCAATTTCCAACTGACATAAAGAATTGTTTTCTTCATTGTTTTGGTTTGAACTCTAGAACCCTCCAAACAGAGCAGTTGTATTTTCCAGCTCCCCTCCAAAACCCCCAAAAAATTGAATTCTAAGTCATGAATGAAAAGAAAAAAAGATGTAAGAGCATCTGTATCTTTTCAGATCTTAAGAAAAAATGGAGAAAAAACCTAAAGTCACGTGAAAGAAGCATGCAAAACATATATATAAGTATACTTCCAGGTAATTGAAAGGAGCTGGAGGTATGAAAAGATTAGTTAAGTGCTTTCCTGTCTTTAGAGGGAACTTCTTTAGTACTGCAGAATGCTGTACCTAAACTAGAAGATTTGAGAAACCTTTTACTAAGAAAGATGTCTATTGAAAAACCTTGTTGAAAAATATTCAATGGAAATGTTTATTCCAGAATATGATGAATGCATGCTGAAAGAGGTTTGAGTCTATCTGCTTGCCCATTAGAGTGGAACTAAGGTAAAGCACTTGTGAAGAGAGATTAAACTTCCACATAGCAGGGGCTGTTTCTTCCCAAATGAAATAATAAACTTCTCATTGCA
Source organism: Vireo altiloquus (assembly GCA_013396875.1). Lineage (NCBI taxonomy): Eukaryota > Metazoa > Chordata > Aves > Passeriformes > Vireonidae > Vireo > Vireo altiloquus. The sequence continues at coordinate 150,544 of VZRF01004128.1, read as the reverse complement.
TTGAAAACTGACACTGGAGAAGATAAGGAACATAAAAAACAAAGTCATGTTTGATAGAGTATTTTGGATCCATTGTTTCATCAGTCTCATGGTTAGCCTCCAGTTTAATTTATTGTATAAGGAGGAAATCCTAATAAGGATCTGTTTTCAAATATATTTTATAAAGACTTAAAGTCCCTTCTTCCATATTTGTCTTTCAGGTTCTTCTGATAAGGGCATAATTATCATGTTAGGGAGAATTCTGACTCACAGTTCAGTGCATTATTTTTTGAGGCAAGTGAACATGCTTTAGGAAGGATAATCTACCCAGCCTTTTGCTGTTCCCTTATATTACATAATACTCCCCTGTGTTCCTGCTGCTTTTCTTCTTTCTTGTATTTCTGCTGATCTCTGTTGCTTATGTATTTACTTTTCCCTTAGGAGAGTACACAAAAACAAGACCTAAATATCTTAATCTCTTCAGCTTAATTAGACATGAAAGTAACTCTGGCCTCATTAAGAAATGTCCTGAAGCAACAGGTAGAATGGAATAAGATGAGTTTGAAATCTGATCCTGAGATCAGCTTGTCAGACAGTCCTAGTTATTAGAGAAACCTGGGAAATAGCTACTGTAGAGAAAAACTAAATGCTTAGTATAAATCTCAGTGGAAGAGATGACTAATTAGAGATAATTATACACAGATTTCTTGCATTAAAAGTGCTTTAAAACATAAACATTCAAATTTTACTTAGGCTCCCAAGTGCTTCCCTAGGAGGCAAGCTTGCAAAAAAAATGTCTTTTAAATTATGTCAAATGCTTTTAAACCAAATGGTTTTTAAGAGGCATCTCACTGAAAATTGTGATGCCTTGAATTTTCTTGTTCACCTTCACTTTTTTAAGAAACTGCAATAAAATTTATTGTCTAAGCTAGTATCCCAATTGTCCTATAACAGAGGTAATCAAGAGTCATGCTGGACTAATTTGCTACTGTTCTCTAGCAACTTCAGATGTTGTACCCAGAATTCACTTGACAGGAAGACACTGAACTGTCTTCAGAACTGAGGCTGAAACTGTCAGAAAATTGGTAAGTAGCATAAAAAAGGATGCTTTGCTAAAAAATATATTTTCTTATCTATGTGATAAAAACAAACAAACAAACAAAATTAGAACAGAAATCCAACTGAAATGAAACAAACCAAATGACCCAAAGCTTAGGATACAATCCATTAGCAAATTTCTGGAATACTTACTGAAAATTACGAAGGTTGGTGTAGAAGATTGTCAGATATCTAAATCCCTTAGCATCACTTACTATATTTACTCTCTCTCTATATATAAATACATATTTACTCTATAAATAGAGAATTTCAAAATTTTTCAAGGGAATTCCTTTTTTTTTCAGCTTTGTGATTGTTAGCAAAATCTCTCAAATGGCTCCCACAAAAACTTCAGGTTGAAATTGATGGATGTGGGTTTTTTTTGAGATAGTAAATTGAGACACCGTATTTCATACCAACGTTTCTGAGGCTTACATAGTTATCATGCAGGTGTTCAGGAAAATCTGCATGTGCTTCTTTATTCAAGATTCACTGAGAAGGTTTTTAATCTTTTAAAATATTGTCAATTCATATGGTTCCTTTTGGAAAAACAGGAGCACACAGCAATCATCCATCCATCCATCCATCCATCCATCCTTCCATCCACATAGATACCTGTCCGATTCTTTATCTTCCTCCTGCACGCTGATGTCAGAAGAGCACATTATGCCTTTATTAACAGCCTGGACACTGGGCCAGAGTGTGCACTTGGCAAGTTTGTGAATAATGCTGAGTTGAGGGGAGTGGTCCATGCACAGCCCAGGGCTCACAGGACCCTTAGGAAGTTCAGTGGGGGTAGCACAAAGTCCTGCATGTGAGGGCAGAGGGGTCATGTGCCTGCACGGTGCTGAGCCCAGGCAGGACAGCAGGAGCACCTGGGGTCCTGAGGAACAAACTGAACAAGATTTAGCAAAATATCCCTGAAAGACAGCACGCCAGGCTGTATCCAGCAGGCAGGGGAAGTTATGCTGTGCCTCTGTGTGAGATGTCTGACTCCACATCTGACAGATGGTTTGGAGCTCCCCCAGTACAAGACAGACAGCAACTTTCTGGAGTGAGTTCAGCAGGATGGGACAGGAAAAAGGGCAACAGGCACACAAGAACACAAGAAATTCCAACTAGATATTATGAGAAATGTTTTCACCATGGAAATACTAGAACGTTTTGCCTGGATCTCATCTTTGGGAATATTCAGACTTGGAAGGTCCAGGCTCGAAGTGGGAGTAAGATCAAAAATTTCTTGAGATCTCTTCTAGCTTATTTTTTAGTTCTATGATTGATCACTTTTTTCATTACACCAAAAGAAAACAGGATAAAAATACTTTTATATAAAGCCTTCACAATCATTCTATTTATAACAAACTATCCCTTTTAATTGATTCAATCCATTGTTCCAACGAGATAATAGTCCTGAATAGCTACAGAAAACACAAACATTTTTTCAGCACTTCACTTGAATTTCAAAAAGTGAGGTCTACATCGTCATTGTCCTTCCAGTCCTTACTGTCTCCTAGTTAGGGTCGTTGCTATCAGCATATATTGAAAGAGATCAGCGATTCTGAGTTGGTAAAGAGTTAGAATATGTAGCTGATCGTAACAAATAGTGAGTGTTTAATCACTGTGAAAAGTTTTAAAAGAAGCCATTCTTCAAGCATAAAAATCTCAGGTTTTATAACTAGACTTGGTGCTTCACTACTAGCCTAGTGTCAATAATTTGAAGTAAGAGCACATGTACGAGGTTAATATTCTCACTATTTATCTTATTTTCACTTGCTTACCATCAGAACAAGCTGTCAGTGGTGATGGGGATAGAGAGTCAACTAAAGCAGAATGTGGACACCCATAATCATACAAAATACACTGCAATGAAAGTAAACACTGCAGGTGGCTATAAAAATGTCAGGAAGAGGCAATGAATTTGCAAGATTTGTCTTGCCAGTAAAAAGTGAAATAAGTAGAATATTGTGGCCACATTTGTTCTATAACTGGATTTTTTTAAGCAGAAAATAATCTTTTTAGAGGCAGTGTTCAAGTCAAAATGGAATTGGACAGGAATTATTTATCAGACAGTAATAATCTGTAACTGGAAGGCATCTGAGTCTTACAGTGCTATAGCAAGCACATAGAGAATTACAGAACTATTCTGATATTGGTGCAGTTTGAGGGTGCCAGTTGCAGAAGGCTGGATCCTTCATTCTGTAGCACATTTTTAACTAAAAGTTATGTGATGAAAATGTTAGTATTCAAGGCTGCTTGCTCTTCTCTGCTAATTTACATTTATATTCTTAATGTCTAGATTGAGCCTAGGGAAATTTAAAACTCTATTTCATTAATGGTAACTTTTACAGAAATCCCAATATGCACAGAAGTTCCTAGATTGCAAGGCTGGTTAGATGAGAATGCGGAAGCTGAACGTAATTGCTGGGTGGTTATGATAGTTAAACATGTACTGTCAGTTTTGACTTTTGAAATCCCTGTAGACATAAACCTACTGTTCTAAAAACACAAAAGTAACAGAATAATAAATTAAAATACTTTTAAAACAGGCATTTTGAGTTTACACTCTTTCTACAGATATGTTTGAAACTGTTACAGCACAACAACGTTGTGTTTGGTTTTTCTGAAGTTCCTGTGAAGAGTTAGATAACTTGATCTCCCCTTTTTTTCAGCTTTTGAATGGATGGCAAATTACAAATACATGTGCAGCCATTTTAACAGTCCAGATTGGGTCGTGTTCTGGCAGGCTTTTGTTAAGTGCAGCAGTTTTACAATGCTAATGCAGCATTAATGGGCACCCATTTACTGGCTTTCATCAGCTCTGAGCAGAAGGTTCTGATGCAACTTCTTTAAAAATAACCCATTTAGAGATGTGGGTGCATAAATCTTGGTCACCTGCAGAAGTCCTTGCATGGATATATGTATTTGTGCATATATGTGTGTATTCAAAAATATATACATATATATATATACACATACACACATCTGATTGGGCAATAATGGGTTCAGGATGAATAAGACTTGAAAATTTTGTTACACAGTGATTCAGTGCCTTAGGTCTGCCTGCAATTTCTACTAGGCACATTACTCCACACCTAAAGTTCTGACCTGCCTCAGCCCTGTGGAAGCTCTGTAATTCATATCCATTAAAAAAAAATAAGGTATGTTTGCTTTAAGTGATCACAAAATTCTGTTCATATCCATCTTGTGCCAGTACAAGACCAAAGAGAATCAGACCAAGAATAAATAAATTAAAAATGATTATGAAATATGCCTGGGACATTTATGAAAAACCATATTTTCTGCAAGGTAATCTCTTAGGAAAATTATAGTACAGTATATCACCAAAGAGAGAAACTCAAGAAAAGGTTAATAGCTGGACTAATGATAAATCCAGATATATGTAATCCAGCCTCCTAAACAGCATCACATCAATGCACTTTAAATAAGAAGCTATAAGGGAAATACTCTTTTGGAACCTATTGGTCTTTTCTGTAATATTTATTAGTAAACTACCATTTAATTCATAATTTATAAGTTTCTGACACCCTTCTCATTTGTTTGATATCAATTTTTATCAGTAGTACTTTGTAGACAAGCAAGTACTTCATATATACATAATGCATTGTAAATCTGGAATAGCCTTTGGGAAAATGTATTGAGTATGTAAACCTGACTAAATAACATATGGGGATATGGGACAGTATGTTAAACTTACAGTTCTGCTATACTTCAAGTAAATTTGAGTGTTTCTGTTATTCATCCTAAATGCAAAATCTTTAATTTGAATTTTCACTGTGCAGCAATGGATCAGAAACCCAATAATTCTCGTGGGAATGAAAACAAAAGCACCAGAGAGTTCCCTCATGCTTCCTTCTCCTAAGACTTCTTTATGTTTGTGTATTGGATGGGAAGAGGAGAATCAGTTTCAAACAATCTAACATAATATTTGGTATAAAAACTAATGACTGGATGAAAGATCTGTTTATAAATGAGCGAATTATGTGCAGTTCAGCTGTTTGCAAGCTAAGCCCACATATGTGTTTAGATATTTACATGTACACACACATATAATAGGGAGCCTAAACATAGTATAGAAATATCCTGTGGTCTATTGATGGCCTGTATATATAGTACAGCAGCTCTGAGAGTTTTGAATTGTAGAATTTGGGAAAATGGGGCCTTACACTTATACTATTTATAAAAAAACCCTAATATCTGGCTGTGGAAATGCATAGGAAAGGTTTCTGGTGTGAAAATAAATGAGAAATGTCAATCTTAGTAGAAAAATATAAAAATACTATGAGTCATGAGTAGAAATAATAATGAAATATAGGCAGACTTGAAAGATAAATGGTAAAGCACAGTAATACTTCTTAAAACTGTGCTTTGCCATGCAACATAACTAAATAGTATCTATCTGACCAAATTTTTACACCTGGAGATAATATTTTGCAGATTTAAATGCATTTTTTTTTCTCTTTCAAAGAGGAAAATTACTATAAATGCCACAATTCTCAATTGTTTGATAATTTTACATAAGTTGTCACAAAAAGGTGATTTTTTTTTCAGAGACCTCATCAGAGGTAATTATCCTTTTGCTGGATAACCTGTCAAATGCAGAAAGAGCTTCTGTTCCATAAAACTCTCAGTGGTCATGGAGAGCAAAGAATTACAGACATTTATTTTTTCTCAAAACTAGTAAAAGTGACAAGTAGCCAAGCCTCTCAGTAACTGCAACTAAATGCGATGGCTTTCAGCCTTCTGGATTCACTGCTGACATTCTTCCTGAATCCTATTCCCTTGGTTCTTGCTGGACATAAAAAGCAAGAGGACCAGAACTGATGGAATGCAAACTGCAAGGGTCAAAGGAGTTACTGCAGCCAGCAGTGCTGGAATCAATCTTGGCTAAGGGGAAATAGAAAAAAGCCTGACCTACCTTGCAGCTCCTCATTCCCTCCTGACTGATGACGTGGGAGTAATGCAAAAATAAGTAAATGTCACTCTTTGGGAATCACTAACTTAGGAATCAAGCACCAAGTTAGATCTATGAAAATTAGTTCCTCCTCCCAGTTTGGCAACTGGACCATATTCCAGACCTTATTTTTTCATCTGTTACAACAACAGTGACACAAAGAATATTAGTCTCTGTTAATGAAAAGTATGTCATGGGAGTGTGAAAAATCCCTATTGTTATTCTGTGGAAGAATAGAAGAGAAAAATGTAGTAACTTTACAAGGGTAGAAAATAGCATTTGAGATTTAGCTACATGAAGATATGTACATAATGTTTACTGCACAGATTCTTTTGAACCAATATCTTTTTAGAAGAAATTGTTGGTAATGTGTTTTTAAGAAACTTAAAAATGTGACCAAAAAAACCCCTTCAAAAGCCAATCAAACAAAACAAACTTTGCTCCAGTTGATAATCTCACACAGGCCTCCTATAAACACAAGCACTAAATCTTTATCTCATTACCTCTTTCCTTGTTAGAGGCTAAATGATACTTCTTTCCATTGTAAGAGGAATGAAGAGTATGCATTTTCTGAGCTGCTGAAGCTTGTTATTGAAATTAAGCTTTATGACACTGCTGTTTTCCATACTTGGACCCAGTCTATTGGATTTGTGTGGCTGCTTCCAGAAATAAGAAGGGCAAATGTCAATGCATTTTCAAAAGTAAAGGCAAGGAACAGGTTGTTAAATGGGCTGAGTTAAGCAATCTCCAGCTTCTAATAAAAGTAGTATTGCTTGTCCTAATGTGCTCCCCCATTTCTGTGACAATACAGCCCAAACTCAACAATGTCATTTCCTTTTACATTTGATACCTTTGCATCTTTGTGGTTTTCAGTAAGATTGATTCCTTTAAAAAGGCTGGATGGCAAGGAACATCTCAACCCCTTCACTGGTCTTTACATAAAGGCATGTGTATTTCAGTGTTTATGAAGTGGTGAGAAAGTACTGCTTCTATTTTCCAAAGAATTCTTGTCAATTTTCCTTTCCACGTGTTATAAACCATATTGATGTGAATGCCTTCTGAAGTTACTCAGTCAAAAAAGTAATTCATTTCAGTAGAATGATTTCTGAGGCACATCACTGCCCTGTAGACTTTCATCATATTCCTTTCTTCACATGAAAAATGAGTACATTTCTAAACTGCAATTTTAAATATTGAATAAGGCTACTGATATCAATAAGTTTGATTATTCAAGACATGAGCTTACAAAGTGTTGAACACTATTATTATCAAGGTACAAAGCAAGAGTGTGCAGCCTTTTCAATGTAGCTGCAGCACTTTGGGGATTGAACCCTGAAGAAAGAGGATTAACAGTTTACAGACATTAATGTGCAGAGATGGAAGCCAAGATACTACATAAGGCCAATATCTGACCCTCTAGATTACTTAGATATCTTAATTTAGAAAGATATATTCAATTTATATTAAAAATGCATTCAAGCAATGATCAATAATTTTTATCATTTTAGCCATGTATCACATCTATTTCATAGTGTTCATATTCCCTTGGATCAAGGTGTTGACAGCTCTGGATATTTAACACTTCATTAACACACAGTATTAGCGTGTAATAACAGGTTTTACTGACAACAATATGCACTTTGCAATTTGACAACTTTCATTTAGAATTAGTAACAGAGGCTGAGCTAGAAAGCAATTATATTATAAATGGCATGGGAAAACCAGAGTTTTTTGTACTTTATTAATAACTTAATGTACAGTATTAAGGTCCTGAGCAGCTTATATGTTACCTTCATATTTTCACACAACTTCTATGGAAGTAGAAGACAAAGGAAATTACATATATGATCACAACCCTAGTTGCCTCTGTGGCTTGCCTGCATTTTTCTGTGTGCTAATTCTAGAGGGAGAAAAAAAAGTTTAGCTCTGTATCGAGTAATTTTCCAGTCAAGTTTCTTTCTTTAGAAGCCAAATGAAATTCTGATGAGGAATGGGCACATATTTATCTTTCTGCCGTGTATGTACCATCTTTGAGCATTAATGTTTTAACTAAAAAATGTCATGTTTTTCAAGCAGTTTGATAAATGGCAAATGCACTTATTTTGAATTAGGATTTCTGTTCTATAAGTTGATTTCAACATACTTAATATGTGTTTTGATTCTTACAGCTCTTTATCTGCTTCTTTATTTCAGCAGTTTTCTTCTTTAAGGAGTACACACTGTGGATGTTTTGCCCAGGGTAGTCTGATTCATCTGATTCTAGTGTGCTTTCCTATTCAGATAGTTGTCACAATTTGAACATTTATTTTCTTTTCATCAAGGGCTTTTTCTTTCCATAAGGTATAATTTTATTTACATTTCTCTTTTCTTTTGCCCTTTCTTTCTGGTTCTTTTTGATACCTCAGTTAAAAGAAGCAACACTTTATTTAATGCTGTTGTCAACCATGGCTGAATATATTACTACAGTGTAAATTATTCTGCTTTCATGAAACACTGGAGGAATTGTAATCATACAAATTCTGTTAAGTCAATGGAATAACTTGATTGAATGACAGAAAACAATATCATCTCATTTCAGTAATCCAGAGTCTACAAATTAGATAGCAACACATCCATGAGCACTGATGAGCCTTGTTTGCAGGTGACTAGATAAAGGCCAATAGAGAGCAGGTAAATATCAGAAAAGCTCATCTTACATTGTTTTCTTGGGCTGGTTTATGCTTTACGGGAGTTGCTTCAATTTGGGTGTCTGAGAAAATAAGACACTGAAAAATTATTTCCTCAGTAACACTGGGGCAAATCTTGACACTGTGATTGCAGATTACTCTACTGTAAAAATTAAAAAAAAAATGTTGCCTGTTTATCAGGGTCAAAATTAACTTAAAATCAACATCAAACTTCATAATCTAGTCAAAGATCGCCAAGTAAGAAAATTACATAATTTATTGGTTTTTATAATCCCAATGTTTTAAAATGATATCACTAGTTTTATCTTCTCTTAAGGAACACTATATACAAGGAAATAATTTGTAATTAAAAATTTTAATATAGTGTCTGGATATGACTGTCACTAAGGCTTTTACTTTGGCAGGAGACTGCAAAACTACAAATGAAGGCCTAAGTTTGAAAAGAGATTTTACAAACATCTTTAAATCTTGAATTTTCATCCTCTGAGTTTCTGTATTTTGCTTAGATTTCTGACCTTTTTGTTGCTATTCAGCTATGAATTAACTGTAATTGGAAAGAATCATCAACAATTGTAATTGCATTTCTGATCCAATATCCAAAATAAAATTCGGTTCAGTTTCTTCAGTTTTTGTTGGTCTAACTGGGAGAAACATGGCAGGAAAATTATTTTTGTCACTGAAATATGCACAGGGAGCAGTATCACTGAGTAAGCAAACATCAAATTTGTAATGACCTGGATGCGCTCCTAGATTGATAAACGGTGCATAATAAACTGTGCAGCTCACCAAAACAATGGTGACTTTTTAAGTGACATTCTTGCATGTATCACAGTTTCCCTTTAGCTTTAGAACAAAGGTCTGCCTTGCAGTCTGCAGTCCTCTTGAAAATAATGCTGATCTGCAGTATCCTCAGAACAGATACATTTAACCTGTGTCTTGCTCGTGCTGTAAGTAGTTCTGCTGCCACCAAAGATCTTCAGTAGCTCTGTCAAGTTCTCTTCTAGTCTGAGTAATATTTACTCCATATTTTCAAGGGGTTTCTCTGACATGATACACAGAGGAAAAGGCATAACAAGCAAGGGAAGGTTTATACTGGCAGCTATCTGTTGGAAAGTATATGCTGTTTTATTCTTTAACGTTCTACAGATGTTAATCTGCTTATTACAAGGTTTCCCACTATTCTCTGAGAGCCATCAAAAGAAGATGTCCTTACAATACAAGCTATTAAAACCCATTTCCATGTAGCATGAGACACTCAATAGTGTTTGTTTAGGTACTTAGACTACATCTGAATAAGAAATCAGTATGATAAAAAAAGAGTCTCCCTCTTCCTAAGGGTGAACACTGATTCTTATCTTTGATCGTGAGAACATGTTTTAGTTTATGGTTGGGAGACAGGCTCATTTTCTTCTACTACTGATAGAAACTATCCATCTCTGCTCTGGGAGCCACACATCTGCACCTTCAGAAAGAATGTTCTGTCAATTGGTTAAGGCAGCTGTGATGGAAATTTTTATCCAGAGGACATTTCAAATACAGAGAGGCAGCCCCATGCTGACATCAGACAGAAGTGCAGCTGAAGCCACGCAGCTGGCAGAAACAGTGTGCCTCCCCACCACCTCCAGCCATGGCATGCCACCAGCTCCTCTAACAACACTGCTGTCCATAAAAGCTGCTCAGGGGTGAAATGGACTGCCTTTACATTCCTTTTCTACTGTGTGGTAGACAAATAACTGACTGTTAAATAAAATAATTTAGATTGTACCATGTAAAGAAAATTAGTAAGTCTTGTCACTGGTCATCAGCTATAGTCGAATACACATAATTTTCGCTGCAAGTGCCCCAGCTGGCCACAACCAATTGCATCACAGCAATGCTTGGTGATGAATACATCCACATCATTAACAGCATAGTAGCTACTATTAAGAGAAGGCTTCATTAGCAGCTCTGAGAAAGAGGCAAGGATATAAAAGGGTACAATGAGAAACTGTATCCTGTTTTTTGAATAATGACACTTGAAGGTCATGGCATGGTAGCACTGAAAAAACTGCAATGCCATGTCTGCTCCCCAAGCAAGCAGATCTTTTGGTGCTGTGAATATAGACTTCTCTCACAGCACTAAAATTTTAGATTACTATATCATCTGAGATATGCTTCAATCTATAAATATAAATAAGTCCTTTAGCTTGATATAGCACCAATGAATATTGAGAAGTGAATATCTTTCCATTACTATACTGAGTTTATTCCTTTTTTTTTATCTAAGAATTCTGATCTGTATATTTTTGCCCTTACTGAATGGATGTATTCTAGTATTCACAGCATTTTGATAAGTCTAATTTTAAAATCTGTTTGTTACATCTATTTCTCCCCCTACCTAAATTTGTAATCCTCGTGGAAAATATAAGACTGCAACCCTGAGTTAAAAGATGAACATACTGAACAGTTGTTTTGCAGCAATATATTTGCACAGCATTATCTGTGGGTGCCCTCTTGAGTCACCCCAAATTTTTGCTGTGCTCTGAGCACAGTAGAAAAGTGTCTTGGGACTTAAAACAATCTCAAACAAACCCCACATATAGTTATGAGAGGCACAACTAACTTATCATTTGATGTCTTACTTTATATTTATTTTTTGAGAGAAATAGATCTCTATGAATAGACATGAAAATCCCATGACTGACAAGATCCAGCACAGGACACGTACAGTGGAATCTCCTGGAATCTCCTCCCCCTCCACTTCACCTCCAGGCTCTCTCCTGTGCTTTCACACCTCTCCCCTATCCCAGCATCCCAGGTGGAGCACAAAACGTTCTACAAGTCACTAATGTGGAAGCAAGATGGAGATGCTCTCACATACAAAGGAACCTCATCTTCAGCACACATCAAAACACGTCTGCAGCACGAGCTTTGGCCTCTCCCCCATCGCTCTCGGCTGTGTCTTTCTATCCATCAGATGATGCTTCAGGGACTGTATTTCAGTGCATCAGTCAATGGCTAATATGCTTCCATTCACTTCAACCATTGTGGAAGGTGCAGGATTTGGTCACAACATTACAATGAGAAAAAGTCAGCTGTACAGAAATCTTGTAGAGAGAAAATTAATGACTTCACTAGTTTTCAAAGTATTTGAAAAACTGATTCCACTAACCCTTAATCTGTACACCTTTTTTTTTTTCAGAAGCATTCAGATGTTGCTGATATCATAAGCTGATATCAGGATGATAAGATGAAGAGCATCCAATATCAGGAAAATTGCTGCAAAAGGGACTGATCTAAAGGATATATTACAAAGGAAAAAGATAGTTTCTCTTTTTGTACATTGTTCAAATGCTTTTTAAAAGAAAGTTATTTCAAATCCAGCTCACTAACAATATCTCAGATAGGCTATTAAGACTTAACTTTTATTTATTTCTTTTTTATTCAACTATACCTCAACACTATTTTATTTTATCCTTAGCTGACTGCAAGCTTTGTGTATTCCTCTACTCCAAACTCCATCTGTATACTAATAGTGTCACATCTGTTTTCAGGTTTTCAAGCTTGCTGCTAATGGAGACTTTTTCTGGACATTCTGTACAGCATTTTCCATTTTAGTGGTGATGCTATTGACCTAAGAGTTTCCATCATGCACTAAAAGGTATTACAGGTATAGATCTCTATTTCTTTGTAAAGATCCATAATACTCTGTGCCAAAAAATCCTCAAAGTCATGAAAAAATTACACGACCATGTTTCTATAGCAAAAGAGAAAGTCCTAGAAGTGAAAAAGTAACATAAGATGTTAGAAATCTTATTTAAATATTACTGAAGTATTAGTGCAAACCTTTAAATAGGCTGTGAGTAGCTATTTTAAGAAATAACTAGGGGATATTTTTAGATGTCCAGCCTTCTAAGCTGGAGCTTTAAGTACTCATATCACATAAAGTTAATATTCTTGTACTATAAAATCTCTTAATAATAGAGAAACAGGAAATGGGGAAGGAGAGTGCACTCTTTCAATTTAATCCAAGTATTCCAAAAGGAAATTTCACATTAAATTTGGCAAAAGTTACCTGGCATTTAAACTAGATGCAAAATTATGAATGCAAACTTTTATGCTGCTTGACAATGAATACAGGATATAGATATGCTTTGTTTGAAACTAGTTGTAGCAGTAAAACTTATTAAAATTTGGATTATATTAATATCAATGAAGTTTTAATAGACTCAAAACCAAAATGTGGATTCTTCTGGGAGTTCTGCCACAGAGATATAGGGTCAAAACTGCAGCTGGATTATGGTGTTGTGCCTATTCTTGGCTCTAGGGATCCCACTAAGGTTTATCTGGGAAACAACAATGAATCACATTGGAATCAGCAGTTGCCAGAGATTCATTATTTCATAGGAATTAACCTACTAATCTTTCCACAAATCATAGCTCAAAAAGAATATGAAAGAAAATTGAGTGAAAACTGCTATTTCCCAATTTTTTGTGTTGAAAGATCATGCATAGAGATTTAATTCACCTCTGTGTGTTTCAGGCTTAACTTTGAATGACCTGGTTTTGGCCAAATGTGTCACAACTTTAATGTTATTTAAATGTGGGTTGTTTTGTGTGTGAATATTAGCAAAGCCCTTGCTGCTATAGATAAGCAGATGACATTCCATTCCTCTTCGTTTCCCTCATTAAAGCAAAGAAGTTGAATATTAATGAGTGTGGAGAATTATGTTGTCATGCATGTTAGTCTAGAAAATATAAATTCATCTCATAAAAAAGTCAAAGGATCAAAGAAGGTTTTTACTGTTAATTGGAAACAAAGTGTCAACGGTATCCTGATTTAAAGGGCACTCAAGGATGATAAGGGAGGGGTGGGTTTTTTTCTTTTCCAAAAGGGAAACATAATTAAGGTAGAAGAGGAGTTATTAGTATTTTTTACTAAAATCCTTTTTGTTGCCTGTGGCATTCAATGTGGCATTCCTGATGTTCAAAGTAATATTAAAAATAAAAAAATATATCCTTGCAAACATACTTCAACATTAATAAAAGTAATATTTTTACAGCTAAAAGCACTTTTCTTTTAAATCTACACATTTAATGCAAATAGTATGTTTTCATTGTTTTCTTGGTAAGTAAGCTAAAAAATAGCACATTTAGCTTGTGGCTAATTAATAGACAGAAAATAACAGAGGATCACCTCCATATTTTGCATTCTTGTGCTCAGCCCTAATTGCAGCAGCAAAAATTGAACCTGTGCTTGCTTAGCAAGCCTGGAAATGCTGCATTACTCACACACACACATGCACACAGCAGAGCATTGTTCATAGAATTAACAACTGTTAATAGAATTAACAATTCTATGTTAATGTTCTTTTAAATTAAATATGCAAACTGTAGACTCTAAGGGATAGACCTCTCACTTTTCTGATGAGACAGCCTCTATATCTTTACAAAGCATAAGGTCATTACTCTGGTTTTCTCAAACATTCCTTAGTTACAGAAGTCTTCAGATACAGCTTATAAAAGGCTCTTATTCCTTATTCCGTAGCAACAGTAGATGTTCATTTTTATTTTCATATGAACAGAACTTTGATGAAAAAAGGTGAAAATCTATTGTTTATATTTACCCTAAAACACAGTGCTAAAGTCAAGTGAATATTGACAAAGCTATCTGAAACCTTCCTGGCTTTTTTATGTGATCTTGAATGTAAAGCTTAAAACGTTTTAAAGTCATATAGTTTGGTCAATCAATTAAAATGCTCTAAATATGTATTTATTTGCATAGCACAATCCAAACAAAACTATTCTGTGTGCTCCTCCATATGCCTCAGCTGAAATACTCTCAGAATAAATTAATACCATTTACCAGTTCTCAATTTTACTAGAATACCTGTTAATAACATCAAGATATAATTAAAGTAAAATAGAATAGAATAGAATAAAAATAGAAAAATAGCATAAAAATATGATACTACAAGTCATTACTGCATAGAACAGAGTCGTGAACTTTTTTTCAGTAGTAATGGAATTTACATGATTACAAGTGCAGTGGGTGTCATTAAAATTTTAACATTTGCCACCTTTTGTCATTGTAATTCTGCATATATTCAGGGGCAGTGAATTTGGAGGTCTTAAAGCATCTGCTGCTTCTATATAAGTTGCAAATTTTATTTCATTATAAAATAATTTGAATGTTCTGCTGATAGGATTATTCTGCTGCCTGAGCTTGCTGCTGTCACTTTTCTTTGAACACAGACCCTCTGGGGCAAAGTCACCCCGACGGGCTATTCCATTACTATTGTTCAAAACCAGGACATTTGTTTTTAATTTTAAAGTTTCATCTCCATTCCATTAAGCTTACAAAATGGCAAGTCAGTGAAAAAAGTCCCTTCTTAAAGACATGGATGCATGGGGAATATTTTAGGATATATATGAGTAATCACTCCTTCATCTCTAGGTAAGCTGTAGACAGGAGTTAATTGCTCAGCTCTCAGAAATAGGACTTTTTTGTGCATGCTTGGGTGGGGTAGAGCCCTGTGCCTGTAAAGCCATTCAGCAAGAGTCATTAATTCCAGCATGACATGAAGCAAAATCTAATGTGGTTTCAGACTGGTGGGAAATTAATCATTTTTTCTCCTCACCACTTGAGACACAGAATCATGGAATCATTTAGGTTGGAAAACACCCTTAAGATCACCAAGTCCATAGTAAAGCATAAAAGCCAAATCTAAACTGGAGAGCTTAGGGAATCCATGCTGAGGAGCAGAAGCTTTTAGGCTTTACTCTTGGATCCAACTGCTGGATCACAGTCAGGGAGGAGGCAGGGTGGCTCAGTGAGTTCAGGATGAGCAAAGCCAGGGAGACACAGCTGCTCAAACACCACCATTCTAGCTGAGCAGCCTGCAGAGTGATGTAAGAAAGGAGACAGAAGCAGCAGCTTTCTGCATGGATTGCCATGTATTCTGCAGTTACATCTCATGTCTTAGGTCTAGACGGTAACCAAGGCTTCAGCACTGATGTCTCATCCCGGCAGGACATACAAATGCTCTGACTCCTCCAGGAGGGCCCTGATATCTCTTTCCAAAAGCACCAGCCTAGCTACAGTTCTCTGCTGAAAAGATTTGCAAGGTTTAGACTTCAAAATAAGCTTTTCTATTCAGCTCCAGAGAAAAGATTAATAAAATAAGTTAGTTTTTTAACTGAACAAAAATGTTACATTAACTTCTTCAGTTACTTCTTTCATATGTTTGCTTACATTTAAATATATAATTCACAGGATCAGCAGAGTTAGAAATGTAAAAGATCTCTTTAGGTCACTTCATCCATCTTTGCCAGCACAGCATAATTTTCATCACTGTATTGTCCTTTTTCTCTTTAAACTTTGATAATATGTAAGTCATGTAGGAGTAATAAACTGGATGCCTAGAAATGTTATTTGCAGATGATAATCACAAACCAAGGAAAGGCAACACTGCAATATGCACTAAATTTATGGATTTGTTTTGTCCATAACAAAATGACTGTAGCTCTTGCTGTTGAGTGAAGTCAAGTACCACACAAGTACACCTACCATTCATGGGGTTTATATGTTTTGAGTACAATATGCTGCATAGAACAGTGTTTACTATTTGAATTTCACTTAGGACAACTAATTCATGATGGTGGCACTGAGAGCAGAATCATGCTGGCAGGAAATTTGGTTAAAAATATAACCTAGAACTTCCCAACACATCTAATTTGTTGTAGAAACACAATAGAGGGTGTACTCCACAAGCACACACAGGAAGGCTATTTGTGGAGGTATTTATTAAGAATAAAGGGAGCTTCTCCAACCAAGTGTGCTACCTGTCTGTCATGTGTTCAAATTACTTAAAGTGAATATAGGAATATATAAATATCTATAGGAACTTTTTTTAAATGTAAGAATACACAAATTTCCAACTGAACCACAAAGAGATGACACTTATGAAGAGGTGAAGAAGAGAACAACCCTGGATATGCTGAGAGCTGCTCCTTAGACTGAAGTGAACAACAACAAATAGCTTTGACTTGCAAAAAAACAAAACTGCTTTCAAACAACTCGTAACACATAGCACAGCCTTCTTCAAGGGACTGACTAAACCCTACATCTTTTTTATCAATTTAGTTTTAAATATTATTTGTGTGTGTACATCTATATGCACATGAAACATATATATATAAAAATATATATATACATATATATTTAAATGACTTTTCTTATTATGAGGGAAACATTCAGTTTGGAACCAAGTATTAATAAGCTGGTTTTTTAAGTCTGAAAAGTCTGAAAAAAATGCCTTGGAACTTTCCACACTTTCTTAATACAGCAACGTCTTAAGAACTTAATGAGAACAATTAAAACATCAATATTGTCAATAATTGTACTTCAGAGCATTTTCCCAGAGACCTCTGACTGCTGAAGTTGTCTGCAGTCTGAAAGAGTGACAAATTCTAGAGTGAGGAAGTGCACAAAATGCTATCTAGAAAAACGTGCTGGGGCAACATAAATTTTGTTGAATATGTATTTAAAATTCAGACGAGACCACTAAAACCGCTACCTTAAAGAAATTAAAGGAAGGGATACCTTTTCCAACATCCAAAATCCCCTTGCAAGAGCCAGCTGTCTCTAGGCTCTAGCCAGCTGTCAAAGGCTCTAGCTACAGATTTTCAGCTTTTATCTATCTTTTTGGAAACAAACAACTCCCCAGTTCTCTGTGGAGTACTCTAATTAATGAAAGCTCATGCATTTATTCTGCATAGTATATAAACCTACTCACAAAACAAAGCAGAACAAGGTTCATCACATCACTCTCAGTCTGAATTTTCCATCAGTGGAAAGCAGGAAAGGTAAGATCAGCTGACAGATTCAGGGCACGGGACTGACAGTGGAGGAGGGGAATGGGGACCCAAAGAGCTTGTGCTGTTCCTGTCCTTGGGAGTTTTCAAGACCCTACAATAAAAATCCCTGAGCTGCCTGGCTGAACCTTAACCTTTCTCAGCAGGAAGGTGGACAGTGTGTGAGCTCCTGAGGTCTTTGAACACCATCCTGCCTACAGTCCTTTCACTTTCTGTCTCCACGTTCAAACTGGTTTTAAAACAGGAACTACCCATACAACATAGAATATTAAGATGAGTGATAAGTGGACTCAGTTATCAAGGTTTAATAGAACTCAGATGTTGACGGAATACCCTCTTGAACAGCTTTGATCACCCTCCTATTTCTAGGAGTCTCTTCACTTTATGATTATAAAGTCTGTCAAGATGAAACGCACTCCATGAATGCCATGTATATTCATTTTTCCTGTATTTTACCCTAGCTGATGGATCAACAAAGAGACAGATTACTTCCATGACAGATACCTGTTAATTTTATTCTGCCTCATGAAAACATGCAGCTAATCTGAATGCACTGCAGTGATTTATTTTTTGTTTTATCATGTCAGACACTTCTCTCCTATTAATTCAGGACACTGAAATCTATGCCAGTATGCAAGGGATTCAGAAATATTCCACTACTTATTTTATGTATAAATCTACAATTTGAGGTTAAACCAAAAAACTAGGGCACAAAGAATCTGTGATACAGAATTATCAGCAATAATCAGGTTTTTAAACAGGATTATCACCAGAGATTATATGGTGATATATTTATCATATTTAAAAAAATATGTAAGAATATAGAATTTCTTCCAATGAATATTCCACAAGTACTAATGCAATCTCATTTATTTTAAGTTTATGCTATAATTTTCCTTTTAGTTTATGAAGAAGAAAGAATTTGAGAATATGCATTTTCTTCTCTATCAGACTTTATTTGATTTATTAGTATAAGATTTATCAGCATCAGTTATTCTTACTTAGGGAAAAATTTGAGGCATTACATAATGAATGCAACAGTGAGATTGCTGTCTAAAGAGTGAAGAATTTCCTTCTGAAATACACCTCATTCCCATTGACAAACTGTATTTAAACTTGGCTATCCCATCAAAAAGGCTAAATTTATAAAGGCAATGAAATAATTTTCCCTCCACTTCCTTCAGTAGTACTATATACAAGATGAAAGTATGGGGTCCATAACAGCACAAGACTACATTTAATAGAAACAACACCAAAAACTAAGTAGTGCATGTTGGAATTTGAAGAACATATTTAGCTTAACATAGCTTTAGTAGTGAAAAGTTTCAGGTGTTCTGAAACTTGCTGACTGCATCTGTTGAGAATCCCAGCTCTTACACTGCCCAAACCCTCTGCCCTGGAGGCAAGACAAATGTCTTGCAGAAACTTTCTCTCCCCTTTAGTCTATTCATGTGAAATTACACTTTGCAGCCCATCTATCTGAAGTGGGGAAAGGGGAACAGTAACAGAGGGAAGGAAAGGAGAAGGTTGCCTACATTTAAACCAATTATTTTCTCTCAAGATCCTTGCAGTAACAGAAATAATTGCTTAGTTTCATGAAATTCAGGAACTCTTCCAAGTAACAGTTTATCTCTGGCCTCACAGAAATGCTTGAGAAGCCAGGTGGAGGCTGAGCCAACTCCCTTGTAAGGGAGTTCATCTCCTGATGTTACAGCCCCAAACCTCACACACAGCTTCAAATGAGTTGCTCTTCAACCAAACACCAAACTGACCCAGAGTTACACAGTGAAATCACATGAGATGTTCAGGCCAGGATGGAAAGTGTGCAGAGTTACTCAGATATGCTCTCTACATTTCTTGTTTCAGAACGATACCTTCTGACACCCAATCCAAAACTGAAACCTGTTTTACAGAGGGTGAAGTTCCAGTTAAATATGCAAATAGGTAATTTCTGTTTAAAATGGCCTCAGGTGTGACATGTGAGATGAAATGCAAGAAGCAGTTACAGCTTTTTACTAATTAAATTAGATACCAATTTTCCAGTTTGTGTGGTACAGTCAGACTATGACTTATTACCTCTGGGTAGCTAACTAGGCTTGAACTAGACAACACATTTGGAAAAAATAAAAGCTGTAGCAAAAGTATTTGTTCAATAATTTTGTACTTCATGAAAATACGTATATATATTACTAGGCACAAATTTTCTTGTGTACAAAAATGTACAGTGTATTGTATATAACATATGGATGACATTTTTCACATCCATCTCACAAGCACTGGATAGAGTGATCCAATTGAAACTGAGATACTGACATGGCCTGTTCCTGTGGCAGGTAACATCAAAATACATTTCTTGGAAGGAGTTCCTCCAGATCTTTCATTTTGAGCACTCATATGACATTGACTCAAGAGCAGAAAAGACACCAGAGGACAGCAAAGCCAGGTACAAGATGATCAGCCTGGAAATATGGACTCTAATATTTTCTAAACCGGAGGTTGTTCCCAGGTTTTCTCTAGGAGTGTACTAGGAGAGTTGTTCTGTAAACTAGAGGATGTCAATGACACATAAAGGATGTGAGCAGGGGGATGAATGTGGCCTTGAGCAGAGGCTCAAACTTGGTTCTCTGTCACTGAAAAATCTAGCTTGTGAAAGTGTTCCTGTGAAAATATTTTGCACACCATCCTTATACAGACTTATTACTGATGTTCTTGGGACTCATAAGCAGAACAAAGACTGTCCCTTAGATTTGACAATCTTTATAAGAAAAATAAGGTTTAACTAGGAACATATCTCTTTCTGACAAGAGAATGATGGATAGAGCCCCTTTATTCACCCTGACAGAAATATCTTTGTTGATGAGCCTTGTGTTTTGCAAGAGAGAAGGAATAGTGAGTACGTAGCTTTATATATGGGAGGTGAAATATTGCATTTTAGACTGGAATGTATAATTTCATAGATTATGAGTTTTGTTTAATGACTGACTGCAAAACTGATATTTCATGGTTTAGAACATCAATGATTTATGGTCTTGTCAGCCAATTTTTAATATGCTCTATGTGCACAGATGTTTCTGCAGTTGTGACATGCTGTAAAAAATCACAATGGTCAATTGCCCTCCCGTGCTTTTCATGACAAGTCTGTGGCAGAAAAGTCAAGGGATTGGGCAGGGGAGCTGCAATGACTAGCAGGGATAATTTAGTCATTAACTTGTGATTTCTTATTTTTACCAATGCTTGGAGCCCTCTGTGCTTCCAAAGGTGTTGAGGACAGAAAGATTAATTGAAATAAAAAAAGACAGAAAATTCAGCTGAAATCATTGCAACAATAATACCTTTTGTATGTACAGACCTGACTTCCCTGTATTTAATTTTGGGCTAAATTTCTCAAATAACTAAATAGAAACAACCTTAGAAACAAATTCTCCTCATGTCTCTTCAAAATTATTTTCTCCTAAATGGAAAAACTGACCCCTCCAAAAAACCCAAGCAGGATTGGTCAGAATAAGTGGATTTTGTTATTCATGAAGTATGGCACTGACAGTAAGGTGTAGCTCTCCAACCAGTTTGGGGTCCATCAGGGTGTGGAAGAACCTAACTGCAGTGCTGCTTAGTACAGGAATATCTGTATAATCTCTTGACACACATTTCTATAAGACCTGAATAAATTTAAACTTCAAAGCACCCTCTCTTCTCAGAAACAGCACTCACTAGATCCCAAGACTCCTGACAGCTAAAGATCTGGTCCTTAGTTTTTGTTTGTTTTAATGTTTATTTTTATCCTTCTGTTCCATTCATATAATTTTCAAAGTTGTGTTCACTACCTATAATTTTGGTTTGCTTGGAACACTTTTGTCTCATCCTAGGCCTGTGAAAGAACTGAGAACTGTGATACTACCTCGTTATGTGGCAGATAGGGTAATATAGTCAGCTTGGTAGCTTATTGGGAATTTACATCATTTATTCTGCCTCCCCTCTTCTAACTGTTTCTCAGTCAGTCACCAGGTTCATGTATTGTTTGACAGACTTATTTTCAGTCTAACTGAGCTCATTGAATTGCAAAGGAAGCTAATGAGTATGAGCACTACAACACTCCCACACAGACAGGCTCTTCCAACTGGGTGCCTACATGCCACACAAAACCCTCACACAACTCTACCACATTTGTTGAGCAACAGTGATGTATCAGAACAATAATGCATTGCTTAAAACAAAGCTCTTCTTTCATACACATGTAAGTGAGAATACAAGTAAACAAAACTAAATTGTAAAAGTTGAGATTTATTCTTAGAGAATGTTTGGTAAATGAAGTAAATGTACATCTAAACTCGGTGTGTCTGCTACAGGGTGTGGTTAGGTGGCTCCTAGGAAGCAAACAAAAAATACCAAGAATTGAGCACTTTTTCCCCACTGCTGAATTGACTGATTTATCCACTAGAGCAATCTTAAAAGGACATTCAGACACTTACACACACACAAAAGAGAGAAAGAAAAAAGAAAAAAGACAGAAAAAGAGCTGAGTTCCATCATGATCCTGGTATATAACTTCTCTTCCACAGCATGGAACCATCAGCAAGTCTAACCATTGCATTGCTGTAAATACCTTGTCCCTTGAAGCCTTCCACATTTCTCCATGGACCCCTGCATGCCTCTCCATAAAGCTCAGACAGGTTGAAGGGTACATGGGATATTTAAACCTGGATATCTCTGGCCCTGCCAGTTTTATCATTTGCTGCCTACATTACCAGTGGCTTTCAGTACTACTACTACTACTACTACTACTACTAGTAATAATAATAACAACAGCAACAACAACAACAATAATAATAATAATAATAATAATATGTCCTGCTTAAAAAATAATTTTAGGAACTTGTTAACTTCGTTACAGAGAAGCAAAACCACAAAGTAACTAACTTCTCTGTTGTTTACTGTCCTAAACAATAAACATCTGAATTCATAATTTATCCTTTATAAAAATAAAACCAACAAATTTAGCTTAAATTTAGCTGTGAAAAATAGACAAGCCTTAAAAAAATTACTATGAGTAGTCAAGCACATGGCAACAGATTTTAGCTCAACTAGAATATGAACAAACTCCCATATGGTTGCATGAGCAATCATGACCAAAACAAGACTATATATCTTGTAAAAGGAATAACAAACAACTATGTTTTGACAAAAAAACCCTTCTCTGCTTTATTTGCATGGAAAAAATAACTGTGTTTTTCTGAAAGTTTAACTACAGGAATTGCTGGATTACTAAACACAAAATGTCCTTTACCAAGCTGATTCCAGAAGTAACAGATGCTCATAAACAGGATATATTCTTATTTTCTGTAGAAAAATGTCATTAAAACTGCATAACAAAAAAATATATTTATGTGCTTCACTCTCTGCAGATAAAAAATATTCCTAAGTCAGAATTCAGAGAAAATAAATTGGGCTGTAGGTGAAAAAGGGCATAAATCAGCACATATCCAGACAATCTCACAGAAAAAGTATATTCAATATTCCTGTAGAAGACCAGACAGTGAATGACATATGCAGCCTCTACTCACAGTGTAACTTTCTGGGTCCTCTGCAGTAGCACTGCAGGGCTGGGAAGTTGAGTGCTCCAGAGCAATAAACTCAGAGCAGAATATCTGTTTCCCTGCCAGAGGTTTCATTTTCTGGACAGCCCTTGAGACAATATCTTCATATCTTGTACACAAAAGGGGATAGGGTGGCTCACTGGCCATTACAGAAAAGCTTTTTTACCTAGGAGCTCTTTACAGATTTCAGTGCACTTAGGCTCTAATATTAAGCTTACTGCACTGAAAATTACAGGAAAAAGATATTTTTTTCTTTTGAAATGAAGATTAACTATTCTTATTTAAACACTATAAGAAATAAATACCAGTATAATACAAAATAAACAAAACAGGAGTGCTTTTAGATTCTATGATTCTGTGTGATATCCTGTCCTCATTAAAAGAATTCTCTGCAATTTGATGTATTTTCCCGACAAACTTCACCATTTGCCAGGTGGCATGTCTGACCTCAAAATCTCTTTCCAAACAGTCTGCTGTTGCTAATGCAGTAGAAATTCAAATAATTTGTTCTATAGAAACAGGTTGAATCAACATACAGACAAAGTGCAACCTCTATATTTGCTTAATATTAGTTGCACTTCTGTCTACTTCAGCACTGGACATCTGTCTCAAAGCCATCAGGAGGATGTCAGTTGTAAAGAGTAACACAATTCTGACTAAAGACCAACTGCCTGAGCCACTGTGTCAGCCTCTCACAAACATCACATATAATCCATCTCCCTTTATAGCATAAGGTGAGTTCGAAAAATGATAAAAAAATGTTGATTAAAAACTATCTCACAATATGTTCATACATTCATTGAGATGTTAAGAGTAGCTACCTCCATGCTTTTAATGTACACTGCATTGTTCTTATACTGCATGAGACATTGTAGAGAACTTCTAAAGTAAATAGAAAATCATATTCATATTAAATTGCACAAAAATTTGCTAAATATTTGTAAATTCAATATCAGGAACTTCATCCCCTCACCAAATAATGGTAGAAATATAGTGACAACTAGCCAATATTTGGAGGTTTACATTTCCATATCTCAAAGGACTTTGCAAGAGGTAAGTATCAGCATCCCCAGCCAAGGCACCAAGTCCCTTGAGAGCTGGTGCAGTGTTCTGTCCATTACCTTCCAGGGGCACCACTGAAGAAAAACTGGATAAGAGACACCAGAACTTGCCTTCCAAGGAAACAGATACTGTGGGTTGTGTGTACTGGAACAGAGCTTTGATAAAGCCAGGGATCTCTTAAAGCACATGATGTTCCCATGGCAGGGCTCTGGTAAGAGCTGCTGAGGTGGAGCAGTCTCCACACAGGCAATGAGCATTTGAGTCCTCTCAAGCTGTCAGTCCTCTTCCAATGGAGTGCTTTTGCTGATACTGTCACAAGATGGTTATGCCAGAAAGATAATCAAAATACTCTCAGGTTGCTGCACAAACTCACTGTTCATCCTACAAACCCCATTTAAACTGTTGGCAATGATTATTAAGGTCAAGAAGATATCCCCACTGAGAATTCATGCTAACCATGAAGGGGCATGTCAAAAAAGTGGCTTCATAATATCCATAGAAAGCCCTCCTTTAATCTGTGTGACCAGTGTCTTTTGGAGTTGAAAACAGGAAGTTTGCATGTAATAGTTTATTAATTTGTAAGTAATTGCTCGCTATCAAGTTATGTTTTTCTCTCCTACCCTTTAAAAATACTATTAAGGTCATGTACAAAACCAATTTTAATTATATAGAGAATACCATGAAAGATTTGCAAGATATATATATTTTTTGGCCTACAAACTGCTGTATATTAAATGTAATTTAGACAAATTGGGCTGTTTGCCAGTAATGAGTTGAAAAGAACATCTGGACACATGTAACACATGCAAATTCACCTCTAGGAAATCAGTCTGGTGCTGGTGAATTGTAGTTTGTTTCTAGCTATTTTTTGGTTTGTGGCCAATCACTCTTGACCTCTAAAAAGGACTAAAACATTTCTAGACTTGTAACTTTTTAGTTTGTTTACTCTGTAATATCAGATTTTGATGAAGGCTTTCACCATAGAGAAAATGCATAGATAGTTTCAGTAGTTTCATATAGATCTTCTATAGATACAGGTAATCATGGTTCACAATATAAACCTTTACAAGATGTTTGTAAATCAGTAGAGATATTTAATTTTAGAAACTTTTCTAATAGAAGACTTAATTTTCTGGAGCTCTTTGTTCCCTTTGGAAATCACAATGGGTGTGACAAAATGGTCAGATTCATCCTCACAATTGCTGTCCTGACGTCAGTGGTGTCAAAACTTAAGTGTGCATTGAAGTATGAAGTTTCTGCAGGTGAACTCCATTGGGATGGAGTTTCTGCAGGTGAACTCCATTAGAGAATGTGAAACACATTCACACAGAGACTTCAATCAAGTGTAGAACTTCTTATTATTGCCTTTAAGAGATATAATTTGTGGGATTCTCCGCACAGAGCACCATGCTTAAAAGGACTGGGTAACAGCTCTAAAGGTAGTTTCAATTTATTTAAAAAAAAAAATGTTTCAAGTTGCCAGAGACCTGACACACCTGACTTCTGCTCTAACTGAGAGATGCAGTGATGCTCTCCTGGAATGCCATTCATTTCAATAACTCTTAAAGCAGATACTAAAAATAATTTAAATATCAACATTGATATGCATTTTGATGTGCTTACACAATCCTCCAGGCCAAAGAATGAATGGGAAATTTCATTGCTTTAAATGGGCTATGTATTTATAAGTTTGGGGAATTCTACAGCCTAGTAGGATAAGAACACTTATAACAATGTGAAATATCTTAAATGTGTCCATGGTTCTCCACTACAGATTTAATTCTGCAAGAAACAAACAAGATTTTTATCCTGTTCCAGATGTGCCTTATATTACCCTGAAATTCCAACAACTCACCAGACAGTGGTATCTATCAGTGTTCACTGCCTTCATTTCTTTTAAAACACTTTCTATTCAGTGAGGAATTAGGCACATGCCTTCCACATGTCAATACAGGTAACATAGACCAGGAGGAGGTGACAACTTCTGAGTAGGATTTTCAACACGACTGCAAATTTTCCAGGTCAAAACTGGAAAAATTGTTTCCCTGTTAAACCAGAACAAAAATAAGTTTGCCCTTCTGGTTATTGTTCTGTAAAGCAGCAGGGCAAAGCAGCAGATTTGTAACATGTTAAAAATCAAGTGCAATTGTTATACCAGTAGTGTTTCCCTCATGATACTAATGTTGAGAGTGGAAAATTGACACTGTAAGTCACAGAAACAATTACTGTCTGATGCTGGAGAAGTTCAGATCTGTTCTTATGTTCCTTATCTTAGGGCTAAACACTCACATAAAACTGGATTTTTTTTAGAGCATGACAATTGAGGAAACAAAAATAATTTGGCTAGTTTA
Source organism: Vireo altiloquus (assembly GCA_013396875.1). Lineage (NCBI taxonomy): Eukaryota > Metazoa > Chordata > Aves > Passeriformes > Vireonidae > Vireo > Vireo altiloquus. The sequence continues at coordinate 123,948 of VZRF01004128.1, read as the reverse complement.
TATAAGTGACTTTGAAAATGCACATTTACTGCCTTACATAGTGTAAGTAACTAGACAGATGAAATGAGAGGTTAGCAAAAGAAACAAGCTTTGGAATGCTTCTCACAGCATGCAATAAGCTGAAAAAATATATTCTTGATATCAGTAATGTGTATCAGTTGGAGGTAATTTTTTTCCTTGTTCATTTTCTCTCTACTTCCCAAGAGAATATTTCAGAGATTACTGTATAATTATAATCAACAGTTATTTTATGAGGCCGACAAGACCTCCCTGAACTAAACGACTTTTCCCTTTCAGTCACAAGACTTTCTGTAGCACTAGTAATTTCTTTAAGTGGTCAATCATACAAATTCAAAAAATGAATAGCAATCTTTATTAATACCGGGTTCAGCTGCTTTATCCAGTGATGAATATGTCTTATGCAATACATTTTTTATGTCAGTCACTTCTATTTTTGTTAATTTTTCTATCTGAAGTGAGAAGTTAGATACTAAGAGATTTTGACTAGGACTGTAGCTGTATCTAAAGAAAATATATTAATAAAGCATTGTTGCTTCTGTGATCATTGTATTTTCCTTTCCATTATTTTCCTTATAATTTGGAGGCTGATGTGCAATTCACTACTATGGAATAGCGAAGTGGAAGGAATATTTTCAAAGTCATTTATACTCAGAACAAATCAGAGTAGTTAAAAGAAGCACTAACAAGGGAGGACTCCACTCACAGTCTGAATTTCCTTTTTCAATAGTTCACATTTTTCTGCTTTGAACTTCTGACAGAATATAAGGAATACTGAAATAAAGGCGAGAAATGATAATTCAAGTGTTGCAAAGAAAGATGTATTTATAATGGCAATCACAAGTGTATGTTATATCCTGTTGTACATACCTGTTTTTTTGCATGATTTACTGATAGTGATTACACTTTATAAACTTCACAAGAAGTTAGAAAATCCCAACAGGAAACACATAAAAAATATGCTATTTTTATTTCCGCTTGGGGGAAGAATCTCTGCTCTGAATATGAGCAGAAAATATACCAAACAGTCATAGGAAAAATTAGACCAAAAAAGTAGGTGATGGGTTTAGAATGCCAGTAGCTAAGCACTGAGAAGTTTTTTGGGACAGCACGAAAGAGAGCTCTGTGGGGCTGGGGCAGAATAGCAATGGGGCTGGGGCAGATGTTTGCAGACAAATCTCCTCCCCAGGTTCAGGAGCCAACACAAAGGCAAGCACAGGGCTGGGCAGGCTGACCGGAGAGAAAAGCTGACATCCTTGTAGCTGATTGAGGGAGGGGATGGAAAGGAAGATAAAAGTTTTATATCTGATGAGGAAGAGCCAAACAAAAAGGACACGTGTTGAGGAGTGACAGAGTCAGAACCAGGGGGCTGAGATGATGAATGAGCTCTGCAGCAGAGTCGAGGATAAGCTGCAATTCCGTCATAGTTAAACAAGAATGGTGCAGCTGCAAGAAGGAAAATCAGATGCTGTTCCTGAACATGTTATTTGCAACAGCAGTCGTTCAACTGCTAAGTAGAAGGTGAATGGAGAAACAAAAAGTTCTCTGGGCAGTTCTAGAGCAGAATTACATCAGAGCAAGTGCAGACAAAGCTGTATCCTGGCTCTCAGAGCAACCCGGGACTAAAGCTCAGCTCCTCCTCACTGCTGCCCCTGTCTTTGTGGGAACCCTGAGGCAAGGCTAATTTCCCAGCAGCACAACACTTGCTGCCTTGTTTGCTTTGCTTTAAATAAATATATACAGTTGCATTCCCCTCATGAGGGGACAGCTTTTTCAATTAAACATACTTAAGAAGCCCCAAAGCCTACACCCAAACCTTAGTGAACATAGATGTTAAAAAAAAAAAAAAATAGAAGGTTTGGAAAAGGTAGTTAGAAGAAGTCACTAGGAAAAGTCAATGAGCTAAGCAGGAGCAGGGTGTTACTTACAGCCCTTTCTCTATACAAACACAGTAGAGCTGCTGAGGTTTGCTCATATGGTGAGCATTCCTGCCAAGCTTCTACCATTATCTCTAATTAAGAAACATTTCTTTTTAAATTAAAAGATTCCCATGGTCACATTATTCACCCTCTTTAGTTTGTTCTGTACACAAAAAAGCTGTTGGACTAGAAAAATCATTTACTTAAATAAAAAACCAAAACCCACAAGGTGTGTGTTAAAGTGAGATAACACATGCCCCACTGGCCTTAAAATGATCCATAAAAGGACTATCTTACAGTACCACCCTCTTGGAAATGTCTTATTGTGATAATGAAATGGCACCAAGGTTCATTTTGTTTTAGAAAAGCTGTGTTCATCCACATAGTATGAATATTTTTACACAATTTCAAGCAAATCCAACCAAATACCCAACCTTCCTGTTATTCTGAGGTATAGCAGAGAAATACACACTGAATTATTTAATATACTAATTCTGTAATGCAATAATATGTGATAATTATCTGATAATTATAGATTATTTATCTATATGTTTATCAACATCGCAAGATTGTAGGGGCCTAGGAGGAGGTTCATTGCTCTGTAAGTCTCCAGCAAATTCTGGGCAGGACACTGCCATTCCTTCTACATCAATAGTACTGTTAATACTGTGGAAGGGAGAAAGTAAATCAGTACTTATTTAAAGGTCCATTCCTCCCCCCCAGATTTTCTATTTCTGCCATTATTACTGAATTTTTTCTACTGGACAATTACTAACATTAGAGATAATAAATATTCTTATCATGCGTGGTGCTCTGTAATTAATACTTACAGACAACCAAAATATATTTGCTGCCGGGACAGTCGTAACTAAGACACTTGGAAAGCAATGAATTGCTGCACGACAGGAAGAAGGGATGACATTTATGATCCTGGAGATTTTCAGCCACAATCAGAGTACATATCAAGGGCACTTGTCCTCACAGCAGTGCTGGAGCCAGTCACTAGGGCTTGACTCCTCCCATTTCTCCTGGCAGAAGGGCACTATTTAAACACAGAAGCAGAATCAAAAGGCTTATCATGTTCTCCTTTTCCTTTCTTCTCTAGCTGGTGGCTAAAACAGAGAGACCAACTCTCCAGTCCAATTTTGTCATGGGTGCCACAGATTACTTCCTAAATCTTTGTTTCAGCTCCACAACAAACTAGGAAAAAATAATTTATTTAGTTTTGTAAAATGTTGTCTCAATGAAATGGTGGAAATGAAAGTGATTAAATTGTTCTACCTAGGGAGTAAAAATTTTTAAACTACCTTCAACACTCTAAAAAGGCCATCTACAGCTTCTGCCTTCAAAAAGCAAAAAGACTGATAAAAACCCCAAAAAATAGGTCAGAATAAAAAAAAAATACTTCGGAGCCTATTTCAATGTGATATTTGAAACTGAAGTAAGAAATAGTGAATAATGGCCAGGAATTTTCTTACTGAAGTTATGTTTTTTCTCCTCACTGTCTTTGTATATGACAGAGATAGTCATCAGGGATAATGTTAGTTTTTTATTTTAACTGTGAATGTTAAGATCATGGAAGAAATTGGTTAGTCAGTTGTGAAATATTATAGCAATAAAAGTCTTGGTGGAAGATGAATCTTCTTTAAAATAGTACGAGGATGTCAATAAATGAAGAGTAATGTGAAGATCACTTATATTTATTGAGACTGAAGCATTTATCAAAGTCATCAGCATTTAATTGGAGTAAATATATGTGCTAGCTTTTTATTTCTTCTGTATTAGTTTGTTCATATATTTAAGTATAAAGTGCTAAAATTAATGGCTTTTATTTTAAAGTTTTTTTGGCTTTTATCTTCCGTCTTTAAATAAATGTGCATTTGGATTACACCTGTAGCATTCCTTTGGTGGGACAGCTGGGCTGCTCTTCAAATGCATTAGTACTTCCCACGGTGGACATTTATGTTAACAAACCCCCTCCCATGTCTTAGCAGCATTATAAGTAAAAATCTAGGAATTTTGGCATTTGAAGTCAGTAAAAACACTTTTTCTGCATATTTTTATAAATAATTGCTTTATGTTTAATAAAGAATTATATGATAACCATATTAGAGACACTGCTTGAGAGGTGATTCCATTCATGGTTGGAATGGAATGGATCCAGGTGTGAATCAGGGTTGTTTGAACTTGGAAATAAATCTAAATATCTTGGCTATCCCAAGCACTGTACTCACTGATGTCTCAGGATCTTTGACAGAAAGGAGGGGAGAGCAGCAGGACCTGAAACCATCTCCCACATGAGGCCCCCTTTTCTTTCAGGGAAAGAAGGAGCTATTAGAAAAACAGGAACACACACTCTTGCATTTGTTGGCATTTATCTTTTAACATCATGCTGAGCTGCCACTGTAGGTTCCAGCTGTATCCAGTGGACAGCAGACACCTGCTCATCCTCTTTTCCCTGGGGCTCTCAGGAGCCAGGCATGCAAGGGCAGCTGTAGCAGCCCTGGGCCACCTCTCTGCATTCCCGGGGCTGACATTAATGTGCTGTGACAAGGACACATCCTGCCCTACGCTGGGCAAGGGATGGAGGCAATAAGGCCCACCCAGGAAATTTGGGAAGAGCACTCTGTGGTTGTTCTGGCTGTGACAGCTATCCTCTTTCCTAGTGATCCTCTGGCTACTACTGAACTGGGACTGGAAAAATTATTTGTGAAAAGAAATTACAGAAAGATGACTCAGTGATTTTATTTTACGGGAATCCGCAGACCTACTGGGACACTTACATTATTGATTTTTCCCATTGATAGATTCCTCTTCCGAATGTAAAGAGAGCAATCCTGCATTAATGTATGAATGCAGATTTCATGAGACTCCCTAACCAGCTGCTCATGAAATAGTAATGTCATTCTTGAATAAGGGAAATGGTGAATCTAGTGGTCGTTTTAACTGCTGTCTAATGGCTCAACAAAAGGTATCTGCATGATACAATGTAAGACAATGTTTTACTGCAGTTCATATTTCAACCTGAGTTTGTAGTAGTCGGAACACTATTACTAAAAAATCCTCAGATGCACTGTGAGTTGTAAATTCCTGCTATACTGTAAACAGGATGTGTTGTTTACAGCTTTAGATCCACTAAATATTTGTGGATTTGCTTCCTCAGCTGTAGAAGGAACTTACTGGTGATAACTCCCTGCCTTGTTCAATAACTTCCAATAATTATCATGAAGAAAATGCAATAAATTCATGTAATAGACTGCCCCTTTGCTATAATATACAATGAGAAGCAATCACTGCTCCTTACAATGAGGAGAAGAAATACAACTGTGTTCTATTTTATCGCTTTAGAAATGCAGCTTTGGAAACCACCAGAGGGAGTAGAGGGAAACTCCAGTGGTCAAATTCCAGCCCTGTGAAAGACAGCCCAGGGCTGGCTTTTTGTAAAGCAGCAACACAACAGTGCACTGTGTACTTCTTAGCAGACTATTTTATTTGCTCACCCATCCAGCAAATGCAGCATCCCCAGGAATTGATGCTCTTATTTCATATACTTAGAAAGAGAGAAGCAATATGAATCTAGAAAATAACCCTCAGACTTAGCCTTTGGCAAAATAATTGTAAAAAAGACGATGCAGGAAGAGGATAGCAAAATATCTTCTTTTGCTGTTAGCAACAATAGTCTTGGAAAACAAGATAGCTATATTTAATAATCATGGGTTTAATATATAGTTTTACTGTAACTTAAATCAAAGGGCATTTCTGGAACCGTCCTTGTTATGCTTTAAGTATAATTACACGCTACATATCTTGGAAAGTAAATGAAAGCCTTTTCCTGGTGATTTGTTATACATTTCTTTTTTGCCTCTGGCTAAGTGAAGGCCAGGCCTCTGAAGAGTTTCAAGTATAATGCACAGTGAATATAAAACAGTCCATTAATTGGGATAATAGGTCCTGGCATGTAATTGCATTGCTAAGGTACTATGGATAGCTGCTGAGTGAAATGGTATTTATTCAAGGTTGTTAGTCATCCGTGGATAACTTTATTTGTCCACTGATGCTTAAATAAATGCACCATCCATCAGTAAGAATACTTATGAAAAAATTTATTGCAAAAATCATTATCATGTCTCAAATTATAGAAGGAAACAATATATAAAAATTGCTGAGCAGTAGTACAGTAAAGCCATGCCATGATGCATTTTGCTTGTTTTTCTGCCAGTGGACAGTAAAATATGGTTGAAAAATCAAGGCTTAATGGCAAGTTTACATGCTTACAATAATTACCTTTGCCACTGAATATACTAGCTGTCTCTAAAAAAAAATTTCTAATAATTCATTCTTAAAGTGTTATAAAAATTATCCTAATCTAAATAGGAGAAATGCCTTCAATAATGAACACACCACCAACTACAAAAAACTTAAAAAATTAACAGTGTATTTAAGCTACACATGTATGCCAGCAGCTTTTGTTCACACCATTGTTTTGCTGTTACTCTGCAGTGATAAGTAATCCCTGAGAAAACAGTGAAGAACAGATTATAGACCAAAAAAATATGGCCCAAGAATTGCTTGGTTATGGACAGTCTTAAATAAAGCTTAAATAAGACAGAAAAGACCTACAAAGAATTCCCATTGATAGTTCCAATAGCTCAGCTCAAAACACCTTTGTATCTCATAAAGATAAAGAAATTATTAAGGATCTGATTTTCAGATAGAGTGCAGCCACATCCTCTTTTATCTTCAGCTACATATGCAAACACTCATTATTTTGACAATCCTCCCATCAAGATCTTATCTCATCGTACATTCCTGCTGTATAGAACTGAATAATATATAACATACAAGGGATACAGGTATGCAAACAACGTTTAAAGGGAAATATATACATTAATTGGAATAATGGTGCCTATAACTGCAGCAAATACCTTGTCATTTGTATTTCTTGGTAATTGTCAGCACGGTTTGACTGTGCTTTGCATGCTGGGTTTACAATGCTTTTCAAAGGGTCACTCCCATATGTAATGGGAGTCACTGCCAGATATAATGACAAAACAACCTCTTTAGAGTTCAAAAGTTCTTTGCCGTTCCCAGCAATAAATCACAGGCCAGCTTTGTCCAGGTTTGATTTCCACACTCCCCACTGATCTCAGGGCCAGTGGCCTCCTCCCCACCCCACCTGCATGGGAAGCTGGACCAGCACATCAGCCAAAGCCATCCTGTTCGTCAAGTGTCAGAATCTGTCACAGCCATCCATCTTATGGGATACAAAGGCTGGCAAATGGAATAGATTGATGAGAAAGATGCCCACTTTAAAAAGAGTCTACATTTTTATCAGCAGAAGAAAGAGTGGTCACAGAGCAGTAACTCCTGACTTCCTAATGCATGTCAAATTTCACAGGAGACAGGGAAAATTCCACCCAGCTCACAGAAGGGGTTATTAGCTATATCTAAATATAAAGCTGATCAGTGAAGCCTGATCCTGCAAACACATATGCATGCTATTAACTTAAGATATACAGGGTGTTGCAGCAATCTTAGTGAGGTAACTCATGCGTTAAATTAACCACATCTATATTATGGGGATTAGAAATAGCAGGAATGTGTTTTCCTTGGGATTCACTTCTCAGGACCTCTGGAAGGTGCCAAAGAATCGGTGTCAAGTTCCGAAATGTTAAATAACATAATATGATTGAGGAGTAAGTAGGAAAAAACCCTCCAGTCCTGCCTCGAAGACTCTCTATCATCAAAGCAGGATTTACAGTTTTTCCTCCAAGTTCGATGCTATTAACAGGGGCTCTCAAGCTCTCTGCAAATTACTTTATTTCCATCTCTCTAGACCACACATTCTCAGATTTATCAACTTCACTGAATGTGCTCCTTTTATTTCTTGATAATTCTATGTTTACATGTTAATGACCAAAATAGGGAAATTCAGCCTAATGGTTATTCTTTATGAACTGGTTTATAACACAAGATCAATTTTGTATTAGAGGTGCATTTGAACACATTAGCCTATATTGCTGCTACACAATGAAGTAAGCAGTTAACACTGAATCTGTCAATAGCAGGCATTGAACATTTCTTCCTGACTATTGCCTAATTCAATATCAAGTTCAACTACACTTAACTGGTATAATACACCAACCCAGGAGCATAACTTAACACTTAAATCTATTGCACTTAATTTTCTACCCCCTGGTCTGTCCATTCAATTTATTAGAAATTATCCTGTAAAGCAACTGCAACCATCTGCCATTTAAACTATCTTTTTACTTTAGTACCACCTGAAATATTTATTACCTTACATGTTTAAACTGAATCAATAATTAAATTATTGAAGAGAAATGATCCCAACAAAGAAAGCAAAAGAATTCTACTGTTCAATAATCCACCAAAATGCACTTCCCATTCCCTGCTACTCTGGTTATTTATCAGTATTAAAAATCTTAAGCATCCAATCCCTATTCAGACAGCCTATACAAAAATCTCTTGCATAAAAATTTGGTAAGAAGAAAAAGTTTTTTTGACATGGAGAAACACTAAATCTTGTATTTTCTCTTCTGCCATTCACTTATAATGAGGTAATCTGATTTGTTTGACATTACTCACCCCTCAGAAATCCTCTCTTACTCTTGTCCTTTAAGTCATAATTTTCTAGCTGTGTCCTTTTGGCAACCATGAATTAGAATTCTCTACAAACAGACTGAAAATATTTTGCTTAACAGGACTCTGATTTTCAACCTTTCATGTATGCTGTCATTTTAAGAACAGCAACTACATTCACATCTTTCAGTCTCCTGGAGACTTTTGTATTAAATATGCATTAAAAAATAATAATGGCATCAACTATTTATTTTCACTGTCACATATTAAGATATGCATAGTATGGTTTTGTACTTCAAGTAATTTTCACTTGCCCTAGCAGTTGCATACCAGCACTTCTTCAAGTATATGATGTAATATTTTCTATATTAGAAAGGTTTTAAAAAAATATTAAAATACCCTCAAAACCTTCCCTGCAACTTCCCCCATGACATAAGAAAGCAGGGTAAAGACAAAATTTATTAAAACAAGTATCATTATCAAGATTTGTGTCAGTCTCTGTATCATGACAAGCTCCTTGCACAGGCTGCACCAGACTAGAGGGACCTTAGAGGGCCACACCTCCTGACTGGAAATATGGGAAGGAACTGAGAACACCTGCAGCAGGTTCTTTTGGGTATCAGAGTATTCTTCCAGCATCTAAAATATGCTGCTGAAGGACTTCTGACACATCCAGTTTGCATTCATTCATGCCAGGTTTTAAGCACTTTATCAAATTCTGGCAATAACCTCCACTCCCTTCCTTGTGTTTAACCCTTGGTTTTATTTACAAAGATGAATCATGTGCTTCTATCTTCATTTTACCAGGCTAAATAAGTAGGTCCTATTATATAACACACTTTAATTTCTTCTCATGTGATAGATTCACTGTTCGCTTAATCATCATAATTGCACTTCTTTCCATCTGTTCTCATTTAAGTTCACTTTTCTTGAACAAGGATGACCAGATTGTACCTACCTCTCAAAATATGATTAATGCCTTCAGTGATTCTCATTCTTCATTATTTCTTCAGAAGATCTTAATGGACTCCATATTCCCTGTTTTTTTAAGTGTATTGCACAAATTACAAACTAACCTGAGTAATTCAGCACCATAAATAACTGAAACTCTCCCAACATTTTAATATCAAGCTCTACTCTTAAAAATTGTTACTTGGATTTTGAATTGAATACCACTTTGATATAAGCACATATCAGTGTTACACTTGGCAGCAGGTTACACCTGAATTTCAAATACTGTGTGTTACACACTTCACAATGTTCAGCAAAACTTGTCTCGTTTCAGATTGTTCCATCATCGCCATCAAATCTCCTCAATTGGAAGAGACCCACAAGCCTCATTGAGTCTACTTTTAAAACCATGAAGTTTGAAATCTACCATGAAAGACAAGGAAAAAATGGCCTTCGTAGTCGAATTTGGGATTATTCTCTCTCCCTGTCCCCTCCACTCTCATTAATTGTCTCCCCAGTATCCTGAAGTAGTACTCTCAGAAAACTAAAATCAAAGCAATAAGTCTCTGTTACTGCTCCTGCACTCAGAGAAATTTCATCAAGTCAGAGACCAAGTCAAAGGTAGTTAAATATTATTTTTTTCTCTCTCATATTATTATGACTTTTTAAAAACTAATTATAACACTAGCCATACCATCAATGTGGTAGTGAGGAGCTCTCATTAGAAAATTGTCAATATTAAAAACATGATACAAACATGGGAGAAAGAGAAAGAGAGGTTAAAATCTTTATTTCCTTTGTTAAATGAGCAACTCATTTATTACAAATTTTTGGGAAAAAAATATGAAAAGCCAAGATCAGATATGAGGACTTAAAATGGCGAAATTATAAAAGAAAATCATAAATATGAAAACCAACTCTATTTTAGAGAGGAGGTAAAATATCTGTTCTAAGCAATACATTAAAAAACATAAATACATTATGTTTTTAAAGGAATCTTCAGAAGTGAATCCACATATAAAAAAGAATTGAATTCTTTATAGGATATTACACCCATATCTTAAAATCTCAGCACTTTTAATTATTTGCCATTTACATTTATAGTAAGAAAATATTGGAAGACCACAAACTCATTTCAGGCCCTATTGTGTAAAAGTGTAGCTCATTTTGGTCCTCTCCCTCAGAAGAATTTCCTATTTAGTGTAAGATTTAGCAAGAAAAAGTGAAAATGGTAGGGTTGTTAAAAAGCACAAGTATAGTGGTCTATCATACCATTAAGGTACTTGACTTGCCCATTTCTGGAATAGAATAACATAAAGCAATTAATATGATTTTTTCTCCCCATTTTTACTGCAATAGAGAACATACTGAACATACATTACTAAACTCTGTAATATTGTTTCATGTTACGAAGAAACTTTATCACTTTAAAATATTAAAGAGTGTCTAATCATAAAATACCCTTCAGAAAAGACTCATAGCATCTGCCCAGCAAAGCCTGGCTGCAGGATCTCCTGGCTTTTCTGTAATTTACATAAACACAAAACACATAAAACTCTTCCAACTACTTTTCCAAGAAAAATACTTGAACAATTGACATCAGTAATCATGAAAGTAGAAAGGGCTAAAGTAAAAACCAGTGATATGTTCAATCAGGAAGATAATTTTCATTCATTTGTATAAAATTTTCACACTTACTGTTCTAGAACAGATACCAGAAAAAAAAGAAGTGATTTTTACACTATCAAAAGGTGAAGCCAGACAAGGAAAGAACTCAAATGAAACCTTTTTCTGTAGAATTTTATTAATAAATGCAACCCTTGAATATGAATATATGACATTGTCCCCCATCTCCTGATTTTCACATTTACTAATTTTGGCAGTTTTCCATATCCACACAGGCAAACAAGTAGCTCAGAATCTCTACATTCCCATTGAGACATCAAAATTCAGCTAAAGTATGCAATAAAAATTCATCTTACACCTTACATTAACCTCTTAAAGATGTTTCCAACCTCTACCCTGCTCCAAATTTCATACTACAGCTCTATAATGCGAATAATTCAACTTAAAATTTCCTAGTATAAAGTGGAAGTCCAGCTATTAGTAAAGAAAACTGCCTGCAGAACACACTAAAAGTACCTATTTCTGAATGTAGAAACCACAACTTTGTGAGGCTTCTCAAGCTAAAATTTGTTTCACTCACAGGGAATCAGGAGCAGCTTCCCTTCCTCCTGCTGCTACGTGGAGCCAGCAGGACAGTTCTGGTATGCAGAACATGGGGCTGCTTCTCCTACAGTGAATACAGATAAACGTAAAGGAACCTCAGCTGACTTTGCTCAGGCACTTCTCCTCACTTAATGATGATGTGCAGCCCTTCAGCATAGCTGATCTCTCCAGGAGGTCTGAAAGCTCTGCCACAGAACACTTCCCCAAACACAAAATAATATTTTTGAGCTTGAGATTGACTTCTGTCATGTTGTAGTTGTTTTTTCCTGAGTTTGTTGGATGTATAAGCTATAATGGACTTAGATTGTTTGGGTAGATGTGGAATACTAAGCGGGAGGATCTCTTGTTTCAAACAAAATTTCCTCAATCTGACAAGACAGCAAAATAATTTCACTGAAAAAACTCCTACTGAACAGAACTATTTTAGTTTAATAAATCCATCACACACCAATAGAATTAGCATACACACATCATCCTGTATAAAAATCACTATCAAGTGACACATTACAGACTTCTAAATGCATTTTTTGAGTTGAACATTGGTGTGGTTGAGTGCCAGTTCACAGTTTTAGATGTCTCTGTGCGTGCATGAGCTATGAGCACAGAACTCTGCATGCAACACTCTCCTCCCTATTGTAACATACTTGCAGTGGATATAAACTGCCTGTGGGGATTAATGTTATCTCAGACTTTTTCTTGGCTGATGAGCAGGATATGAGAGGGCACAACTGAAGTGCCTGTGACCCAGCCAGTGCCCACTGGCAGCCAACAGCTCCAAGAGAAGTGTTCTGGCCAGAAGGTAAATTGTTCACCTCACCTAATCCAACCCAAGGTTGGCCAAAACCCAAGGAACAAACACTTGCCTTATATTTCCCTCTATATTCCCCCTGTCTGATAACATCACCCAAGCAGAAATCTCTCAATATCACAGGATGAGAATCCCAGGTTGGAAGGAACCTCAAGGACCATCTGTTCCATCCTTTCTTGGCAAAAGCGTGGCCTAGGCAAGGTGGCCAAACACCCCATTCAGCTAAATCACAAAAGTGTCCAACAGCAGGGAAAGGCAAGAAAAGAGATGTAATGAAAACTAATGTATCAGGTAACAGAGAGAACCTGTCCCTTAGATTTATCACTGGACTTTGGCAGGGGTGAGGTGTGTTGTGTTATTAATGCTGATTTCTAGACTTTCATGCTGCAAGGATTCCTGTTTTCTCAGGATACAGAATTACAATGGCATAGAAAAAATAGTAAAGAGTGTACTCTATCCTGCCTTGAGCATCATGAGAAAGCCTAGCTTATACAGACCAGGAGCCTGTAAGGAAATTAAAGTTAAGCTTACTCTTAGTAGCAATATTAGCAGTCCCTGGAAAGTTTTTCTCTGGTTTTTAACAATTAACGAAACTTCATAAGCATTCTGAAAATCAAAACCAAAGTTTATTCAATTAAACTCTACACGTAAGGAAATTTCCATCAGCTGTTGCCAGCATGAATTTAGATTGGCAGCAGAATAGATGCAGTATTTCAGATGCTGGCAGTCAGTTCTTTGTACATGAGGGCAAGCAGCACACTAAAATGTATTTCAGGTTTAACTACTAGATTTGAGTGAAAGCCAAGTAGCTGAGGGAATCTGTTACACGTGATTGGGCCATTGCTGTTCAGGAGAAGTCAGTGACACATCCACCCCTGAGTCTCTAGAAGAGCAACTGTGATGAGGACAGATAACAGGAAGGTTGGTTTCTCTACAGGAAACTGAAATGACATAATGCCCTGCCCTTTGGTAGAAGGAGAGAGAAGCATACAATTGGTTATTGGTTTAAAGGAAGAGTAATAGAAAAAAAAAAAACCAAAAAAATTTGGTTTGTTTCTATGAACTTTTGGATCACATTAAAAAATGACATGAGAGCATGGCAAGTTAGAGGCTTAAAATCAGACTCTGGAATGAGAACTAGGAACCCTCACGAACTCAAAGTACATGGTATGTTTTTATAAGATCTCATAATTAGGTCTGTGAACTTACATGCAAGGTCCTTCCACTGAGTTATGCCTCCCTGGCCCCGGGCTCTGACACTTCACAATGTGAAATGATGCTTGACAGTGGTGCTGTCTTGGCTTGACAGGTGTAAGAGCAGGGCTGAGCAAACCATAAACCCACACTGTGGAATCCTTTCCTGTGCTGTTGCAGCTGGGGGAGCATTATTTACTCCACTAAAACACAGAATGCTCATACCAACATCAGTGATCATTCACCAGAGATTTTGTTCTTTCCTTCCATGTCAGCAGGCACTTCTTGAAAAGTGGGAGCAACAATCTCAGCTCAGTGATATAATCACTGTACAGTACCAGGATAGGCACTGTGTTCTTTTCATAGTAGAACTGGAATATGGACTTAAACTAGTTGATTGTAAAAATTATGTCTGTTTTATTGCAGAATGTCTTTCACATGATTATGAAAGAGTTGATTAGATCTGTTTTTTACCCAAAGACCTGTCTGATAACTTTTTTTTGAGAATATAAATATACCTAAGGTATTTAATCTCATATTAGTCCACCAGATAACAAGGAATTAACTCCACTGCACGGACAGTAAGCCAAACTAACACTGATTAGGGTCCAGGTTCCCACAGAAAACCACCAGCATGGTAGTGACCTGAACTCAGTCCTGCCAAGTCCCAGCCTAATGCAATGACCACAGTTTCACCTTCTGGACAGCAGAACAATTAAAAGATATTAGAAAAAAAGCAACATAAAATGTTTTGCAAAGTTCCTCCAGGAAAAGCACATTGTATTTTGAAGGAGAAGGTGGTTCACTACTTTTCTTATAAACTTTGAAATTTTCTTCATTTATGGATATTATTTTTAAAAATATTATCACTTAAAGAGCGTGTCACTTTTGCTCACACTGACTTTGCCACAGAAAAATCACTAGAAAGTGCTAAGAAATCTTCAAGATTATACTATTTAATTTTCCTGGCTAAAAGGACTTCAGCCCCTCTTGTCCACAGCCTATGGAGTTAACCTGTGCAGGAGCCAGCTGGAGAACCATCTCCCCTCCCCAGCACACCAGGGGAGTGTTCCCTTGGCTCATGGTTCTCTCAGCAGCACAGATTCCTGGCTCTGAGGTGGGAATCACCAAGGGATCCCCAAACCAACATCACAAAGCACTCCTGGGAGCTGCCTTTCTCTGGCTTTCTGAGCAGCTGTCAGGAAAGCAAGGCCACTTCAGCACCATGCTGCACCTGGGAGGAAGAGCTGAGACAAGGAACAGGCAATGGCCACAGGAGCTGGCAGTGCAGGGCAGCAGAAGTTGCCTGTGGCAACACAAAGGAAAGCTTCTGAGCCACATTTCCTTTTCACATTTAGCAAATCTCTTCAAAGCATGTGCAAAAGCTTTTCAAAGACTTAGTACTTCACGAAGGAAGTATGGATGGATTTTCACAGAAATGCCAAAACACGTATTTCTGACACAAACAATTCCCTCCTCCTGCCTAATTTGAAGCCTCTGCTTCGTAAAATGCAAATCAAAGTGGAGTCAACCTTTCAATTTCAAAATCTTTTTGACTTTGCCCTGACAGTTTCCTACTCTTTAATGAAATAGAAATGAGTCATTTGAGAACTCCTGACCTACACAACGAGTTTGTTTTGGTTATTGCTCTTCTTAAGATAACTGGTTTTTGTTTTTTTATGCAGCCAGTCTGTCAAAATTAAAACATCATTTTGCTGGTTTTATTAATGCAAATATTTCTTGGAGAAGAACATGTAGACAGCCAAAAAGAAACCTTTCCACAGCATTTGTGACAGACTGCTTTCACAATACATTTTTGAGCAAATTTAGAGTAAAGTCTTTAAGACCAACCCTTTCATTTATGAAAAGGCATATTTATGAAAGCACAGACATTTTAAGAAGATTATATCAAGTGTACATTCATTATGGATAAAGAAAATCTGCCTGTAAATATATGGAGAAATTAATTAAGAAGGCAAGAGAAAAGGACAGGATGCAATGTCTCCTTGCCTTTGAAATCAAATATTTGTCATAAATGTGACTAAAATGTAAAAGAGAGGCAGGGAAAAAGTATTCAAGAAAAATTAACAAGTATATAAATAGATACTAGGTAACTGAATAGATATAGATACTGAAACATCTCCTGAGATGGGACAAAAATTTAACTCAAGAGACAATTTTTAAATTTGGGACAGAAAATAGTAAAATAATTCTCTGTGGTTTTTTTGTTTGTTTGTTTGTTTGTTTGTTTGTTTTGTTAGTATTAACTCACATGATTCAAAAACACAACTAAAAGGGAACAGTTTTTGAACAGAACAATGCTGTTTGTTTCCATTTCGTTTTACAGCAGCATGCTTTGTTTGAAGGGAAAGTATCGAAGAGTCCAACTTTCTTCAAGGTTTGGGCATATGATCAAACAATAAACAGGTATTCTTCCAGCACTCTAGAGCCTTTCAAACGCTTCTAGAAGCTTTTCAAACCATTGAGTAACATTAATACTTAATGCATAAAATAGATAAATGTTAGGGATCGAAGACAAGGAGAGGTTATCTTGTTTGCCAAAGACCCCACAGTATTTTGAAAGTAAGCCTAAGCCGAAAATTTTTATGTTCTTGAGTCCTTGCTTTGGTGGGTTTTTTTGTGTGTGTGTTTTCTTTCATTCTTTTAAAATTATTATTTGTATATTTTAAATCAATTTTATATTTTTATTCTTGGGCGAGTCCACCATTTTCTCTTGGGCTTTAATTCAAGTGCACCATACAGGAATTTGCAAAGGTGTTTTCTACTAGGCATGAACCTGATAATGTTGAATTTCACTCTCCCTGTCCTGTATCAACCTTCAGTATAAACCTCAATCTCCTCATTCTTTTCCTGTCTTTTCTTCCCTTCTCCTCTTTTACATTTCAAGCTGAGGATTGATAACTGAAAATACAATATATTCCTTTCCCAATTCTTTCCATAACAACATATTTATACCCACATCCACTGTGTTTTCTTCATCATCGTCATCATAATTTCATTCTTTTATCCTGCTTTAGATAAGTACTTTTGAAGCTAATCTAGATCCTATTAAAGTTAATGGATGCCTTGCCATTAACTTTGATGGAGGGAGAATTAGCCTCTAACCTTTACTCTGTTTAGTCCTTTCAAGAAAGAATTCAATTCTTAACTCTCTATTCCTTATTTATATAGCTATTACACACATATGGTGTATTCCCCCCATTTTCCTTCCAAATGTTCTCCTAGTTTCTTTCTCCATATTACACATTTTTTCTATTTTTTTTTTAATATTTCAAAATGTGTATCAAAAAAACACCTAAACATTCATGCCACAGGTGTTCATTTCTCTGTGGGCATATATGGACACAGAGAAAGTTCTCTGCTAATGCAAAAGAGCTCTATTTACTTCTAGGGAATTGCTCAGGTACAAGCAAGAACAAAATTTTAGTCCTTAACAGAGCTGGAAAACACAGTAGAGTATTTTATAGTAAATACAGCATAATAAGAGACAACATTGCAGCAGAGCATTCCTGTCTCATTGTCTGTATCCCTAGCAATTAATATCACAGCTGTCAGATAGAATTGACCTGGATAAATCATTTCCCCCAATCAAAAATCACGGTAGCTGCTGTGCTACTTCATGTTCATGTTGCTTCTCTCTGTCAGTCTATCTTACATACATAAACTTCTCCCACCAGGTCCTTTAGGGAAAGTCTTAGGAATGTGCCAAAGGCATCAAGGCCCATCTTGCTGATGTGCAGCACTGAGCAGAATGGGCTGAATTCTCATCAGTAAAGTCATTTGGGAAAAGCCTGTTTGGAAGATCTGGTACTGAAGGTGCTTTCAACACTAGTAGAGTAAAACAAAACTAAAAACATTAGAGCAAAAGAGGATATTACAATAGAGTCAGACAAGGATTTGAGTATATTTTTGCAGTTGTAGAGGAGCAAAGCTGACCACTGAGTAAAACTGGATGCAATTAAGTCATATTAAGAATATTTAAAAATGCACCAAAGAAAGATGGAATGTTTTAGTGTTGCTTTCTTAGTGGACCACTGGGATTTCATGTGGGATGTAATGTCTATATGGATATATTAAACAGTTAAACCAGAGTGAGCTACTGGGTGAGCTGGTGAACAAAATAAGGGTGAAGGAGAGAGAAAGACAGCCTAGCTTTACCTCTTTGATCAGCTATTACTTTTGCAAATGCACAGCTGAAGAAGCCAAGACACAAAAATTTGAGCATCATAAACAACTCCAACTGATCCACTAGGAAAGGTAGCTAGGCCTCTGTAATCCTGCTTAAAGGGATCTGCAGATGGCTCTCTGCAGCTGGATGTCTTTGCCTTCGGTCTTCAACTACATATCATTTCCTTGGAAAATTAGTAGCTATAGAATCATCCATCTCTTTCTGTTGAACAGGTCTATTTATAATTACAAATTCATGGCCTTTTCTGGATGAAATATTCATGTAAACTCAACTGCCAAACTGCACTTATGGCATAGTAAACTGCAAAACATTATCATATTAAAAGCAATTCAGCAACGTGCTTCATGCCAACATAATAAAAATGTCATTTTAAATATTGTTTAGGAGCACTAGTTTATTTTTCAATGTAGAATCCCAAAATGCATCCAGGACACAAGTATATCTAGAGAAAATGAAATCGAAGTATGAGGCAAAGTGTTGAACACAAGCAAATAATTTTCAGGTAATGACAAATTGTTTTATTTAGTGAAGAGTGCCTATGCTTCCCAATGCTTTTCTAAGACCTGCTATGTGTGTTCTACACTTTTGGGTCTTAGGCAAACTTATAACTAGTCATTAAAGATATGAAGTAAATAAAGATAACTGAAGAATATTTAGATGGCACTTGAAACGAAACGCTTATGGTAATAATTTCAAATGTATATGTATGTATACTGACTTCAAAGATTTGTAAAGACTGTAGAAATCTTAGATCTGGTGATTAAACAAACTGAGAACTCATTGAGCATTTTTAAGTGTAGTAGTAATATGTAAAATTAAAGAAATCTGTATGTAACAGAAAAGAGACCCTCTCCAAACATGTCCCTCTCCATCTGTCTTGTAGCCCTTTAAGGTACTGGAAGGAGGTCTAAGGTCTCACTGGAGCCTCCTCTTCTGCAGGCTGAGCAATTCCAACTCTCTTGGCTTTTTGTCATAGGAAAGGTGATTCAGATGACTAAAGTCAGAAGGAGCATCTTATGTATTTTCCTATTCTGAGAGGACTACTAATTGTTAATGACAATAACCTGAAATCAGCAATTCTGAAAAGGAGGATTAGACTGGCAGATTGGATAGTGGAAAAAATAGGCCCTAGCTCAGAGGTAATAATGGGTTATCCTCTTGTTATGAAAATAGGGGAATTTTGAACCAAATCTGGATGATTTTTCCTCCCACTAAAATAAAAAAAAAAGAAAAAAAAGAAAATCAAAGTTAAATGAAATATTTCTGACTGTTTAACAAAAGTAAAACCAGTTGAAATAAATGTAAATCACAATTTACAACATGAAAGTAAAAATGGTCACCATGGGACTTACTTTACTTAGTAGCTACTGGATATGGTCCCAGTCCCTGCTTTATTAAATATTTAAATATTGCATACAACATAGAACAGTAGAAACAGTGGAGAATGAAAGCAACTTGATGTGAATCACTGTGTATTCTCAAGGAATAGTCTATATTCAGATGTTCCTATGAGGTTGCTGCTGAAAATGAATACTCTTTGGCAGAAAAAGAAGTGGAATCTGCCTTTCACCTCCAGGCTAAGCAAATCCTGAGCTGTGCTGCAAATCAAGCTGCTTCTGTCAATACTCCTCCTGTTCACAGCCCACCTAAATAACCCTTTCAGCCACATATACTGTGCTATTTACTTTTCCTTTCTTTCATCCTAATTTGATGTTTAATATGTGAAACCAAAACGAAATTGTGCATTTTTTTTCTCCCTGGAGCATGAGTGACATCATTGGAGTTTGCACATATTCATGCAGATACTAACAAAAATGAAGATAATCTTTGTCTATCTTCATACATTGCTCTTTTCCACAGAAAGAAAAACCGACTGGATAGTTGAAGAAATAGGAAAAGAAGAAAAATATCCTCTTCTCTCAATGATTCTTTTTTTTTTTTTTT
>VZRF01004128.1:66856-104062 GCA_013396875.1 Vireo altiloquus | reverse complement strand
TTTTTTTTTTTTTTTTCTGATAGGAATATGAATGAAGTTGTATCTTTGGGGAAAGAAACCCAAGAAAGTAGAGGAAACAACAAAATTATTGACTATGTCCAAGAAGCTTATTACAAGAAGGTGTTCTGCTCATAGGCTCCAGCCTGTATCTGTTTTTAAAAATAATTTTCTTTCAAAGCTGGCAAAAGCTCTCTTTCCTACTTTTTTGGTAGTAGGGCAAATCTTTGCCTCCATGGAAGTCTTTCCTGCCCAGAGTGGTGGGGAAGGCCTGAAATGTGTGCTGCAATGTGTGAGATTTGACAGTATTCTAATGTTATTTTTTTATAATTGCTTTTTTCCAACAGGTTTTATCTGTAGGAATTTTGGTTTTAAATGTTTAAGTAATTCATCTCTAGCAGATAATTTCTGTATGGGAAGAACTTGAGATGGATGACAGAAAAACTTCTATTTTAGTAGCTAGCACATCTTCCTAATTTATGACAAACTAATAATTCCATCCTCTCCTTTCTTCTTAAGAAAAAGATTGCTAGAGTAAGATTTTGCTACTGAAATTTTACCGTATAACAGCATAGTATTTTCTACACTAATATTTTGTAAAAAAACCACTTTCTAGTTTAATTACTCTAAATTATTTACTGGCCTTGTAGCATTCAGTTACACACAACAACTTTCTCTGCAGCAGTTACTGAAATGGCTGTATATAGGTTCCTTGACAGCAGAAAGGGTTTAAAATAACTCCAAGGGTTTCACATATTGTGGAGTGCTGCAGAATTTCTTTGAAACAAATGCAATGCCAGATGTAGACACTTCTGTGGGTACTGACTGAATGCCTTTCCAGGTACTCCAACATTACTGTGCTTAATCAATAGAGAGAGTTTATATTGGCCATAAAACCACAGAGCATGGTCTTCTAACTAGAGCCACATGATATGTTTACTACCAAACCTGAAAACTATATTTATTCTCTGTACTCCACATTATGGAGAGGAGGAATGACTCACAATTACTATTAGACATCTGAACCATTTCATTTTAACTATGGAATATACTCACTAGGTAGCAGTGTCAGTGTATAGAGGAAGGAGGGGGGCATAGTCAGGCTGGGTTAATGTGTACTGCAAGTTATATATGTATGTGTGTGTGCACTTGTCAGTACTATTATTATAAATTCATTTCAAATTATGAATCTGTGGAGATTCAAATTTTTCAAAACAATTTTCACTCTAAACTCATAACAGCATTTTGCCTATAAAAATCTCAGACCAGACAACAATGATTAAACTGTGAGTCAGATGACAAGCAAAGTAACAAAAGATTGAGATTTCATTGAAATTTATCACTATATTTTTTTTTTTTATGTTGTGCAACATATTTGCTGCACAGCTTTGAACACAGAAACACAGCATTTTCCCAGCAGGATCATGGTGCCCAGCACTGAGCCCAGAGGCAGATTGCTGCCCACCCTCGTGGCGATGGATGTGGTGTGTGCTGCTGTCATGGTTACACCACCACCTCCTTCCCATCCCCTCCTCTGGCTGCTCGGCAGAGGAGCTGCTTCTGCTGAGAACCACTGATCACGATGCTGATGGTCAGCATCAGATGATTGCCTTCAATCTACTCTGATTCAATCCAGAGTTTTATATGAAAACTACGTGATTCTCAAAATAAGCAAAAAATCAGCCTAGATCCTTATTAGCTTGTTAAAGAGACAAATGTGCATCAACTTTTCTTAGGCCATAATGATTGAAGCTTT
Organism: Vireo altiloquus; assembly: GCA_013396875.1. Lineage (NCBI taxonomy): Eukaryota > Metazoa > Chordata > Aves > Passeriformes > Vireonidae > Vireo > Vireo altiloquus. The sequence goes on along the minus strand of VZRF01004128.1, from coordinate 102,309 downwards.
TCTTAGGCCATAATGATTGAAGCTTTTCACACTTTGAGCTCCGGAAAGAGAATTTTGGAGATGATGCACTTTCACTTGGAAGGATTCAGAAGAATTTAAGAGGAAATAATGGATTTTGTTTTGCATTTCATAGAATTTTGAAGAGTTCTCAGGGACCAAAGCCTAAAGAGGTCAAGATAGAAACTGTTGTTCACTTCATCAGGTTTTCAACAGGCCTCAATAACTTTTTTTTTTTAATGTCATATCAGATTCCATGAAAAAAATCCAATAAAACTCTATTATTAAATGTACAGCCTCTCCAATAAAGTGATGCAATTATTTCCTTTTTCCTAATTTGTACTGGTCACTTTGGAAAGGGTGGTAAGATTTTCTTTGCATTTATTAACAATAATATGACTCCAAATGACACATTGCCATTACTATGACAATGAGCAGATTAGAACACTCACTACAGGTTCTTGGTGATTGTATTAATAAGAAATGTTAGCCAACACAAAGTGGAAACAAACTTATGTGCTTGCTGCAGACATGACCAAAATGAAATGCCTACCACTGTTGAAATTTCTGTCTGGTGAATTCATAATTTCTGTACTGTTCTGAACAAATCCATGTTATTGTGAAAAACTCCCTATCTCTTGTCACTAAATTTGGCCTCAAAAGGTAGAAATGCACACAAATCCCCACAGGGTGCCGTGCTGCAGTGCCAATAAAGGTAAAGCCAGTGGCTAGTTCCCTCCAGGGACTTTAATATAAATGCTATTTCTTTTCCTGTTTTCTTGGGTCTTTGGTTGAGGTTGTTTTTTTTTTTTTGACTTTACAAAAATAAATACTGCAGCTCTAGATGCCTATTCACCAGAATATTTTGGCAAATAAGTCTTTGAAACTCATCAGGCTCCCGACTTCCCCCCTGAGAGCTCCCATTTCGCTGGGGCCTGGCTGTTAGATTCAGACTAAGTCTAACATAATGGTAAGAATAAATCTAAATAGCACCTTCCAAACCACTAGGCCTTTGGGAAATTCACACTTCTACTTGTGTGAAAAAGCCAACAGACTCATTTGATAAAATGCTGCTTTACTGATAATACCAGTAAGTTGCTGATTTTTTTTCCAAACATGACTCACACGAGAAAGTCACTTTTCTACGTACAGATTGAATATCACAATCTCCTCTGTTGTCACTGCTTGACTCTAACAGAATCATAACAGAGAATAACTTGTATCTTTCTGCTCCAAGTTCATGTGTTTCTAATTTTAGGGTTTTGGTTTAGGTTTTTTCTTTTTGTTTTTTTCTTTTTCCATAGCCGATGATGCCAGTGATGATGTCGAAGTTGCTATACTGCCTAGTAAGGCCTTACAGGACTTGTGTGTCCACATCATCATCCAGTAAAATTGCTCCCTAAAGTCAAAAAATGTGCTTGTATGCAAGATGATAGAAACAGCTCAAATAATAAGGACCAGAGATGTTTAAGAGCATATGAAATGATTATGTGTCCTACAAGGACACAACCTGCACAAATGTCAGAAATGGGCACCGAAAATTAGGAAACATCATGATTCAGACAGGGTACTTTCACATACTCAATTCATGTCATAGTCTTTATGTGATAAAGCCCCACATTATTTCTGAAAAAAACTACCATTAATCAGTGCACGAGATGCAAATAAATCACTTGCTGACACTTACTCAATATTATCAGTTTTATCCCCTCTGTTTACTGTATAGTATTATGCCTTGTTTATCGTACACTATTCAAACCCCTGAATGGACAAAATGATTAATTTCTTCAGAACCTTTCTATGACATTCATCAGTGCAGTATTTAGTTCCTTCGCTACACATCCATAACGATGGAGATAAGTGCATATTGATATTCCTATTCCAGAGATAGCAGATGCAATGCTAGAAATCCAAAATCTAATTTAGTGCTGTATTGTACTGTATACATCCAAGGTAGAAGAATTTACTCCAGTGGCAGCTGTGAAGTCTCAGCATTGGTGTATATTGCATTCCCAAGTCACATGTCCAGCATATTCACAGCTCAGGTAAACCCTTATCAAGTGTGGGTTTAGTAACCAGCACAGAATTACTGTGTGTCAGGAGCATGCAGAAAACCAATTCTGCAGGTCACCAGGCATGAGGACATATTTTTTCTTCCTACAACACCCTGCCTCATTCACTTAATCCTATTCAGAAATAAAGGAGATGGGATTGAAAGAGTTTTCTCTCTACGTAAGTCCCGAGGCCACCAACTGCTGGAGCACTGGAAAGTTTTGAATGACCATCCCAACATTCTCCTGTCCTGCTCTTCCCTAAGCACCCCCTGTAGGTAGATACCTGTCACAGAGTACTGGGACAGGTCAGCCCCTTCTGCTTTAACCCAGAATGTATTTTCTTTTTTTCCCTCATTAAAAAATCCTCTTAAATTCTCCTATTACATACCACCTTCTTTAATGCCATATACCTCCTTACAGGTGTTACCTGGGTGCAAGTGCTGTAAACTTCCTCATGGAGCAGTTCTGAAAAAGGATCCAGAACTTCCACAAAGGGTTTCAGAAATTTATTGACAGCTGAATAATAGGAGAATTCAGTTATTTCCTCTGCTCTGCTTGGGGGATACAGAGTGGAGGATACAATAGTGAGAGTTTCCCTGCTCATGTGCTCTAACTCTCTCCTGTCAAAACCTTCAGAATCAAAAGTTCCAGTTGCAGGAAAAGTCTTGTTTAGCTTCAGGGCTGGATCATACCCAATGTGAATAAAACTTCTACAAAGTTTACTGCACAAATGAAATCTGAGAAAACCAAGCGTAACAGACCGTTTAAAAGTGGATTTAATTTTCAGAGTTTCATATTAAATATTCAAAAATAATACTCTGGATATAACAGCTATTCTTCCTCCCACCTGCTTCTAGGAACATCTGTAGATTGTATTATGAGGTGTCAGATCATCTTTTAATTGAGCAAACCAATATATTTTCTTCTTGTCTCATTCATCGTGTAACAAAAAATACACTAAAGTGGATATTTAAATTAATATTTCTCAATATCTAAATGGCTTCACGGAGATTTGAAGTAAAAATAATACATAAGTCCAATTTGAAAGTTCAGCTTAAGAAAAACACTGAAATATCAAAATATCTGAAAAGTGACAATATCTGACTCAGCAAAGTGCTGAATATTTCACTATTCTGATATTCTCCACACAATATTGGTGTGGAGGATATCAGAACATCACAGGAGGATGGATATACATACAAAAGCATGTAAATTTGATTTCCAGAACAGCTGGTAAAATAAGAGAGGAAAGAGGAAAGGACAAATTTCAGGTTAGTTTGTTATTAAAAACCAATGTAACCTATATATAAAATGTCCCCTAAAAAAATATTGACATATACATAATGTATAATTATATATAATTATATAACTCATATATAATTGATTTAATAAAAGTTATTTTCTCTTATTTTGTGGGTTTGTTTGTTTGTTTTTTCTTTTAAACAGAGCTTAAAGTTAGGCAAATATTATTCCGGGACAATTTTGGTTTAATTGATCTTGGGCTGAAAGAATGCACTGGAGGAGCTCTTGAGATTGCTGCCAGGGCTAATCTCCTGTGATGAGTACCCAGGGACAGCTGTAACTTGATGCCTCTTATCAATCATAAAATAAAATTCTGTGCAGACTGCAGAGCAGGCACTGCTTCTCGGCACAGTCATTCTGGTACTGGTAAGATATTTAATTGCAATGTGATCCTCACTATTAAAGATGCATGAACTTTTAAAATGAAAGTGCAGGGGAGTCTGGGAATCTCTTACTCCTCAAGCCTATTGCTTATAATGTTGCTGGTATTCCCACTGCAGGCATCATTATCATGATACAGAACACCAAGTGTTTCAAGAACTGAGGTTTCAATCAGTCTCCATATGCCCAAATAAAGCATAGATGAAAAGCAGAAGAAAATACATTCTAAGTCTTGAAACAAGCAGTAAACAACAGATTCTATACAAAGACTACTGTGCTGGCGAGGAAACTCATTCATTCTATTTTATAATTCCATGCATTTCCTCACACATTTCACATTTCTTATTGACACAAAGCATAGTATTGTTTTATCTCCTTGTCTACCCGTTCTGTTATGATATAAAGCCTTTCCTACCTTAGTAATATCAGCTCAATCTATCACTCCAGCCTAATGTTCTCATCAAACCCAGGCAGCCTCGCTCCATTTCTCATCTACAGAATGCCACTGATGCACACATCTGAACCTCCCTGCAGGGCTCTGGGGTGTCCCTGTGGTGGGGAGGATCCCAGCCCTGCAGGCTGCACACACAGGAGGGACACACACTGTGCAGGTGCCACTCAGGGGCTGCTGATCTCATGCTGACCCAACCTGCTTGCTTCCCTCTCACAGTTCTTTACTGACTTCCTATAATTGTCTCTACCTGTAACCTATTTCTTACTCTGCTTCCATAAGCCAGTTAATTAAGACCAGCTTTAAGTATATATTACATATCCAGAACTAACAAAAGCTATATGTAAATTCTGAAAACATTCAATTATATGTTTCAATGGATTTCAATTTATAGCTATGGTTTATGCCATAAATTCACATTGATAATAAATGCTTACTCATCTATTTCTACTTTTGGGAAACTGAAACGAATTTGCATGCACACATAGATTACAGAGCAAGAAAATGTGTGCCTAATTAACATCAATGAACAGCTAATTATGAACAATAAACATTAGATGAAGAGAATCAGTCTGAAAAAGAGGAGTGGAGGATGCCAATTTGATCATATAAATCCTTGATCAAATATTTTAGGGCAGCTAACACTAACAGGAGCAAATTAACTATTGGCTGCAAGGTTTTCTCAGGTCTGTAGATGTTTCTCTCTGGGAGGAGCATCTCACCCTGCATCTCACAATGAAAGCAGACACAGGGAAAAAAAAGGATTTGTCATTTAGGGGGAAAGGTTCTGTTTGAATCAAGATATCTATGACTACATCCCCCCCCCCCAAAAAAAAATGGAAAAAACTGAACACACCTGAAATTCAAAACCTAATATTGTTACAGGTCTTACTATGTTGTGCTGAATTTTCTCCAAATATTGTCTTATATCTAAGCTAAAACCTTCTGAAAATATTTGGGATTTTTTGTTTGTTTGTGATTGTTTTTGGTATTGTTGTTGTTTGGTTTTTTTTTCATTTCAGTGTTTCTCTAGATTTCCAGAATACTCTAGAGGTATTCTCCAGATTACTTTTCTTTCATGATATCCAAAAACTGTTCCTTTTCCTTTAAGGCAGTTGTGAAACAGCACACTTTAAAACTTATCCAAACATTTTAAGATTTAAACCTTATCCAAATGTTTTGGAAGACTGAGCAGATGACAAAGCAAGTTTCATTTTCAATTTGTCTTTGTCCATTAGGGATTACTAAGGAAGTAAGCAACATGTAGCCAAATTTCTGGAAGTGTTTCTAATTAAATTCAATTTTTTACCTCTTTTTATTACTTGTTGGCAATGTCCTGTCTAACATTTAAGAATTCAGAATCCCAGACATAGCAAATGAAGAAATTGGTTCACTCAATAACAGCCCAATCCTTGAGCCAAAATGCTCTTGAATACAGTATTTCCTAATATTGACTATGTGTTATTCCATGATTCCTATACTTTACTGTGAGATAAATACTTCATGTCTGTAGATATGTTGCCCAGTGTGCTTACATAAATTTTAAGGATAGGCATATATGTGTTGGGTATCATCATAGTTATCATGGTACTTGAAACATTAAAATACTGGGATTACTTTAAAGAGAAAACCCCCCTTTTTCATGTGTTACTATGTGATAAAAACCAGAGGATGAAATACTGATTATTTATAATGCATTCAGAGCAGAGACATTTATGATGCGCTGGTGTTAGTTACAGACTATACAACCCCAGGGTGATGCCCACAGCAATTTGGGTATTTATATAAAAAAATACACACCAGCTTGGCTCTTTCCCTCCCCACTGGGTGCACCTGAGTGGGGAACAGCACTTTGTAATCATGTTTTCTGCGGCCCACAGATTCCTCTGTTCTCCTCTTAAGTATTATGTCACACATTGTACAGATAGCTCATATTAAAAATGTTTCATAATGTGTTAATAAATTATTAATACAATTCTTATTTCCTTTACTGTCCTGTGCTTCTGTATGCACACCTCCACAAAAGAAAAAAAAAAAAGAACAATTTAAAATTAAAAATGTCTGTGTTTCATTTTGAATAGTTTTTTCATCTTGTTGAGGGTTTCTGTTCTTTAACATCATTTTTTCTTCCAAATCAATATGCATAGTTTACCAGGATCAAGAACTGTTGCAATGCTGACTTTTATTGTTGAAAAAATATGTTAATTATTCTCAACTGAACAGCAGTATCTGAGACAACTTCAACCGCCCAGACATTAGGAATTATCCGTGGCAAGGCAGACTAAAGCATGAGATAATTGTGAACTTCTAATAAGCTTCCACAATGAAAAAAAGGGGAAAAAAAAGCTCCAGTCAAAAATTCCAGTTACAAAGTGGAAGAAATCCTCATCTCTATCCCTGGTTTTTCTAACACAAATATTTCTTAGCTCACATGATCTCATTACCTGACAGGAGTACGATGTAAACACAATTTTTTTATGATGATTTGAAAATTTTGTGGCACATATATCTTAGTTGTATATAGCAATTTTTAAATATGCGGCACCGATTAAAAGGTGAATATAGTTGCTTAGAGTTGCTCAGAAGGACATGAATTCTTTGGTGGGCTGAATTCAAGACTCTTTCAACTGCACAATAAGAGGAATTTATCGGGTTGTTGTCAATACTTGTGAAGAGAGAAAAGTTTTGAAAGCGTAAACTCTTATTTTATATACACTCTTAGCTTTTGACAGTCCCCAATTCCCAGGATCTCCATACATCCTGCTGCATTTGAGCAATAAAGTGAGAATTAACTGCAAAGAGAAACCAGATGGAATTTACATGCCCAATGTAACCATTTAGAATTTGGCTAAAATACTGAAAGATAACTACGAAGATAATAAAACCGTCCAGTATTAAGAATAATTTTCTCTCTAGTTTTTGTCTCTTTATGAATACCTAAGTATGTGGGTAAATACACAAAAGGTGCACAGAAAGTTCATCTATTAATATCAGACTTCTCATGCATTAATTATAGGTATATGTTCAATCCCTTCTTGTTAAATAAGAAACTTGACAAGAAGCACCAGAAAAATTCAGAGTGTCCCAGATGTGCTAGACTGTCTGGTGGCAGTGTATTGCAGAAGCTGCTGTATGTACCCCACAGAAATGAAAAGTAATACTTGCAGTACTCTAAGGCAACCACCAACCAATATCAGAGATCTGTACAAATCTTGCCCTTATGCTATTGATAGATGCTGTCCATGCTGCTAGTTCTCAAGCTGTTTTAAAAAGCTTGCGGAAGAGAATTGGCACATGGTCTTGAGGGTGTGTGGATGAAAGGTTCTCAAGCAAACATGGCATGGGAGCCAAAATTCAGAGGACAAAATCATAAACTGTTTATTGAAAACTACCTATTCATCCAGTCCTATTGAATACCTCGAGGGCCAGTTTAAACAAAGTCCAACAAAGACTATTTTAGCCCAGAATGCAAAATTGTTGCTGTTCTTCTGCGCTCATGATTTTGCTTAACCTAAAGTTAGGCTTACACTGCTGCCACTAGAGCATTACTGCTTTTAACATGCAGTATTTAGGGAAAAAGTAAAAAATCACCTTTGGCAGCAGCCACTAGCAATCTATGTTAAGTATCACTAAATTGCATAGCCCTCTGACTAGGCTTTAAATGGAGACAGACTTAAATGAACTTGCTGCTGGTCCTAGAAAGTATTTCACAGACATTCTTGAGCAAGCACAGGGAACTCGAGCTACTGCCACACAATACATTGAGCAGAGCTTTTCCCTCCCTGAGCAGCAAATGGATATGCAGCCTGTGTCTCTCCAAGGAATTCCCATCTGCAATTTAATACTCTAAGTACCCTGGGAACCTGTATGTTATTAGACAGTAGTTACTACAATGTTTAAATTAATTCCTATAACAGCACAGGTTCCTGTGAGTGTAATTACATGCACGTGGATGGTGTTTGGATGAATGACTCCCATACCTGTCCACACCACGGCTGCAAATATCGAAAAGATTATTAAAAAGCAAACATCTTACCTGCTCCCAGCAGCACACCACGACAGCCTTTTCCCTTCCCACTCCTCCACTCCAGATGATGCTCTCAAAAACTCATCCTGGCAGCTACCAGCCACAAACAAGCTCTGAAGGCTCTGCCATGGTTTTAACAACAGGCCCTAATCCTGCCTGGCACCCTGTGATAAATAAGTTTTTAGAAGCTGCTGGAAGTTGGATCAATGCAAAGGAACATCGCCCTAACGAAATATGCACAGAAATTTTGCAAAGCAGGAAGCTGCTGAGAGAGAAATGGCATTGTTAGAGTGTTAACAGCATCCAAGCAGCTGTGCCCGGTCCTTGGCAATCCCAGTGCAATGTCAACAGAGTGACTCCAAACGTTTCAAAGTCTCTTAGCATTGCAAAAATAACTATGAATACTACTATCTAAAAATACTGCAGTAATTCATCCTCATTCCCCCTCCCAACACCCTCCCTGGGCTTTTGCATTTAGGCTCTGTTTGTATTTTACCATTTAGGGCAGCAGTTGAACTTTGCAATGGGAGGTTAACACCCCCATGTTCATGGGGTACTTATCTGTCTTGGCATCATCAATTGTATAGCTCAACTACTTAAAAGAATGAAAATTTGCAGGCTCCTATTTGGACTATTCAGCACTCTGTAAGTAAGAATCCTACAGATTTGTTTTCCACTGTGCAATCCCTGAATCATATCACAAAGCACATGTGACACAGAATGATCATGGACTTGCTGGATTTGTACTGGGTGGACCAAAAAAAAGTAAAGATTAAGGTAAATATTCACTTAGAACAACTGAGGACAGAAACACAGGACTCTGAGTCCATTTAAAATAAGAAAAAGTTATGGTCAAGGGATTGCATAAATGAACTAAAGATTGAATGATATGAAAAATCACTAAGATCTTTTTTCCCTCCTGGCTTCCAAGTTTAGCTAAGAAATAAATTAGCTGAAGAAAAAAAAGGTGAAATGTGAGATCAAAAGTTTTTTCATCAAAATATGAATATTTTTAAAGATCTCATGCACTCTTTTATTAATATGGATTTCAAAATCCATCTACTTTCAGGTCTTTGCTTGATAACTGGAACATTTTAAAGAACTCTAATTTACACTAAAAATATTCTGCACAGCTCTAACCAGAATAGTCATGAGTTCTGTTCTGTGACAGCTACTCCCTCTACAGCTTTTGGCAAGTGACTAAGGATGAAACTTTGTCTAGTAAAGTCAGAGGGTGTTTGAGTGCTGCTTTAAATGAGGCCAACATTTCATAATCGGATCATTCCCATCTACAGTAAGGCAATCAGGCATGTCTGAAGAGTAAGAACTTGTAACATCATTTATAATTGACATATAAAATCATATTCTAAAATGCAATATTTTCTGCCCTAAACTGCATTTTCTGTAGTAAATAGATACTTTATGATCATCAGAGATCACCAGTATTGTTTTTCTTAATTACATTTGCAAGTAATTAATGCCATTGCTGCCTTCATGGATTTGAAGTATTCCCTAAATGTTCCTATACTGAGCAAAAGGGGAATACAGTGATAACGTAATCTAATTGCATTAGATTTGTAATTGTAAAGATTTTTAATAGCAACCACTCTATAGTACTTTTAATTTTCTGTCTGCTTCATGAGCATTAAATAATTATTTCTCACATTACCCATGTGAGTGGATTGCACCATTCCTGTCTGTAGGCTTGGTAGTGTATATTCTCCCTTTACTGTAATGCTGAACATTTTACACTTGAGAGGCATGTTTCAGACACAGCCTGACTACCAGTGGTGCAAGTGAGTGCTGTAGTTGTTGTATGGCCTCTTTCTAGCAGCATCCATGGAAATTTGGTACATGGTCTGGCTGCAGTGCTGAATCACATTTCTGTATGCAGAGAAACTTTAAATGAAGAGCTTTTCAAATCAGCAGATGAAACCTTAGGAAATCATGGGATGCCATCTGCTTTACTCTCTTTACATTTTAGCACTTCATATTCTAAATACCTGCTTTCAAAGGGATGTTTTAGAACATTATGTCTAGGAGCCAAATTACGGCCGAAGTTGAAGCCCCAAGAAAAAGGAAATGTAAGAACATATGTGGAACAGTTGTCACTGCCTGACGAAGGACAAGCCTTCCTGCATGCGTTATAGGAAAATACAGTGTTATTTTGCAGACCAAGTGAGAAGGATAAATCTTTAATCTTTCACAAGGCAGTAACAATTTTATTAGCAAAAGGAGCTCTGTGAGAATATCCACTTTGTCTTGGAGCAAAAAGCTTCTTGAACCATATACAGCCATGAGGAGGCAGAATAACTCATGTTGATGAGAGCAGATTCACAGACTATCACTGCTGCCCTGAATCCTAACAGAAATATGGGCTCCAGCAGTTCTGTTTGTGTGTGAGAAGGTGAGGGACTCACAGAAAGGATTATGCCCAGGAAGTCAGGAATTTTTTTCAGCTCTACTCAAATTTTCCTGAGAAGATAGGTTTACGAACTATTTCATAAATTTCTAGTATTGGCAAAATCCAAATCAAGACTGGGGAGATTGTTAATGGAATAGGAAAAAGTTTTTGATTGAAGTTAATAGGTTTTTCTTTGAGTTCTTACAATATTTAAGTCAAGTCTATTTTGTGGCCTTAAAAGTTTGCTTTTTTAAAATGTTACAGTCAGTATTTAACATTTACTTCAGTGTCCTTTCTTTGTGTTCATGAAAGGAAATTTTGTTTATATCACCTGCACAGAAGCTTAGTGAGCCTAGGCAGGTGGAACTTTAGATTTTTTTCCTGTCTGTTTAGATAACCACCCCAATTATCTTTCAACAGAATCTGCCCTATTAGGATCAGACAAAAATAAATGAATCACGTTTTGAGGGTAAGTCAAGAAAACTCAAAATGAAATAAGATTTACTATGTGTTTTAGTGCTATCAAAGAGAGAGGCTTGGAAAAGGAGTTTGACAAACTTGTTATTAAGAGGTTAATGTGTCTGTCAGACTCTTAAATCATATTGCCAGTAGACTCAATGAAATGACAAATTGAACTATAAAGAAACACACAAGAAATCATTCTTTAAGCTAAGTATTGAAGAACCAGTTTTCATCAGTTCCTTCAGTATTTTTGTAGACTTGAATGATTCCAATGCAAACTCTGAATCACCTATGAGAGTTTAATAAAAGAAAGAATTTCCTTCTCAACTTTTTAATGTTTTTCTGAGACAACTGGCTGAGCTCTGACACTCACCAGACATTTTAACTCTCCACCATATTTTTGTTTCCAACCAATCACCATTAAGTATGTAGAAGATTAGTTTTTAATGAAATTATATCAGACCAGGAGGAATGAGAGAGGAAGGAGCATAGAAAAGTCCAGAATAAATAATTCTTGGTTTAAACAAATACAAAAATAATTTCTCATATATTTGAGATACATGGGGTCTGCCTGTACGAAACATTATGCAATGGAAATCTTTTAGGCATATTATATTTCTAAGTATGCTTCCTCTTCCATTTTTCTGCTATTATTTCAGAATGGGCAGAATATTCAAACAGGTCAACACAGCAAAATTAGGCAAAGTAACCTTATTGTTGAAAACTGCTTGACAAAGAGTAATAATAAAAAATTATTCATGCACTTTAATACATTTGAAATCTGAACTCATTCAGGCCACCTGTATAACACCATCTCTTCTCTCATTTATGCCCAATAACAAAAAAAAAATTGCTTGTAAAACAAATCTCTTCTAATCTCTCACTCAACTTCTATCAGAATTATACTGACCACTACCCTGCACTTGTCCTTCCACTTTGGGACCTTTCATGTGCTTGAATTCTGTCCTTCTCCTGTGGTGGTTTTTTTTCTGCTCCCAGTTCTGTTCCTTTTTTCTCTGTTTTTCTCCTTACTCTTGTTGAGTCCTCTCTGATTCCATAATGTTTTGCTAATTAACAGGCACAGAATTCCTATGAGGCTGAATGACAATGCCTGATAGACAGGTAAAATTAAAGAGAGAAAGTCTAATTAGTTTGATCAGGCCCTTGTAGGATTCAAAATCAGAGGTGCTATTAGGGCATAAGTATCCCTTTGCAGTGTTTCTCATTCCAGAAGAAGGGGAGGCAGGTAAGGCTGTGTCAGCTGTGGCTCTGGGACTGCCACTGCTGGTGGCAGTTTGACAAATATCCTCTCCAAAGCCACCAGAGCTCAGTGCTGTTCTCAGGCTTCCACAAAGCCGTAGTGTGGGCAATTTATGATTTCTACAAAAACAAAATCAATATGAAAACACTCTTATAGTGCATGATCACATTCCATATTTATGACTTTTCAATAGAAGGACTGGTACATTACTTGTAAACATGGATTTTCAATGCCAAGCACAAAGTACTAAAAATCACAGAAGGGATGTTGAGCTAAGGGAGACACAGACATTCACTGTGTGAAGGGCAGTTTCCCAGCATAAACTTAGCAAGAACCTCTACTTGCATGGAAATATCCTGAATTTGATATAGAGGAGCAGTGGAGAAGCCAAGCATGACCCATTTCCTCTAGGGAAGGGAAGACCCAAAGCATATCAAGTGCTACCCTCCAAAGGAGCTCATCCCTGTCAACATTTGTGCTGCTTTTCCCCCTGACTGCAGGGAGCCCAATGTCAAACTGGACAGCACTGACTTCAGCAAGTCCAGAAGATTCTGGGATGGAGTGAAACACTCCTTACAGCATGTTAAATGTTAAATTTAATGACTGCAGAGCATATATACAAAAAAAACCCCAAACCATCACTAACTTTTACCTGCAAGCATAATGCTAGTCAAGTTTTGATCCTTAATAGTTATTTCCCTCATATTTAGGGGACACAGAGAAACAAGACACACTAAATCTATCATAATGTTGAGTATGAGAAACAAGATGGTCATTGCTTGCACCTCCATTTCAAATGCCCCATTAAATGGCTGATTTGGGAGCAAAACTCATAATTTCATAAGGGTAATTGGATACATTTTCTTCTCTTGCAAGCAAATTACCCCCTGGCACAAGAATTTTAAAATCTTTGGCAGCAGACCTCCTGAAACCCATCTGTGTTGGAAATTACTTTTTTGCTTTTGGGTATACTATATTTACATATTTTGTTTTATTTCTCAATATTTAATCTAGTGAGAAAAGAGACTCTTAGGACTAGCATTGAAACTTCTCAACAGGTTTTAAAAAATACAGGTGTCCAGAAGAAACTGGCTATAATAATATAACAATGTGTCAAACTGGAACCAAATTGACTTCTGTTACAGTCAAATATTCATTTTAAGCACACCTCCTATTTTTTAACATCTCTGTTTTATATTATACCAAGAGTTAGAATTTGCTACAAGTGTAAATTGATGACTACTCTGTCAAATGCTCATAACCTCCCTAAAATTTCCATTGGTGAAATCTGCCATGCTGGGTCTCGTAGCAGTATGGAATCCCTGGTTTTTTCACACATTCTGTTTATTTAATAGAAATAATTTTTAAAATATTTTGACAAGTAAAGCTTTGGTCAGTTGGGCACAGAATTATCCCTCCCAATTTAAAACTATGGTGCCATGACCCTCCCCCTTAGCAATGGCAAGAGATGAGCAGATGGTAAATCCTAATACACCTGTATTAAACTCAGCTGTTGAGTCAAAAAGTTGAATCAACTTTCTTGGTTTGCTCCTGGTCAATATTCCTCTTGTAAATGTGGAGTTGTAATGAAATAGGAAGAGCAAGTGATAATTTCACCAAGTGGAAAAGTGACTGTGTTTAGCCATGTGGATTTTTGAAAAAAAAAAACCAAACAAAATCAAAACAGTGCAAATTCTCTAAAAGTAAAAGTGTTATTTTCTAAATAAATAGCATAAATGCAGAAAGGATTTTATACCATGAAATGTTCTAGGCCTTCAATATGTCTGAATCACAAACATGTCAATATAAAGAAAAACTTCCTCATATTGAGTGGTATGGGGACAAAAGAGAAATACTCAGTGTAAAAGCTTGCCCTCTCTTGTAGGAAATTACCACTGCTAAGACCTCAGCCACTTTGAGAACTGAAAAAAGTATTCAAAGCTTTCAAGGCTGCAATCTATGAAAAGTACTAGCTGTCAAAAACCCCTGGAATTCAAATGAGAAAAGATGATTTACAGAGATACACCACTCTAAAACCGTAAGTGGAAAAAGCAAATGTGACATTTCAAAATGTGACACAATTGCAAAAATTATAAACTTTGGGGCATAAACTTGTTTCCAGTTGAGGTTTGTAAAAATTTATTTTCTGTTGCAGCATCTGGCAGTCTACTGCCAAAGAAAAGATGCCCAGGTACCTGAGCCACCATTCTCCTTGCAAATTTCTCTATTCTGCATTATTTGAGGAGGTTATTCCTACATACCCTGCATGAAGCATCCATGGTCAAGGACAAAATGAAAAGGCCTTAAAGGACAGTTGTCAGAAATTATTCATTATTACAGACATAAAAGGACAGAAGAATACAAACTGTTATAAATAAAAAAATGCCTGAAAAAGAAATTCCAGCTGCGAAATACATGAACACTGTGAAGTTGGCTATTCCTGTGTGCACTGACTGGCCACAATACTGCTGCCTAAATGCTCCTTATCAGCCAAATCTGGCCTGAGCCTCCCCAGGCAGACACAGACAGATGTACCTGCTAGGACTCACATGGACAGGAGAACACATTAATAGTTTTGAAGTCCATTTTCCACACCATGGCATTGCTGAAGTATGATAAGATTCCACACTGAAATTTTGATCAAAAAATGTGAAAGGCACTGAACCAATTGACCCTGAGGAAGGCAGAGGGCAGAGTCTGCAGATGATAAAACAGTCCTGTCAAGCTCGACAGCAGGCACAAGAGCCTTGGTACCAACACCTCCCTGTGATGGCCAGCAAGATGATACAAATGGCTCTTTTTCTTATCTTTAAACATTCTTGGTCTCAATTTTTCCCAGTGGGTAACTAAAGCACTTGCTTTCAGCTCAGGCATTTTCTTCCACAGTCACAGGGTGGGAGGTAAAGGGGAGCTGTCATTTGGAGGTGTCAGAGCCAAGAGGAATGTTGGGTGCTGCCTTCAAGGACACACAGATCTAGGCTTGGAACATTTGCCAGCCACTAACCTGTGCCCTCAGCAGAATATCACAGGACTGAACTCCAGGCTGTGAACATCATCAGATGGTAGAATGAGTATTTTCCACCAATTTATCTTGCTATTTTCATTTGTACTGGTTATATTTTAATTTCCCTCATTTTCCAGATTCTGGATAGGGTGCCAATAGTTCAGTCTTTCATATGTCAAGACTCTGGCAGTCCTACTCCAAACTTTAACCCCTGTTATGCCAACAGCGAGCACTGGATCAACTAAATGTGCAAGACAGAGTGATACTAAACAGTCATTTCCAGTCTTTTCTCACAAAACACTGAGCAGGCAGAGGGATGAGATAAATTCCCATTAGAAGTCACATGTGTGAAACCTATGGTGTATCAGTAACACTTTTTCAGAGTCACACAGCAAGGAGTGATTTTAGCCTTTCAAGGTGGAACAACCTTCAGAACCATGGAATAAGAAAATGGAAGCAAACTCCAGAGTTATTTGGGTTGGATACCTCAGTAGCACATAAGGCCACAACATAAGCAAACCCTGAGAGGAGAGAGAATCCTTCCCCCTCATCAAAGCACAGCACTGGTAGAGCAGAAAAGGAAAAACAGTTTCTGTGTCCGCATCTGGAAAAAAAGCTGGAACCTGATTCACAGCAGGAAATACTCTGTTAATCTCTATAATGAAGTCAAATTATCTGCTACAAAATAGGACATCAACTTCAGTGAGAGCACATGTGCTCAGCTTTGGATAGAGAGGAACAGTTCCTCATTCAGGATGGCCAGGCAATGCATTCAAAAGTTTTTCTGGCCAAAGGGATTATTATGCTCATCTGCTGGTTTTGCAGAAAACATGCCACAGGATTTTGTTGAGTATTTTCCACATTAGCCCCTGGAATGTGAAAGCTAAACATAAAAGAAATAATACTGATTTTAAAATATTTTTCTAGCTATAAAACTGAAAAAAATCTAAAAAAATACATTCAGAACAAAGTAATAGGCTTTAAAAAGGATTGATTACATAACCAAAAGCCCTAATTTACACAGATTTGACAAATACAAGCAGTAAATTGTACTGAGGAAAATCAAACCATATTTTATGAAATATAATGTAGCATTACTACACCATATTTGTATTTTTTAACAAAATAAGTGGGTTGGACTTCCTACTTCTCATGGTACGGGAAGCAGGAAGAAATATAAAAGTAAATGTATCTCCATTTGAAGACAAAAAAAGGAAGTATTCTTTGTAATGTGTTGCCATGCTGGTGTTATGTTATGAATATTGGAAGAGCACAGGCAAATTCCTATTTTCCAAGAGGAATTTCAAAGGACTCAGAACTGCAGACTCTTTTGTTTTATGAATGTGATGTCTAAAATCTAAAGGGTGTTTTATATGTCTTAAACAAATATATGTACAACACAACAAACCAGATGTGTGATGAGAAAGGAAAGCAAATTTCCCTCTAAAAAAAATAGCTGCATGTTATGCATATTTTAACTAATCTAGCCATTCATTTGCATTTTCATAGCATTTATACTTGCAGCATAAGCCCCAAAAATAATATGGAAGGAAATTACTCTACCTGCAGGTTTTTACAACATTTGCTCATGAAAGAGATTAGGCTTTTACTAATTCTACAGCTATATAATAGTCCCATCATCTTGCTTCTTTCAAACAGAAGAAAACCATTCATGTTTAGTTTTGCTGTATTGAGTACTTTTAAAGAGAGGCAGTGTACAGTCTGTCAGTAATATAATTATTAGATAATATTCTTGAATTTTAAATTTATGAAAAAGAAACATTGAGTTTTTGGCTAATCTTCAGTGAAAAAGAGATAGGACAGCTTTTGTGAAATAAACCACTTAATCAGATTAGCTTTAGAGCCCTGATTACTGTACTTCACATTCAAATAAATGCCAAAGAATAATTTATTTGATGTAGTAGTTAAGCTAAAAATGCAGAATCGACAGAATATGGAAGTTCTTTGATCTTTTGTAGGTGTTCAATATAGTCTCAATGCTGCTTGATGAGTGACAACAATTCGTAATGTTTTAAAAATAAACCTCTATGTACAAGGGGCTTTTTCAGCTTTAAGATTCTGCTTTTATTATATAACTGCTACTTTGAAGATTTTTTTTTATTGTTAAACAACATATTTTATTCTTATCTTTGAATGCAGAATTAGGAGCTAAAATAGGTTTGTAAAAGGGGGAAAAAGTTGACTCAGATCCTTTTTCAAAAAGATATTAAAAATATAGTCAGCAAGGTAAGTTTCTCATTTACTTTCCTTTTCAAAGCTGATAAAAAGTGACAAGAGTCAATTTGGGTTCATTCTTGTAGTATCTAAGTACATTTTTCTGAATGTCATGTTCAGACAGGCCTGCCTTCAAATTTGTCTCCCATTTCCTATTCACTCTGTCAGCACAGAAAAAGAATTATGTGAAACAGAAAGGGATATTACAAATTGCGAATAAGCCTCCCTGCCATTTCCCACCACCATCCCTGCTTGCTCTTGACATCATCTAAAAACCAGCCAAAATTTTTCTAAGAAATACAGGTAGTCCAAAATAAAGATTGACAGGAGGATTTACTCTCTCTCAAAAATTTTAACAAAGCAGCAAAATATTTTTTTCCAACTGGAAGAATTCTTAACTTTCAGCCAAGATTCTCCTATCACTTTCTGCTGGTACTGGATCAAGCTGCTCAAGTTTGTTTCTTTAAATTGCAAAACCATGATTCATTCCATTGGCAGCTTCTGGTCTGCAGCAGACAAAAGGGTTGGTGATTCTGGGTTTCCCTCTCAGGATTTCAGAGACTGGAAGCAAGAAGCTCCAGTCAGTACCAACCTGTGCTCAGCTCACCAAAGTCTGCATCAGGACAATTCGTGTAGAGCAACAAGGCCAGCAGGATAATGGAGGCAAAGCATTCGGCCCAGCTAAAAATCCACTTTCAGGCAGCTATTGAGGTTAGTAAGATAATGGAGAGAGATTGTATGTCACAACCTGCTCTTTATTTATTTAACTATGCTTTGAATTTCCCCCTTAGGAATTTTTGATATGAAACAATTCTGTTGGTGCTGCACTGGTGAAATATGGTCATCAGTTGAAATAGAACAGAATGGACTGGGCCATGCACATTCAACAAGAATAAAGTGAAACAGATTTTAGTGAAAAGAACTGAATGTATTTCAGGGAAAGGGAGAGGAATTCATATTTTCAGAAGACATGATTTTTGGCCTTTATTTATATAATTAATAATGTCATTTCCCCCCACCCCCCCTCAAAAAAAAATCCAACAACTATTATAAAATTTGAGCTTTTAGCTATATTGTAGAGAGAACACAGTAAAACCAAAACAACCACTTGCACAACATTCTTCTTTGGTCATCTCTTTAGGATGTGAAAATCTCAGGAGTGCCTCAAAAATCACAATCCAAATCATCAGATCCTGGTTTCTGCATGTTCTGAAACTCATTTCATCACAGCTTATGCTGAAACACCATTTTCATAGGCTCCATTCTATCAAGGGACATATTAGTTAAAGTTCCTAAGGCAGTGTTATGCTGTTTTAAGTCAGAGTGACTGTTTTCTACTCATATAATTTTTATATTTATCATATTTTCTGGGTTTTTTTCCGTCTTGGTATTTGTGCTAGAGCACCAAAAAAACTTTTGGTTTCAAGCTCATGCTAGGACCAAACCTCAGTCTTTTGGTAAACCACGAAAGGGGCATTGGTGGCTATAAAAATTTGGTTGCGTGTTTCTGCTCAAATGTTAGCAAGAGAAAAAATCTCCATGATTAAGTGCTCTCACATGACCTTGTAAGTTGATTTTATGAGAGATTTGTGAAAAACTGTGTTCTTGAGCATGCCACAGTGACTAAATTCGTCACAAATCACGTACGATTTACATAACTGAGTGCCTCGGCTCTCACACAGTCAGCACTAGAGCTGCTTACTAACACATGAAAAATGCACTCTCAGACTTGGCACATGGCTTCTGCAGCTGCCAAATACACCCCCTGTGAGACAGGAGCAGGCTGGTGAGGAGGAGATCATTTCCAACACTGCTAGCGACAGGAAGAAGAATGAGAATTCTGTTTATCTTGTTAGAGATTTTCTGATCATATTAGTGATTTCATTATGCTGTTCCTAGAGACCAAACCCTTAAAAATGGCACAGAGCTCAAAAATGCCCTGTGAAAATTGCTGCTATAAATCAGACTCTCACCATATTAACAGCACAGGAATTATACAATGTCATGGAAATACGAACACCCCTTGCAGTTGGTGCCTGAATGCCCTTTTTCACTGATATGCACACAGGTGAACCTGTCTCCATCCCATAATTTATCCCAGTGCCTGGTTTCTGGCACAGACTTCACCACAGGCTATGGGTGTATTTGCTTTATTGCTTTCAGGCAAGACCTGAAAAACAAGATGACTGAGTTTCTGAAGGGAAGAACTTTGGAGCAATAAGTGTAGCTCAGTCATGATCAGAAAAGGCCAAAATTCTTTTAAATGTACAAAAGGTTTCCAGCTGGATAGAAGAAATTTTAAAAAGTAAATTTCAAGACTTCTGGTGGAATAGGAAAATCTACACTGGATGTTATTTTACTCTTTAGACCCAAAAAAGAACTCCTAATCCACCACTCATCCCCAGGCTAAGGTACCTGCAACAAGGTTAGAAGGATGCTAACAATCTGCATATGGTTCTAAGACTTGCTCTTTTTCTGTGCACATGTCCATAATTGTTTCTGTATTCAGATTAATTTACCTTCTCCTCTTTCCCCCCTCTTTAAAAAGTCCTTCTCTACCTCTAAATAATCTCTCTGCATAGATTCATGTGCCAGATGATCTCATCTCCTTTTTATCAAACACAACAGAAAAAAAAATTTAAAAATTAAAAAAGAATCACTTTTTGGAGCTCTCTCAAACCACTTCTTACCAAAAGAGTTTCTCTCACAACATTCTCTCACATCAGAACTATTGTGATTTACCTAATCCTTTGTGCAATCATAAATCCAAACTATGTAACACAAATGACTACAGAAAACTGTACCATTAGTAAATCTAAATACATTTTAGGAGGTGACTATACATCTAGGAAAGTTTTAATTTGCTTTAATTCTTTCAAAAAGGCTTCTCTTGTGAAAATGTGAGCTGAAAGCAGCATAATAATTGATAAAAAAGTCTTTACCTCTATCTGTTGCAGAGTAATTTGCTATCTGGGGTAGCATTACGATAAATAAAAGTTGTATGATTTAAGTGTATTCAAATCATTCCATTTGTCCTGCATAGGAATCCTAAATTTTATATGAAAGGCAAAACAACAAAAAATGTAGTAAGATTTAGAATACAAGACGTTTAATACAAGTATACAAGTATAAAAGACTTAGGGGAAGTATGAGTCTGAGTGTTTTCCTTTTGCAGTCTCAGAAAACGAAAATTTAAAGGAAATTTTGTCTCAAGACAAAAATCCAGGAACTTCAGTCTACACCAAGGGACTGTGAAAAGAAACTGGATCAGACCCTCTGTGAAGTGAAACACAAACTCTCTGTTGATGTGTTTTAGACTTCAGTGGTTTGGCCCAGTCGTACTTTTTAAAGGGAAGAAAAAGTGAGCTTATAATATACATAGCTAAGATATGCTATTTTCTCAAAAATTTGAGAAGAGGTGCCAGAATATCCTAGACTCCATATGAGAAAAGGAAATATCATTCATCCATACTAACTTAAAAAATTGAGGAAAATCCCATTCTGGACTTTGTATTAGCTGTCTAAATAAATAGCACCTGATCTTCATAAAGGGAGAATAAAGTGATTTATTTTTTGAGAATACTGAGAATTTTGAGAATACTGACAATTCTTTTGCAGCACAAGAGGAGTAAAGACAGAAATAGACACTTGGCTTAATTTCTCCTGTATTTTGACAATCTACAAAAAAAAGCAGCAGACAGGATTTAGCCAGAATACAAAATCCTCTCATCCTGGACAGATCAGGAGTACCACTCTAGTGGGATTTTCTAACAAATGCTGGGTTTCTGGATGCTATTAAAAGGGAATATGTACATCAGGAGGTAAGGATTAACAACAGCATTGAACATAGGAAGGGAAAATCAAGCCTATCTGACAGTAAAGGACAGTAGTGCACAGAGAACATTAATGAGATGTGTTTTGGTACACAGGACCTGCTCAGTAGTCTTCTCTCTTTGAATTGATGACAACATTAGTGGGACAGTATTACTCAACTGCAAATCAATCCCCAGCTCCTTTAATAAAAATTACTGTAGCAAGTCCCCCAGACTGAAGATTTTGGCATTGCACATCAGTAAGAAGCATTTCAAGGTGTCTCAGTTGGCATGACCAGATGAATTGTAGCAAATTTCCCACAAAATACATAAACGTATTTCAAAGATTACAGTAATTTTATAGATGAAGCCAACAAAGAATTTCCCATCTCAGTAGTCTTACACATAGCATTTCTATTAAAACTTATTTGTTCATTTTGTCTTTACTGTTTTGTAACTCCTAGGTGTTGGAAAAGTCAACTGGCTGAGGACTGTAAGTGTACTGTAACTGTACTTCAAAATGCTTTAGAAGCATCTGAGCCAATAACTCTTCTGTCATACTTTGTTTCACTCTCAGTAACTCCAATAAAGATGAATCCAATGCTCGTTCTCCATTATCTTATTTTGCTTCATCAATGTCACATTTTCTGCTGCTTCTCTGACATATCTCTCTATGATAAGCACTGGTGTAATTTTTCATGTTGTGGCCTCATTTTATTTTTCACTTGTTCTTTAAAATTATGAATATTAGGGATACTACCAGGATGTTGGTGCCTTGGTCTTAGTCACTGTGTCACCAGCCTGGCATTCTGTCTCTTTCCTGTGCTGTGCCTTAACCTACCTGACAGCAACACATCTCTTTACAATGTTATATCACAACCAGCAAATCCCTGATTCTGGTATGATGCACATCACTCTTCTCTGCACTTGCAACACTAAAGGTGCCCTTAGAGCTTCCATTCTCTGAGCAATTAATGTCCCATGATACTGCCAAATTATGCAGAAACTCAGCTTGGCATCTAAAGGTGCAAATAGAAGAAGTAGATTGCCTGATGTGCTCTTGGTTTAAAAGAAGTCTAAGATAAATGAAACACCATAGCAACAGAGGTGAAAGAAAAATGGAGAAGTGATATCACATATATTCTGATGTCATGAATGATTGTGGTATTTTAGAAATATTATTCATCCTAATATAGAAAAAAAACATGTGGTGGCTAAAATAACTGGATGATGATGATGATGATGATGATGATGATGATGATGATGATGATGATGGGCATTCTTACCTGTTACATGGTTTATCTTTGCCCCTGAAGGATTCTACAACTCTGCAAATATCCAAGCTATATATGAAAATATACAGAGGACTATTTAACCCAACTATTTAATAGATAAAATCCAGCTTACTGAAGTGAAACTTTATGAAAACAATAGAAAAATTGATAGGCCAAGCTGTTGAAGACACACAATAAACATCTCAAAAAAACCAGTCATGGGATCACCATCTTGTGAGAATAATATGCATCCCATGACAGCTGCATCCCTGGTGATGTAATCCATTAAAAAAATATATATTTAATTGTACAGAATGGGTAAATAACTATTTCTTAAGCAATGAATGTGGGACCAGATCTTAGCAATTTGTATCGCATAATTTACAGAACAGATTTTTTCTGTATTACATTTCAGTCCTCAATTGCCCAAAGTGAAAGTTACCTTCCAGCCCATAAAAATTCAACAGGATTTTTCAGAAAAATCTATCCTTGGCACTCTTCATGAAGGTGCTGTTTTTTTACAGGCAGAATGATATATTCCCTTTTTTCAGTTACTAAAGGAGGTATCACTATGACTTGTCCTTATCATACAGGTGACTTTAGTTGTCAGATGGTTACACTGCCCTTACGTTTATAATTTGTGTATATACCCCATTTTGTGGAGAGGATACACCAGAACCAAATGGCTATTTATGAATATGCAAATATACCTTATAGTGGTCTTATACAAATTTCCAAGACACATATGATTGTGAAAGTAGCAACAATTACTTGACATAAAAGATGAAGTTAAAATAGGGACACCATATGTCAATGTGATATTCAACACATCAGGCAGTACTGAAACTACCTAAATATCAGAATACAACAATATCCGAGAGTGCAAAATGGGAAACAGAAATGGCAACTGCTGAGCTAGAGAACGGGTTGGAAACCCTGGATTTGTAAATGTATTTGGCCGTCAGGCCTCCTTTCACAGAAAGTGCACTGCATCTCTCAGCATCACAAATTCCCTACTTCCAGACAGTGCAAAACTGATTGCCACTCTTTTGGCTATTTAGAGTTCAGAAACCTGTGGGAAATCTTCATTACCACCTTTCAATGACAGCTTAGCAATTGGAAGCAGTGGAGAGAGAGCTGAATGCTTTGGCTTGAAGAGAAAAGTAAAGCAGATTTATGTCATGGTTTGTTTTCGCACCTTGGCAAAAATAAAAATAGAGTTATGCAGCCAGTCATTAAAAACACCTTAATTTTATTACAGAGACCTCGCTAAAGATAATTCCTTGCTAATGCAATGATGAAGTTGCAGGATCCTATAGTGTCTCTTTTTTCTCCTTTAAACATTTTAAAAAATAATTTATTTCTCTCATTGTGACTATTTTTCTGTTTTTCCTTTATTTCATGCACAGCAAGTAAATATAATAATCTTCTTGGGAAAAAAAAAAGGTTGGTATAAAACTGTGCATTCTTTATATAATTTTAGGAGGAAAATAGTTAACATTTTATCCTCATGACTTGCAAATGAAAGAAAATAATAATGCTTAGCAAAAGACATTAGAAGAACACATTTACCATGAATCATACTGCCCTTGAAGGTGCAGCTTAAAAAAGCAGAGAAATAGATTTGACACCACTTGGACTTGCAGCTCGGACATGCTGCATTAAACTGTTCAAAATTAATTTAATCTGAGCATGGAGAATAATAGCCTCTCAGTTCAAGGCTTCTGATAGCAGTAATTTGCACTCGAAAGTACTTCCAAAGGGAAAGAATAAATGAAGGGCGACTCTCCAAAACTGAGTGAGCAAATGTATTCACTAAAGGAAAGCCTCTTGATCACACTGTAAAGGAGCATTCAGGAGAACGACACATTCTATATCATTTTGTGGGTTAGGAATTTCTTCTTGAACTGCTCGCTGCTACAAGGAGAGCTACTGTTCTTCCTGGACTGATGATGGAGTATTGAGCTATTTACTTAGAGCTCTTGCATTTTAGCTCAAGAGCTATGAGATCCACTTGCCTAAGAACCAGAGAAGTTAGACTTGTGTAGTGAAAAATCCTCTTGTAGGTAATTGAAAACTAACAGCATACAGGGTATTGGCAACTCCCCTTGCTTTATAAGTGCAGGACTAAGATCTAACTGTAATTAATCATTAACACTCCAGCCATTAAAAAGTACCTTATCAAACCACTTATATATTTCATAAAAGTCATGTACTCTTCATTTACACATTCATAACTTTCAATTCCATCTGCCATACCTGCAGCAAAAGTCTTTTGACAGCAGTTTCCTTTCTTGCTGAGCTCCTAGGAGGCAGTGGGATCTCACTGAGAGGGCTCTGGGACACAGGGCAACACACACTGATTCTCTGCTCTAGCTTAAAAGATGTAGTTGGTGTTTTAGAGCAGCATCAACCCAACAAAAACTGCTCAGGTTGCAACACACTGGAGAACTGAATGGGAACACCTCACTGCCTTCAAAAATCCCGTATGGGCAGAGACATCCAACACAGAGACTGCAGGACTGTGCCCCACTCTTAAGGGTCTGGCCTTCGTTGTGACTTCTACAGCCCCAAATGAGTGTCCTGAAGTATTCCTCAAGAATAAGGCAGAACCTGACCTCTTTCACCTGCTTCAAGTCTAGGGAAGACTGTGGGGAGAATCACAGGGGTCAAGAGTTGATCAACAACTTTCTGAAAGTTAATGCTGTATCTAGAGTGGGGTGAAAAAAGAGCAAAGGAACTGGTGCTGAAAAATCTGGATACGGTAAAAGTAAATAATTTAGAACTTCTGGAGGACTTGTTTTGGTTTTAAATGGAAAGGTGGGAGGGACAGGGAAGATAATCTTCACTTTTTCATTCAGTATTCGGATTCTTTCTGAATTATATCCTTACCCTTTCATATTAATGATAACAACAAAAATAATAGTAGTAAACAAGAGTACACATGATCTCCCTTTATTTGTAAGGCCAACAAGCCAAATATCCCAACCACAATCAATTAAAGAGTTCTAGTAAGGAAGTGGTGAGAGACCTGTGAGCACCTAGGCAGGCCTGGGAATAGGCAGCAGTGAGGAGATGACTCAGAGCCCCAAGGCAGGTATTAAGGTCTGGGGCTGTCTCTTTTAGGGTCTTGGGCAGTCTCCTGGGTTTTATTTTTTTAGCTACACATCTGAACTAAAAAGCCAAAAATATGTCTGAGGACGTGTGTACATTTCCTAATGTGTATGCACATGCCCTCACCCAGACACATTTTTCTTTTAGCAAATCCAGTGTTGATATGAGCTGAGTTCTGTGGATGTACAGCACAAGGCAAACTGTCAGCTTAAGTAAATAGTAATTATTAATATACTTTCTAGGCAGAGAAGTATGGAGAATTATTTATACTACAATGCACTGAGAGGATGAAAGAACAATATATTCAATGAAAAATAAAATTTTAAACCAAAATCAATTCTTGACTTACATCATTTTGATTTAAATATTTCATCTCATTTTTCTCTCCTTTTTTTTTTTTTTTTAACAAATTATAATTATAAGACTACTCTTTTGAATGGACTTATTGGCTGTGAGAAATTCTTAGGAAGAGATACAAAGAAAAAGTTCCATCAAACAACAGAAGAGTAAATAATGTATTAGTATTCAAATTTCATTTCTAATCCACAGTTGCGTTACTTTTGCAAATTTACAACAAAGAAAGCCAAAAGGTCCTTTTGAATTCTCTGGTACTACTTAATTTCTTCTGAATAATTTACCTGCCACTAGCAGTTTGTTCTCTAATAATTCAAAGAAAACTGGTTATGCTAAAATTCTAAAAAAAATAGAAAAGTGCTTTTAGTGCATAAGGAAGTTAAAATAAGTTGAAAACCTTCAGGATATTGTAACTCATACACAGCTGACATACACAGCATTGCCAAATACTGGCACTTAAAAAAGCAGAACTGATCTACATGATGCTTCTGGTCACCAGATCAGAACTGGAGGATAAAATGTGAATTTATATTGTCTCTATGTAAATTAATCTTTGAAGAAAATGCAGGTTGCAAGCATTTGAGAGCTAATCCTTTTATACCAACAGTTTTCTCAAAACACCTGATTTTCTAATGTTCTTGACTAAAAATAGGGAAGGATATCTCAGCTTGCTCTTTCCAGCATATAGCCATTTAGTTGCTAAGTTAATTTATCTAATTTCATTTGAAGTACACTGGTATTTAACCCTTGACTTGGCAGATGAATTAGCACAGCAATATTGAGTGACTTATGGGAAAACTACCCTGCAAGTTAGCAAGTAATTGATGATAGAAAACATAATAAAGTGTATTATCCCACATTTTAGTTGCTTAAGCATGTTAGCAACAGAGAATTACATTGAGAAAATAGTGACTGGTCAACATTTCAGCTCATTTCCCACTTTCAAAACTCCAGTACTGTTTTTCCAAAGAGTGCTGGTTTTGGCTTCACAGCAGCTGGTGTGGGGCTGTGGTTTGGATTTTGGATGCTCTGTTAGAGATGCTCTGTTACTGCTGAGCAGGATTTACCCAGAGCCAAGGCCTTCTCTGCTCCTCCCCCACCCCAGCTGTGAGGAGGCTGGGGGTGCACAAGGAGCTGGGAGGGGACACAGCCAGGACAGCTGACCCCAACTGACCCGAGGGATATCCCAGGCCACATGGCCTCATGCTCAGCAATAAAGCTGGAGGAGAAGGAGGAAGGGAGGACATTTGGAGTGATTATGTTTGTCTTCCTGAGTCACTGTTATGTGGGATGCCTGTCCTGGCGATGCAGAACACCTGCCTGCCCTGGGTAAGTGCAGAATAAATTCCTTGGTTTCCTTTGCTTGCATGACTTTTGCTTCACTTACTAAACTGTCTTTATATCAACAAATGAGTTTCCTCACTTTTACCCTCCAATGCTCTCACTTGTCCCACCAGGGGAAAGTGAGTGAGTGCTGAGTGTCCAGCTGGGTTTAAACCATGACAGCCAGGGAAGGGCACTTAATCACCTTTGCTTCAAATCACTTTTCAAGAGTCAAAATGGATGCCTATCATAAGAACTACCTCATAATGGAACTCAATTTAGGCCAGGAATACACCTTTCAAGAAAAGAAGAATGCAATAATAGCAACTTTCAATCTTTAATCAAATTTAGCAACATATCAGGAATAACAAGTGAAATGGCAATTGATACCAACTATATTTTTATTTTGAAATGAGGAATGAGTTTTTAGAGTTTGGAGTATCTCTAGATGTAAGAAAAGTTAAAGATCTTGGTTTTATAATATTTTTTAATTTACATAGATTTCAAATGTTTACAGTTCTCAGAAATAAAAGTAAACAAGACAATTACTAGATGTGACACTTTAATTTTGTTAGGCCATAAAGTTTCATGACCCAAGTACATTTGAAAACTAAAAGCTCTATCACCTTATCAAGAATTAAATGGTACAAAGTATTTTGCCTAAACATTATATCTTTGCTTTAAAAGATAAGTACAGGCAATTAACCTGTTCAATGACTTCTGACTGCAAGTTCCAGCTAAGGAGCCTTCTCACGGCCTGATATCACTGTGTCACTTTTTTAAAAGCAACTTGGACCCACAGTTCAAGCAAAGTTTATGCAATCAGGAGATTAATGATGTTTGTTACTGTAAGAAATTAAAGCCTTTCCCTTGGAATGTGATTACATCTAAAACTTTTGTATATTTGTTTTGGAGTCCTCAGCTTTGTTCAGAACCATGGCACAAGGGCTGTGTAGATTATCTGAGCCATAGATGAAGGAGGTGAGCTGTGGCAATTTCTCCCTCTATGTCCCTCCTCTGGTAGAGGCACAGCCAAGAGCACTGGAGAATAAATTCCTGGCCCTGGACTCCTCAAAAGCTTGTTGCTACATAAGAGGGAAGGGCCAAAAATTCTCATAAAATAAAATTTGAAGCCTCAGTTTTGTAAATCCTTAACAAAATCATTTTCCTAAAATGAAGAAATATTGATTGAATTTCACTATCAGACAGGGAACTATCATACACACAGAAAATTTGAGGAAGCCAAGTTAACATCTTAAATACATTTGTGTTCTTTTACTTTGTTTCTTTGTATAGGGGAAAAGTATTACCATGGCTGAAAACATTTATAGACATTTACCTTCTAATGATAAGATGGGAGAAATGGAGATGTCCACTAAAATGATAATTCAGAATAGGATACCATCTTTGTGAACTACCTCTGGTATGGCATATAAAGCTTTCTGTGTTCATGAACTCACTAACAAGAGAATTCATAGAAATTTTAAAAGTTTATGATCCGTTACAAGGAAGCATCTGTGCAAAATGAATCCTGACTGCAGGAACTTGCGTAGGAAACTTGCAGTTATATCCCTCTGCTGGGAGAAAACAGTAGATCACAAAGTAACAACTCAACCAAGACCAGGCAGAACTGCTTTAATTTCTGGCAATTCCACCCAATTTACAAAGCACTAAGTATTTCCATGTCGAGCAGGGATAACCACTTTCACTGATGTGCTAATCAAGCCAAGAGATGAGTGTGTGTAAGAGAGAACAGAGAAGCTGAGGTGAGAATGAAAAATTACTTTTGGCATAGCATTATACAGAAATGCAGACAACCCCAAACCACTAAAGCCCAGTCAGGTTTGTAGTCATGTACACTTACATCTAACTATGCCACAATTTTCATAGCTGACAGAGGATAGATTAGTTGGGTTTTATTCCAGCACCTAGAAATATTTATCTTATTTGAAACGTTAGTAAACACAAATTACAAATATAGGAATAACTGAAAGTAATACAAAGTTCTGCTAACAAGCAACAAGCTATTATTCTTCAGCTCTGCAAAATTAATGGTTGGACTCAATGATCTTAGATGGTTTTTCCAACCTTAATGATTGTATGGTTATTGATTGATGGAAAACCAATTGACAACTTCTCAACACCACTGGTGACCTGGAATTTAAAAAAATACACATGAGGGTTGCAGAGGCTTTGTGGCTCCAGCTCATTTCTGACCATGTGTGGATGCATTCTGTGGTATAAATAAAACAGTACAGGTGCTGTGGGTCATCCTGGGGTTCCTCTTCAAAACTTCTGTGGATACTGAGGGAATGTGGGGAATGGACAATGTAGGGGCATTTGTTACAAAGATGAAATGATTTTAAAGGGATAGAGAAACTAGGAGGTCATTTTTGCATCTCCAAATCAGCATTAACAACCCAAGAAACAGTGTAAGTTAGGGAAACCTAGTGACACCTCCACATCCCCTACAGGTAGGGTCAGCTTTGTTAAAATCTGCAGAATGGATATGATGCAAACAGTACATTTTTAGACCTGCAAAAAATGTTTGGCCCTTCCATGTAAAACAAATGAATTATGTGTTCCGAAATGACACTGCAGATACAACTGCTTTGCTAGACCAACAATTACAGCTGTGCTGCAGACTACTTAAGAAACTGAACTAACGAGTAGGGAAAAAATAACTCTCTGATAATATCACAGCAAGAGAATAATGTCACTTTTGCAGAATGTCTCAGTTTAAAGGATAACTGAACAAAACCAAAAACATGAACTATGAAAAATATTCAACAAGCAGATGGTGTGAGAATAATTTGAGAAGCTGATATCCAGTTAAAAACACTGCCTAATGACTGACAGCACTAGGGATTGGTGGCATTTGTTATGTGAGTGGCTACGCTGTGTGTGGTGCTGAAGACCAGCTGCAATGTGGAATTACAGAAGAGAAGCAAAATGAAAAGAGGCAGAAAAAATTATTGCAAAGACAAATTAGAGCAGAAAAGTGGAAACATGGAATTGAAATGAAAGTGTGGCAATCAAGCAAAAGTAGTAGCGAAAGTGAAATGAAAATATTTTGTTTCCAAACAATTAATTAGAAAACTAATTTAGGATCTTTATCAACCATATCTGAAGTCTACTGGATATGGATCACAAACTCTTATTGCTATTATTATTGTGTTAGTCGCCATCCTTTTATTAACTCGATTACTTTATATCACACTTTGTTCACACACTTACCTATAATTAAGCACCTCTCTTATGCTTCATCTTTTTAATAGTCCAAATCACCTTGAAAATGCTGCAGGGTGGGATATTGACACACCTCTCAGCACAGATATCAGAAACAAGTTAAGAATGTCAAATTAACTGTGACTGATTTTAAGAAGGCTCCTTCAAGAGCACATCTACACTTGACATCATTCTGAGCCTGGTTAAGTTCTGACAGTGTATTTTTACCTTGCAGCATACCTGGCAAACCTTGTTAATCTTTCTAGGGGCGTGTATGTCACCAGATTGGTGATAAGACACGAACTGCATTTTCAGAAGCCAAATGTCATCTCTCCAGAGGCCTCTTAGCACTTTTGAAAATGCTGATGGACAATCTACTCCTTTCACAATGCCAATCTTGCCCTCTCAAAGTGATTAGCTCCTAGAAAGCTCAGAGAACTGAATCTCACAAAATATCAATTCAGAAGCTCTCCAGACTGACCAAATATTCGTGGATCCTTTGTCAGAATATTCAACAAGGCTTCTGTAGGAAATCAAGCTCTAAAAATCTTTTGCTTTCCCATTTTCTTCAAGAAAGTACACTATAAAATATTGCCACAGTAATGACCAGTAATTACTTGTATAAAACAACAGGTTTCACGGGAGCTATATTCTACTTTTTTGAGTTTATTTCCATCTCGATTTAGCAAACATTTATATAGTAAATATCTCTCATGGACATTTAGATTTATTATTGTTATAGCCTTTTTCCTTGCAACAATAATGAAGATTGATTTAATCTCTACAGCATTAGCCCCTTGCCAACTGTTTTGCTCTCGTAAATCAGTAACAAAATTCTTTATGATGATGCTGTTTACCATTCAACTTTCTAAACTATTGAGTTTCATAAAATACAATTTATTCATTTATACTTAAAAGATCTCTTACACTAAAGACTGATGGGGGAAAGACCACAAATATTTTCATCACTTCTTACCAAGTTAAGAGAATCTCTATCAAGAACTCTAAGGGGTTAAA
Organism: Vireo altiloquus; assembly: GCA_013396875.1. Lineage (NCBI taxonomy): Eukaryota > Metazoa > Chordata > Aves > Passeriformes > Vireonidae > Vireo > Vireo altiloquus. Next base: position 70,609 of record VZRF01004128.1, on the reverse strand, counting down.
AATTTTATCTTTAGGTGCAGGTGAATTAAATGTCACTTTTCTCATTCGAGTCAGGTAGTATCAATTTCACCAAAACTTGAGCATGCACTCAGCAGTGTGGTGCTAATGACTGCCATCATTCCACCTTCTCACAAAGCACCATGCACAGGAGAAGTGGCTGCACACCAAGGTGTGTGTGGCTGTTACACACCACAGCTCCCCTCATCTTTTTCTTTTCTGTCCATCTAAGAGACACACACGAGTCTGCAAAGGTATTTAAGGAGAGAGTCAATTTTTTTGTTTCAAATGTGTTTCTCCCTGAAGGGATCATTAAATGCTTAAATTCATTGCTAAAATGGAAGGATATCAAGTTTCCCTTCTGGACTTATATCATCATTAAAACACTTTTCAACTGTTTTAATTACTCTTTCCCAGCTGAACTTTAACCACATGAAAAAAGCACCAACTACTTCAGTCTATTCTGCTTTTTCATGACTTGGAGAGTAAAGGCCAATGAGTGTATTCTTATTTGACAGAAGAGTCTGAACACAGCACATCCTAAGATAAAACATTATACATAATAATGCAGATGTTTGGCTTTAATCCAAGTGTTCCCAAACTACCTTTAGAACTTCACTGAAATTCACTGGTAAGAGTTAAGTAATTCTCCAAAGCTGGCATATGATTTATGGCATATGCATGATATGGCATATGCAAAATACTATCATATGCAGGAATCTGCATATGGCAGTATTTTGAGATGACTAACTGAAAAAAAAACTGGAAAGCACAGGGAAGGAAAAAGAATGCAAGCGGCGTGGTTATTACTGTAGCATATTAATTAGACTATGATGACTTTTCAAACCATTAAATGAAAAGCTGATTATGCTGTCATACTGTGCCTTTAATGAAAGACTTAATTGTAAAAATGCCTGGTATTTATTTTTATTTTTATATAATTGACATTTTAAAAACACAATATATAATTATGTATTGGGCAGAGGTTTATACCTTAGCAAAGATGTAAAGTGAGTGTTGTACTGATGTCAGGTGATTCATGGCATATATATTCAGTTAAAATAGTTAAATAAAAAATGAGGTAAAATAAATTAAAAACCAATTGAACAATTTTACTGAGGAATGCATCTGTCACAAAATATGACAAAAGGGCTTTTTCCTTCCTAGGGGCCATTGTTCAGCTCAGCTTCCTTTTGCTGCACACATTGTTTCTATCCTGTTCTTCAAAATACAAAGACACAATATATTGCATTAAATACCACCATAAAGTACATTGGCATCTATTAATACAACTGTCAGACAAAAAAGGTTCCTTTTTCTCAAGGTGCAGAGAGGACAAATCCCACACGGGAAATATTTTCTGTGCCTTCTAGGATTGACAGGTCCTAAAACGGGCCAGAAGAGGCCTTTAAAAATTGACTAAAAATAAAAATTAATCTCAGTTTACATCTTGTCAGTCTTCCTGATAACCTAATTACCTTAAATTTCAAGTTAGAAGACCCTCTTGTATCCCCATATAGTTTTGAAAGACAGAAATGAAAATACTTCTCAGCTTGATTCCTTGTATTTCTAAAGCATTTCTAAATCTATACTTTCACAGATCAACAAAGATACCTGTTAAAATATTCCAGCTTCAAATATATCCTGCCTATGACATATGGTCTCCACCTGAGGAAGATCAAAAGCTACACAGTGAAAGTGAATCGTGAAAGTTTAACTTGAAAGAATAATTTTTCATTTGCTAGCTTGAGATTATTTTAAGTTCTTGGTATGATTCCAATACTTTCAGGATACTTGTCAACAGCATGGATAGACATATGCAAGTTAGATTAGATAACAGGAGCTGTGAAGATGTAGCAAGAGCAGCCCTGAACATGCCAGGAACCTCAAGTACGAACTGAAACAGCCTGGGGCTGATGTTCATACTGTCACGTTTTCATTGTGACAAAAACAAATTAGATTATAGCTTAGCTCTGTAAACTTAGTCATGCAGCAAGCAGAACTTTTAATAGGAATGGGAGCTTAACCATGGTGTTTCAGAATTTTTAGATATTTTTCCTATTTTATATATTTTGCCATTCCACTATCAACTCCTAAGTGTTGCAGTTGGCTGAATCTGACCTGTGTTTGGACTGAGTTTCATGTGGAGTCCCAGCCCTAGTGGGCTGAGGCAAGGTAAAACTCCCAGCTGGATCCTGTGACCACAGGACCCCCTGCATTAGCCCTGTGTGGCACAATGTGTTCTGTTTGCCCCACGACAAGGCAGCGACTGCTCTGCTGTGCACATCTGCCCGTCACTGCACTGCTTACACACAACCAAAGTCTGACCCACACCAGAAGAACTTTGCTATTTCAGTGCCTGTGTTTGGCAGGAAGGCTGTGAAGCACTGTTACGCTGGTAGGAACACAATGGATATGTTTATTGGTAAACCCAAAACATTAATCACGAGAAAGATATTTTTAATTCTTCTGATGCAACTGTGACCTGCCATATACACACTAACCCAACTTTAAACAGCTGGATACAGAACTACGCTGTGGGGATGCCAGCACACTGGATCTGTGGATTTTGCTGCCAAATGACTTAATTGCAAGGGTAAACAATACCTTTTATTAATAATGATGCATGTGGATGCAGAATTACACTCAGATGTAGACTTAGCTTCTATTTACTACACTCAGCATGTTTTGCCAGTATAGATGCTGATATTTATGATGAAACACTGATGTTTAGTACACACTCTGAGTAATACATTTGTTTACAGCCCAAAGCCTGGAACAAAACAGGCAGATATTTATAATCTTATATTGAAACTATGCCCACTAGTGGTGGGGGTGGACCTTGGCTGGATGCCTGGTGCCCACCAAAGCCAATCTATTGTTCTCCGCCTCAGCTGGAAATTTTAAACATCTCCTTACTTGTCTTCTCAAAGGAGACATTTCCCTGATCTTTAGGGTGCTTCTAAATTACTTGGTCTGATTGAAAGTAAGTTTTATTCCACATCTTCAGTAATTTATGCAGGCTATCTCCAGCTTAATACAAATTGTAGTTTTCTTTCAAATCTTTTTCTTATTTTGCAGTATGGAGTAAAGAACATTAGTAGTTAGATCAAAACTTTGGAAACAGAGTAGTTTCAAAAATCAAAATACCCTAATGTAATTACCAGCTATTGTCTCATCTTAAGTCAGCTGGGTCCAGACTGAAGTCAATGGCATGTGTCATTTGGGAAAAGCATGGAACAAAGTGTTAGGCTGTAAGGTGAAGGTATACCTCTTGTAAAGTTACTGGAATGCTATTCAAATTCTGCCAATCAGTCATGTGTTGTTGTCTTCAGTTAAACCTTAACTTTCCCTCATTTAAACCAGAATTAATATTTAATTGCCCTGTCACTTTTTCCACAATTTTTGAACCTGTTGGCTGTTTATACATATACTTTTTGAACTCTAAACAGTTATTTACATAATATATATTTTTATCATGTTGCATTTATGCCTCTATTAAATCTGTGGAAATGTACAGTGCCTGATCTGAGAAATGATATGCAAGCACAAGACCTTGCACTGTTCCAGGGAATAAATAATCATATAGTACTGTCTTGGGGGTGAGTGAATGATACTGTCTTCCCTATCATCTGCCCCATGCCAGACATGAATCCTGTGCCTTCCTGTGACTTTAAGTTGGGTCCAAGAGACAGGGAGAAAAAATCCCGAGTGGTTTTGTGTTCAAGGACATAGATACACCCCACCCTGTGTTCC
>VZRF01004128.1:0-66697 GCA_013396875.1 Vireo altiloquus | reverse complement strand
CCCAGGTCCTTTCCACAGCAAGAGGTTTTATTATTTAGCATTTTTTTTCCCCGTGCCTGCGTACACTCTGTTTGTTAAAAAAAAACAAAATTTTTTTTTTTCACTTTCCTCTGAGGAATTTCTTCTGGAAGCTGTGGGGGAGGGGTGGCAGAAACCTGCCTTCTTTGGAGGAGACATTCCTGTCAGAGCGTTTGCTTTAATTTGTCTCAAACTAGGACAAAAACAAATATTAGATTACTGCCCATCTAATCATGCTCAGAACTCCACAAATTCAAAACAACAGCCCACTGATTTTCTCCTGTCTCTTTGTTGTTTAAAAGCTATTGTTTGAATTCATGCAATACGGAAAATACAAAATAAATATATTTTGATATACTGACCTATGTGCATGCATTTAAAGTAAGTAATTAAATAAATAGATTAAAAATAATGAAATACATCGTGGTTTGTGTTTTTTTTTTTTCCTAAATGCACGTAATAATTTGAGGGGCCATATTACTTCCTTGACAGGGTACTTGCACACCTCAGACTGGTTCTGTGTCTATGGCCATGCTCAGTTCCTTCACTTACTCCTGATCTAACATTGATGAAGAAGAAGAACTTTTTGAACATACCCTGATGCTATATGGGCTGGTAAAAACATGCCTGCCCAGGGACAGCCATTTCAGGGACAAACGAACCTGCTTATCCTTCCCTCATCTTCTCTATCAAGGGAAGCAAGCTAAAAGTTACACCAAGCATTCACTGTGTCATGTCTGAGTCTGACCTGCTACTTTCTTGTGGTGTTATTTCCTGCATGGTTTGGAAATCTGAAAGAATATGAAAATTATCCAATACACAGTTCCAAAGGCAGGCAGAGGAGAAGGAATAGAAACAATACATCCTTCAGCTTTACTGTAGGAATCTACTAATGTATTTGCAGTAATTAATCTCCAGAAAAACCTGTCAAATAAATTAATAACAAAATAGTCGAGCAGAACACCACTCGCTGTGGAATTAATAAAATTATTTATTGTATTTTATTCTGATAGAAGCTAAGCATTTTTCAAGACTTTATAACAAAGAAACATTGCACACTAATTTGAGCTACTTAGAGACCAGTTTTCAAAAGTTTAGGGTTTTTTGTTTTTTTTTTAAAACTATATTCCCTGACACAATGGAACAACCAGCTGTCAATCTATGCTACTTAGCATTTTATCTTTGCTTTATATCCCAAAGACCTATATAAAGGTCTTTGGGAAAACAAAGCATGCCCAGATACCATCTTTAAATTCTATCTACTGGCATGCAAAAAGATTTCAGACACAAAATGAAGTGTATTTTTATTCCCAGAAGCATTGGCACCTTCTTGACTGTTCTCATTAATTGGGCCCAAACTCCACAGTGCAGTTTCAGGTATGCACTTTGACTTTTGTACAGGTACATGCTGTTTCCTGCTAAATCCACATAATTATCCCTCAGATTAGTCAATCATTTAGCATTCAGCCAGCCATACTCTACGAAGTCTTGACTATTTAATAAAAAATTAAATGCGCATGTGAATATGAAGTATATTAAAAATGATATATAAATGTCAATCTGGCAAGAACAGCTCCAGAAAAACATAAATCATGAAGACTGGTAGAATACAAAGCAATAGATCACATCTGCAGCAAATGTCACCTGACTTTTTTCCAGTTGGCCTTCGACCCATAGGACTTTACTGAAGCAGCTGAGGAACTGCTCTTTATTTTGTTGATCAGATAATATGTATAATTCTAATACCTTCTATCCCTTAATGAAGCTCTGTTAGTCATAAACATCACAATAAATACATATTTTATGATGAGCACATTATTAATTTAGAATAAAATTATAAATACTGCAGATTTCAAGGAGAAAGTTCCATTTGGCTGTTGAAGTAGTGATTAAAACAGGATGTTTAATGCAAAACCAATGATTAGATAAGAACTTAGTGTGAAAAAAACCCTGTTTTCATGTAAGACAATCTAGAAGGTCCCTGCTGACTCATTCCTTTTCTGGACAAGCTATATGTCCTCACTGGAAAAGAGGAAAAATGTGTATGGGGTGTTGAAAATTTCAGGACATCCTCCTAAAAGTGAACAGAAAATTTTCACATTTAGGGGCATGAAGGGGGCATGATCTAGATACAGCTCATGGTGAAGAACATCCAGAAAGAGGTCCAGTGAACAGTATCTTCACTGTAAATTTAATCTCCTGTGGCTCTGACTCATGAGTTCAGGTTGTGTTTCAGTGGATTGTTGATCCAGGAAACTTCAAACAATTTCTGGTATTTCAGGAGTGCTCTCCCAATGTCTGCTTGTGTGGATGGATATTTTCCTTTGCAGTTCTGTTGTCTGTCATTTCTGATGTAGAAATAAACAGAAATATAGGACCTGTAGGAAGCCTGTGAAGCAATGAAAGGACTTACAATAAGCAGTGAAATAAAAGCTGTACATACAGCCTCACCTTATTTATTGCAGAATTTCTGCCCACATAATTCTTGCACGAAGATGTTTTATTGCAATTCTCTGTCAGAATCCCTAATTTGTACTTTCACATTTTAACCAATAGTCTAAAATATATCCACTTGGCAAATACTGTGATATGCAGTTCAAGAGACACTTGACTTTTAATCAGATCAGGGATACGTTCTTTTCTTTTTAAGTGCCTACCGAATCTGCTGCTGAATTTGGTATCCTTTTTATTCATGGTATTTATAAATATTTGTTGAACCCAGATAAACTTATCCCTTCCCTCATCCTCATAAAACACTCGAAGAAAATCCTAGGTTTTAATGATTTCTTGAGCAGAGTAACAAATAGCCTGTGACAAGAATTCTGTATACAGAAGTTCTTTTTCAAACTGTGCTGACATGAAGTGAATATAAACTAGAAATAACCAATTTTAAGACCTCCACTGAGGTTTGTTCTTTGACAGTTGACAGAAAGACTGAAAAATTAGCATTTTGGTAAAACCTTTATTTGTTTAAGATGCCTCTTAGCCAAAGAGACTGTCTGTACAAAAGGATTAACCTATTGACAATGACTTTCTAAATCCAAACTCATTGAATAACAAGTACTGAATGTGTTTACCTTCCTAATGCACTCACAATTCACAATGAAGCAGGCTTTCTTGAAAAGGTCAAAATGTATGAAGACCTGAATTTCAATAGGAAAACATAAAAAAAAAAGTTAGAGCTGAATAGAAATGAGTTATTTTATACAAGAATTGGTGGGATTATGTGCATTTTGGTTATCAAAATGCATGAAAATACAAAATAAGGATTTAAAAAGATTGTCTTTGCAGACCTTTTAGGTTTACCTGCTCCACATTTAATTGGTTGTTCCTTAAAGACAATATCCAATCATTTCTCAATTAATCTACTATACATGATATTGCTAATCCAAAATCACTCATATATGCATCTATATTTTCATGTTCACCACAGCTGTATGTCCCTTCTGGGCAGACAAGTTTAAAAATGTGAAATGAGCAATTATAACTTATTTCAGTTTTGTTCTGAGGAGCAGTTTCACCATGTGAGGCAACTACACTTGAAGGGTCTTTTTCTAAGATGTTTCTGAGACAAGTTTTCTATAAAAGTCTTTTATATATTTTACAGGGTAAACTGAAACAAGTTGATTATCCACCATAAGGCCTACTGAAGAGATAATTATTAAGACAGATCACTTGTCATACACTGCAACATTTTTTCTTCCAGATAAGACTGCAAATGAAGCAGTTTAAATTAGGCAAATGTCAGTATTTTGCAAACATCACAATGTGAGTACTGTATATATGAAAGGGAATATTTTTATAGAAAACATAAAAAAATGTGACAGAATCAATACAGAACCTTGTGTCTGTAAGAAAAAAATCTTCACCACATTACAAAAATGCAAGCTTCCATTAAATATTTTTGGCTACATTTACTCTGGCCCTAAAATTACACACTGAGGTCAAAAATGATGTTTGAAGTATTTAATATGCACCTGCGTTCAGGTGCATATACTGGTAAATCATGTTTTAATGCAATTCTTGGGCACTTAAGTCAATTTGAGGCTTGTGAAAACCTTTCCTCAAATCTGTATTCCTTTAGGCAACATTTTCTTTTCTCAAAATTGCCAACTTTTACTACATACAGAATACATGTGTCAGGATATTCAGGTCTTGACCTGAACCATCACAGCTGTATTATAAATTCTGAATAGCTCAAAATTAACTCAACCTGTTCACTGTTTTATGGTTCTAACAATGATGGCAATTAAGGATACCTTAAGCATCCAAAAGGGGGAGGGATGGAAGTCCCTAAATGGAACGGGTTTGGGGTGAGTCAATCCTGGAAGAATTTAATAACTTGTAGAAAGAGGCCCCTAGCTGCAGACTATTTGTTAATTTGGATGCCCTGGTCACAGAATACTGCCAGCATTTCCCATTGCACACGAATATGGGTGGTGATTTTGCTCTCTCGCCTTGGCTGGAAGATTCTGTTTCTGATGGGTGAAGACATGACCTTGGTCACACAATCTTCCTCACTTCTCTGTCAAGGTATAGCAAAAAAATGTTAAGAGTTTTCTGCTATAGGGAAGCCCCAAATAGTACAGTCTTGTTTAAGACATACTACTGCAAACACAGAAAGTTTTTCCTGTACCTTGGGGGTTATTTTTTTCTTGTTTGTTTTTGTTTTGTCTCTTTGTTTGCCTTTTTTTTTTTTTTTTTTTTTTTGGGGGGGGGGTTGTTCTGGAGATGGAATTTGTTTATTTGCTTTTATTTTAAAAGATTTTAGAATCTACTTCTTCCCTCAAGCTCTTAAATTAAAGGAATTAAAAAGAGCAACCTGCAAGATTCTTCCTGCTGGCAATTATTTTGGAGGTTTTTTGCAGAGCAGGACTTTCTACAAATAAATCTCACTTGTGTTTTAGACAGAGCTTTCTCCAAGGCATCCTAAAGACACAATGCTCATGAGAACCAATGGTCACCACATCAGTGAAGCCTCATCAACCCCTATTACAAGTGGAAGGTGAAATTCAGTGATGCTTTGTCCCACATTCTTATGCATGAGCTACCAAAGATGCTTCCACTGCATGTGCCTACATTGCTGGTATTAAGATGATAGAGTAAACATGACAGAAACACTAATTATTGTGTTACTGAAGGTTCTTAAATTTGACAAAGATAAGCATTTTAAAAGAACATGGACACAAAGGCATCTTTATGGTCTTATTAAATTTGTACCATAGTCCCCAAAGAGATAAGAATTGCTAAAGACAGAAGAGCAAGAATAAAAAAAGGTGAAGGAGCAGCTTATTCCACTTATAGGAATACAGTAATGAACTATGATATTGCAGGTGACCTCATTAAAATTGAAACAGTGTTCTGTTGAAATAATAATTCAATATTTTTAGAGAGGAGCTTGAAATGAAGCTGGTGTATCTCTGCATGTAACTACACTTATAGATAAGTACACCTAGCTGCTTCAAGTGCACAACATACATAGCTACACTTCTAGAAGTACACAGTTAATCACAGGCTTGTCCTTCAGGATATGAAACAACAAATAAGTTGAGAAGAAGAGCTCAAATGTTAACATTATGTAGAACTCATCGTTTTTTGTTTTGTGGCACAGAAACCTGGATCTTTATATGCAAAGTGGGTATTGTGCAGAACAAGCTCTGAAATGTAAACTGCTCAAATAATCAGACTGAAGCAGCCTGATCTTCGGAAATGTGATTTGGAAGACAAAAGCTAAAGATTTAGGAGATGACTATTGCAGGGCTAATATATGTGAGCAGCAGTAGATTATTCAGAATATTTCAACCAAAGCATGACTTTCCATTAATACCAGCTGAGACAAAGAGAGAAATTTAATATACAGTAATGTCAATAGAAGGAACAGATGTAAAAACCATTCCTAGCCACGCACCACAGATGACAATGTAATAAACCCATGCAATACAGGTTTGAGAGCACTGCATCAATTTCCTTTATTACTTGGAGACCCACATCCAACACTGAAATTCTTAAGAACCTTCAAAAGTTCTGTATATCAGAAAGGATGACTATTGTTGGGGGAAACAGTAATGATGATTTCTCATGTGTTACCATGCACACAATAATGGTTTTTTATTCTTCAAAATTTTCCAAAATTGTCAGGTACAATATTGACTATTTAATTCAGTTTCTAGTATTAGCTAGAATTGTCACAGAAATGAAATGTTTCAGTTCTTTGAACTACATACTGATTTACTTCTGCCTAATACTGTATAGCAAGAAAAAAATCCAGAGATTAATTCATTTAGGGGCAACTCTACCTTTGCACATAGTCTTACTGACATCAACACAGGCCTGTGTATGTTTGAAAGTCTAATTCACTGTAAGCTGTGCCTAAAATTCACAACTAAGTTAAAAATAAAATCTGTCTAGGTTATTGTGTTCTTCTTAAATGACAAATTACTTTAAAAAATAGTCAAATAACAATAGATATTTTTTTAAAAAAGGATACAGTAATGCAGCTTTGGGAAAATAAAAATATCTCTTTTGTTTTAACTGCTATCTAAAAAGTACTTAATTGAGTCTTTCCGTTGCAAAAATTAACCATAATGCTAAAACTTCATGACATTTAAAGTCAGTAAACTATGAAAACTAAGAATCTGGATTATAACTTAAATGTTAGAAGTAAGCTAATATGTTTAATTGCCCTCTTACAACAGTGATTGTATATTCAAGGTAGCTTAGCATTAATTTGGATCCTAGAATTGTTTCTATATTTTGTTGCTATATCAAAATAATAAAAAAATGTTTTCCTTTAAAACCAGTGTGATCTATTAGAAAAATACCTTCTCTGCTTCTCGGAGGACGTGTGTTTTTCAGTAGTTAGGAACAGAGAGTAGGATCAGAATAACATAACAAAATAAAAAAAGCATTCTGTTCTACTTGGTAGGTATTTTCTTCTTTCCTTTGAGTATTTCAAACACTGTAAGTATAACTGTTGCCATCTGACTTTGTTTTACTACTTCTGTTTTAACAAATCTTCCTCTGTCAGGCTGTTGTTAATTTATGGCAAACCAAAAGAGAAAAACATGAAGTGAACATGCAGGTTCTGACCATTGGGAGCTGTAAGTGCACATGCAACAGAGCTGTTGCAAACAGCAGGTCAGTTGTGAAACATCTGAAAGTGTTCTTTTTCCTTGGCTCTCCTGATATGGTTCAATATAATTTTGCCTTGATTTTGCTTTTCTGTAGAGGAAGATCAGTTAAAGCAGTGTTGAAGTGGAGTATCAGTGCTGAAGTTTATACTAGATGTTAACAGTCACATTGCACCCAGCCTTTCACCAGGTGAGGACACATTTTCTTCTGTCACATGTAATGCTCTGTACTCCTACCTTCCTGAAATCTTAAGTATGATGAGATGAAGAGCAAACAAAAACATCACAGAACAGAAGTTAACTAAAGTCTTTGCAGCTGAAGTAAAGTCACACAGGTTTAACCTCTATGATAAAAACACTCCAACGCCAGTCACAATAAATTGTCCTTCTTTGTTTTACACAGAGAGGGCTTAAGTAAGTTAATGTTCTTTGTGTGTGTGTTTCTACAGAAACGCAGGAAAACAAAATAAGAGAGAAATGTGATTAGGAATACCAGGTTTTAAATTAGGGCATTGGCACAATAGGCATGTCAGAAACTTGGTATAAGGAAAATAATGAGCTGAAAATCCTGGTATCGACAAACATTATTTAGAAATAAGACAGTAAATAACTGCTGGAGAAGTGCCCTATGATAAAGAAGGCTTAGTAAATAAGTTATATGTCTCAAGGATTCAAATTCCAAACTTAAATAGAAAGAAGACTAGTATTAGACCTATAATAGTGACAACTGGACCAGGTGCAAAAAACTGTGAAATGCTAAGGCTGATTAAACTGCAAGGGCAGAAATCAGAGAAGGACTGGGACACTTCAATTATTTCTAGACAGATGAGGTAAATGTCACAATGTTCTCACATCAAATTTGTTTTTATAAAGGATGCAATTTTAGCAATGAGAAGTATCAGGATTTTCTACACAAAACAGTGCACGTGCTCTTTGCTGTCCTGTGCCTCTCAGTGTCCATTTTCCTCCAGCCTTTGGCTCTCGGAAACAGCTTTTTCAGACTCCTGCAACTGAATCCTGCTGCAGAGGAAAGGTGCACTGCACAGACAACAAATAAAATTACAAATGAAAAACTGCTGTTATTTGCACTGTGACATAGGAAAAGCAGAATGACATCCAAGGAAAGTTTGTCTCGAAGACATGGATATAGGAGCAGTTCTTTGGGTGGGATCTGGAAAGAGTGAGTCACTGAAATTTGGTTTCAGGCTCAAATGGTAGCCCTGCACTGGCTATGCTGGATGTTATTGTCACCTCCACTTCTGAGTTAACATATGGAGCAAAACAGCATACAAATTGGCTAGTAAGAGAATAAAATCTATAACAACTTGATCTTAGTTCCCGAAGATGCTAGGGGAGTATTTTGCTATAGATGAGGTTCATCTTTATGTACTCCTCTGAAAATTAGATATACTGTTTCACATTCATGATAGTGCTTCAAGTACAAAGAATTTGTTATAAATAACATGTAAATCATAAGTTGGTTTGATTTGTTTTATCTAATTCTTTACACATATTTTAATCACATTGTAAAATTGAGGTGTCATTTTCCTTTCTCTAACCCAAACTAAATCTTATCATTATGTAAATAGACATCTGCTCCTTAAAACACAGCTAGAAAACAACCCATATTTACTACAGGATAACAGGATTAAAAGGTATTGCAACATTATTTTGCTTTTGCTTTATTTCCCTCAGCAACATCAAAGTCTAAAAGCACTGAATTTCTCTATGAATAATGTGGCCACTAATATGTTTCTTCAGACTGTAGGAACCATGGGAAGAACCAATGTACAGCAAATCACAGCAGTCTATAAGTAGAATGTTGAAGGTAGTTACTCCCTTTAAAAGAATAACCTCCATATCTGTGTGATACTGTAGAAGTGGCCCAAATTATCAGAAACACAAGGACACAAGAAAAAGTATGGCTGAGCAAGAGCACTTGACTGCAATCCAACTACCTAAATCAGGTAGAGAGAAACACATTGAAGTGCACACCTGCAGGTGAATGTGCTTTGTGCTCACACCTGTTTATCTTACTGGATTTGTTTTCCAGTGGAATGAAATGTGTCCATTTCATGGTTTTATTTTCTGCTATGAGTTTGCTAAGATGTAGAGCTGGTATTCATCACTTCAGTAATTCAAGAAAAGAAAAGAGGAAAACAGAGAATAAATGGAAAATGTCCAAGTATTTCAGACAGGTTTTCTGAAAGATTAATAAAACTCCACTTAAAAGATACTGTAGAAGTGGCCCAAATAAAGTAGGAATACAGTAGCTATAAATCTGAAATATTTGACTGACCAATACATATTTTGTAAATTATATGACTATGGTAAAATGACAGTTTATATCCAGTATATGACACAGAAATTTGTACAAGGTTCCATTATGGGAAATGATAGTCCAAAGCCAAACTTCTAACAAGTCATAGATAAGGTGATGGTGTTGCCTGAAGACCTGATAAGAGGAACAGTCTTTTAGAGATTATGATGACAGAAATATAAAGTTTCCAAGAGAGAAGAAAGCACAAATTCAGATAGATTTTGAAGTTCTTAATCATGAGCAAGGTACAAACTCTTTTAAGTGATAGTTCTGTTTGAATAAAGGTGATTGTAAATCACTGTAAAAATCTAAAAATATGTCTAACAGTTACATTTCAAAATGCTACAGAAATGGTTTCAAAGCTTCTAAACTCAAGATGAAGACATTATTACCATTTGAAGGCTCCATGCAACAAAAAAAATAATGCTGCTTGTTCTGTTAGACCACATTTTCTGACACATTTGGGATAGGAGGGCACATAAAAGAAAAACAGAAACTGCTCATAATTATCCACATTATCATGCATATGCAGCAAACTAGCTCTTTGGTCTATTCTTTATTTTCCCTTTCTCTGGACAGAATGCAGACCATGCAGCTTTCCAAACACAGCAATATTGCATGATAGACAAAAAAAACCCCAATTGTTATCTTCTGCAATGAAGAGATGGGACTTTAACCTAATATGCAAGGGGCTGATTCAACCGAATATGCGATTTTCTCTATTGTATCCAGAAAATCTACGTGCTTATTTTGAGGATAGGTCAAAATTGTTTGAATTCCCTCAAGGGACTGTGGATTTTTTAATGCTATGTCCACGAATAAAAATGAAGATAGATCTCGAAATAATTTTCTTCCCTCTGCATTTCAGACGGTGAGAGTGAGCAGTACTAAGGCTGAGTATAGACATCTTTTCTAAAGGGTTTGTCAATACTAGAGTATACCTTTGACAGAGTGGTTATTTCTGATAAGAAACAAAATAACTGAAAAATTCCTATCATCTTTTGTATAAATCAAGAAGGCAGATAAGTAATCAACTTTTAAAATAATGTGTAAGGTTGTTCATCCCTCTGAAACAGTTTTCTATGCTTTGTCTTGGGCTTTAGTGCATTTAGCACATTTCTTCAAGTAGAAGTACCAGTATCTTTCAAGCTTTCTTTCATTTAAAACCTCTAAACACCTAATGAGAAAGGTGGGGTACTTGTTTATCTAATAGCTGGATATAGAATTCTGAAAATAGCTCTATTTTTCTTTTTTACCTCTTATCTTATTGACAAGAAGAAAACAGAAAGCACTTCCTACAGTTTTTCTTACACCAGTTAAGGATATAATTTCTACTTATGGCCTCAAGTCTTGCTGTGATAATTTTGCACTTCTTTCTATACCAAAATATTTAAAATTAAGTGCCATCACTAAGAATATAGCATTTTGTAGCAGAAATTCATGGTTTCTTTTGGTGTTCTTTCATAGCCATTGTCCTGTAATAGAGCCTATACTTCTAAGCCATATAACAAAAACCTAGACCACAACATGTTAAATCAATGCTATCTACAAGTTGTCTCTAACAGGGACAGAATGGAAACATATTTCCTTTTCTGTGAACATGGAAGCATTGCTGTATTTCATTCCAGGTTCAAGTGAAATAAATTCTATGTTTCACAATTATTAAAAGCATTTCTTTGGTAAATAGTACGTTTGTAGTATATATATACTATATATATATACATATACACATAGTAGTGTATTTGGTACAATGTAGTTGTCATGCTCTAGGACCTTGCTCTTTTCTTACATATCATTTGCTGTCAACATGATATCAGAGAGCAGAGTATACCTGTTGAATGAAAACAGTTTTGGTCTTAGTGGTGTTTTAAAACATAAAATCTTCCAAATGAACCCCTCGTCACCTCATCTTAGAAGATCTCTCAAAAAAAATTCACATTAGAAGCCAAAAATGGAGATTTACACCACACTGCTCATTGGCAGAATGCAGATGGCACCACTGAAGGATCTGCAAGTGCAATCCCAAAGACAAAGCTGAAAAATCGTCATTCCACACAGTGTAATTATTAAGACCAGCCAGTAATTCCAGGGATAGTCACCGCACTGAAAGTGACCCATAAAAAGCCTTTATGCTTTGATACAAATCACAAAATGAAAATTAATTTAATGAGGATGCTGATAGGAGTTTCTTTATGGTTGCACAGCACTCAGAGAATCTTGGCTACTGCAGCAAAGGAAAGAGCAAACAAACTGCTGTGAGCCACCATTCAGCTGCCCCCGTGAAGAGAATGCCCTGCAGCATGTCCAGCAGGCTGTGGTGAAGGTCATGGTGTAGTATATAACTTGTAATCATGCCTGGATATCTAGAACACATGGAACCAACAGAATTAAATAGTCTTAATTCTACTGTAGGGAACAGTCTTTATTGACAAGCTCTTTTGTATAAATTTTGGTGAAATGTATCTACATTGGGATGGCTTTTTTGCTTTCCAAATTGTTCTTACACACAGCAGAGCAGAGCACACCTCCTGTGCTTGCTTTGCACGTCGTATAAGCCATTCAAGCGTAACCTAAAGGGATTTGCAGCTACTTCACATCCTTTATCTCCATCCACAAACCACTAAGGCAACTGCCCAGTCTGAGGGAAAACAGACCACATGAGATGAGGGCAGAATATGTCTCAAGTGATTAGAAGAATAAAAAAATTCTTAAAGCTTCTACGACACAACAACACTGCTCCCTTTTCTCTATTTCCTGCCTTCCATGCCAAAATATCAGAATTCCAAACTGAACAAAGGCAGTTTTATTTTAAATGTCATGAAAAAATTCTGCTAGCAGTGATCCACCCAAAACCTAAACTATTCATGGGAATAGCAGTTTTCTGCCTAATCTTGACCAACGTATCCACATTAGCTTGAAATAGAGATTAATGGACAGAACCTTATTAATTTTATGAAAATAGCGGATTCTTAAGGGAACTGTGTAGATCTCCCAAATCTGTTCCTGGAGCCAATGTTCCAAAGGTCAGAAAGCAGCTTGATGGCAGCCACAAAGCCACTCCAGCTCAACAGAACTACTGCACATCCTTGTTCAAAATGCTGGAACCCTGAATGACTTCCCATGCAGAAATTAAAGGAGGAGATTTTGGTAGGAAACACAGGAGACAGATGAGTCACAGAGGAACAGAGATACACTGGAGCTGTGGTAGGATAAAAGAAAGGCTCCGTTAAAAATCTTTTTTGAGGTAGTTTTAATCATAAGAAACCTATACCAGGTATTAAACTTTTAAGTAGAAGCAAGCAGAATCATGTGAAAAGTGCTCTAAATAGAAACACAAAGGATCATGTCCAAATTTTCAAAGAGTAGGATTATACATGCTTCAGTAAAAGGACTTTCAGCATGGGGATATTCTTTTGATGGGTATAAATTTATTTCATATTTTGCAATGGAAAGTACTGCACTAGATAACATAGATATTAAATTGTTTTCTTATATCATTCACTACATTTACCTTGTGTTTTCTGTGTTTACTGCATTTCAGCAGCTTATAGAAAGGGAGAACAGTGGAAAATACAACCTGAGATTTTTCAATGCCTTCCACATTGCTTCCAAATACAATTTAAGCTGAGGATTTCAATCCTTAAGGTGTTAAACACTTTTACTTCTTGGACCTCAGTGACCACATGTTCCCTCATGTTTACACAGTTCCTTTCACATATCAAACCTTATGCTTAAACCTGAGAATGCCTAAAGCAGTGTATTTTTGGGAAGGGGATTTTAACTTTGTAATTTATTTTTCTTTCTCCAGAGGTTTGCCAGAGAGTATGCCTACCTTTTTTCCCAAACTTCAGATGTGGAGCATGAAAATAAGCAATACATAGTGGGATATTGCTTGGGATGCTTCATGTTGCTGTTTAGACCCAACCCATCTATTTATGTAGGTGTTGTGTGCTGAACTTTGTAAACAGGACACATTTCAAAGCAATGGACTACTAAAACTTATGTTTTAGGTGAAAAAATTGAAGTCTAAAATGCACTTTTAGTATTCCACATTTGATATAGAGGATTAGCAAGTGAGAAACACTAAAATTTTAAATTCACTCCTTTGCAATACCATAGCAAGGGTTCCAGCTGCTGAACTGTGTAAGTATCAAGAAACTGAGGTCTTGGCCTCCAGGCAGGAAACCTCTGGGCACTTCCCAATCCACCAAAACATGGTGTTTTTAAAGAATTATTCTTATGAAGACAAGGCCCTTTCACCAATTAAATCAATAGAATCACTTAAAAATACAGAAAAGAGATTTATATAAGAGATAAATGGCATTTATGTTTCACAGCATGAGCAGTAAATCTGAGAAACAATAACGTGGAACTAGTAGCAATAGGTCATTCATGCCACAATGTACAAGGCTTAGGAAACTGCAGGAGAATATATTATTATCTATAGTTTAACAGAAACACAGACAGAATGAAACAGGCTTTACAGCCTTTACTCTTTGATATAGACTTTCTGTGAACACAACAATTACTGTATTGTGTAATGGAGTTTGCATCCCTATCATCATTAGATTCCAGGTTTCAGAAGCTTTTATTTCAGATGTTGAAACAAATATTACCTTAAAGGGCAGGACATCAACATAACCTCAATTTGTAGGCCGAGGATGAAGGGATTATTTGATTTTGTGACAAGATTTACAAATAAGTGAGATTCTCCTTACACCAGTGAGAGTACCAAAAATTGAAATAAATGGAACTCTAATTTAAAAGAAAGTTGAGATTTCAAACTTGCCAAATCATTAGCAGGATCAAAAAAATGAATTATATATTGATTCGGAGTACAGTCTCTTACTTATTGTGAAGTACCTAAAAAGATTAAACACAGTAACTTTGAGAAAATATAAACCTCTTCTGACATTCATCTCAACATAAAAAGGCTTTATTATGGCGGCAGACAAAGCATTCTTTCATTTGATAAAAAATTCCATTACACAAGTTTTTTTATACATGGTCTAATTTCTTTGGCATGGCAATATGATATCCTATATGCTTTGGCAGACTATCATATTATTTATTATTAAATTTGCAAAGGGTATTATTAAAAAAGGAGTTTAAATTCACAGCTTCTGGTAAACAGAAAATAAACTCAAGACGAAAATTCAGTGAGCCTGTGAATTATGCACAGAGGCTTTCAACGCATTGCTCAGTAATTGTAAAATCTGTGCAAGTGACCATAAATAAGTAAACTCCATAGTTCTCCTAATCCCTTTTCTACAGTGCACAAATAACTCCTCCCTCCTATGTGTTGAAAGAAAGTAGAAATCAGAACAACCAGCAAGAGCAGTATTGGTAAAATCATAGTTTTAAAGTCTTCCTCATTTCAGGTATCCATTTATACCTGTTGTATGATTAATTTGTCTGCAGTATACTGAGAAAAGCTGACATTCATAAAAAGTTTAGTCAAAGGAAAGAAAAAATTAACAACATTATTTCACAGTTTTCATCATCATCATATTTTTATTATAGGCTGGTTAAAACTTTCAATTAAAATCTTGATTAGCCCAGACCTGTGATACAGATTGATTATATTAAAATTATGTGATGCTTTCCTCCAAAATTTTTGCACTGGATTAAAACAATCATGCCCAACTCAGTCCCTAAAACCCGAAAATTCATTACACAAATTACTCTTGAAATATGTTTCAAATTTCTAGCCTCATGAGATTTCACTCAGACACTGAAAAACTTGTGCCATTCACAAATTCAACAAACTCCAACATGGTTTAGACATGATGGCATGGCAGTCTAATATAGATATTATATGCTTGAATGCTATAGCCTGTCTAACCTTCCTTTCCCACAATATTTACCCTAGGAAGGATGTTTATCTGTGAAAGTTTTTTGGTCTTTAATGCAAGAATTGCATTAAAAGGGACAGTGACTGAATTTTCCTGCTAATTCATGCTTTGCTTTATTTATGCTGCTAAATAAGAGACAGTGATTAGGCAGTGAGTGAGCACAAACAACTGCTGATTTATGGCAAGCAATTCTCAATGCCTGCTGCATTACAGAATTTTCAGGCTGCACTGTCCATAGTACAATAACAGAACACTTCATTTTGAAACCATGTGGTAGATGCAATTCCTGCATGAAAAAGATGTTTGGAGTTTACAGAATAGCTGGAAAGTGGCAACAGAGTGACATAAAGTCAGGGTTATTATATAAATGTACAGACTTTAAGTAATTTTGGTTTGAAATTAAAAGAATTATACTGAGTACTGTAAACTTAGTAGAGATTGCCTCCATGTTAAAAACAGGAGAGCCAGATTTTTATTCAGCTAAAAGTCAATTTTCACAGTGGCTGATCATTTATTACAAGTACAATTAGGAAGTATTATCTAGATCTTTTCTCATGTTCTTTAAGGAGATTAAATGAACATAATTCATTTTGTCTGGGCTCTTGTAAAGCTACCACATTTATTCAGAGCAAACAAGAAGTGAGATTTGCAATGACTTCCAGTTCTGTGAAGGTACATTTTAAAGTTTTAAATGCCTTCTATACATTCAAGAATGCAAATTGGCGATTTGAGGAATCTGGAAGCTTGAGCTTTAAGAAAGGAAGAACTATTTCCTGATTTATTTGAGAGCTGGAAGTTACTTTTGGCAAAAATCCTAGAACTATTTTTACTATTGCTTTGTTAAAAAAAAATATTTAAGATAGGAGGAGGAGAGCATGAAGCTCCAACTCATCAAGCCAAACACAGAGCAAGTTAGAAGGCAGAGCTCAGGTCAAAAGCCTAAGAGGAATGGAAGGCACAGCTGAAATGAAGAATGTGCATCAGAAGACTCAGCACTGCTTTTAGGTCCCATGATAGAAAAAAAGAACTCTTATATAGGGTCATGTGGGGGACACTTTAAGAAAAGACTGCATTAAGTCTGGATGTGAACAAATCTGTTTCCCTTTAATGCATCAGGTACAGTAATGGTAGAAATGTTTGCAACCTAAAGTACTTTTAGTCCCTTTCAGAGTCTACAAAGTGTAATATAGTGGAAAACCAAGTGTGTCTCGGAGTAATCCTGTGTGCCACACTTTCAGGGAGAGCTTTTAAAAGGGGTATATGTGACTTTTTAAAAATGCATGGACAAAATTGGAAGCAAACCTTAGATCAAAGGAATGGAAGGTATATTGCACCTTGCTTTGGAGATCTGGAAGGTTTGCAGCCTGGTTTTCCCACAGGATGTTTATGAGACAAGCCAAGATGGGGATTGTTATTGCTAGGAGTGACAATTCCAGTTCTGGGATCAGAGCTGGTTTTGCACTGAAATGGCATTTAAACTGCAGCTCCAGTTTTTTCCAGCCCACAGCCCAAATTGAGTATCCCTAAATCCCACAGTGTTACACAATTTACCTGCATTCTCCACATCCCTGAACAGACTCTAGTGCCCTTTTCTTATCACCTTAATAACTTGATGGATGACAGAGAAAATATTCTCTTATTTTTCTGTCTTTCCTTGGAAAGACATAATTAAAATCCAGTATTTTAATCTCTGAAAAGTAATTAAAGTGATATTCAAAGAATTCTTCAAATTTATCTTAAATTTTAAGCAACGATGATTATGTGACCATTTACCACTAACATCAATGAGGAACATTTCCAAGTGATTTAGAAAATGCTAACTCTATATAACATGGGTGTGAGGAAGAAAAGCACCATGTCTTTATTTATATTTATTTTCTAAACCAGGGAAAAGCATGAAGTCCATTAATCTTGCCTTTAAGGTAATTTCAGCAATGATTAACAAGAAAAACACTCAATATTTTTATGACAATAACCTCAGTACAGTTAAACCAGTGAAATGACAAATATATGACAAAAAAATGACATTATGACTAAAATATTGTGTAAAAGTAATGTTTTTTAAACTGAGATATCTAGATTTAATTTATGGTACTGAAAGATAAGGCAAAACTGATCAAACCAGTCTAGCACGTGTTTCTACTTTCATTTTCAAACATATGAGTGAATGGCAAAATGACAAAAAGTTGAGGTTCTCACCACAAAATTGGATTAAAATTCTGCATTAAAAAAATTTATTTTCTTCTAGTTGTATTTCTTTACACTTTAAAAAAGTCACTGCATAAATAATCTTTGGTTTATGCTCATGAGAAGCATATAAATAGATTTACAGATACCCTATCTATTAAGTTTGACTGGTACTGTGAAATCTGAATAAAAAAAGAATTGCACACTGCTCCTACACACAATCTAACCAGTGTTGCTATCCCTTCTAAACAGCAGATTTAAAAACCCCTTCAAGAAAATATTGTGTTTTTAAAAATACATGTCAAAGCTCCTGCCACTAAAACATGTGACCTATCCTCTATTAGTGGCAGCATCAGGACAAGCATGTTATTTGCTGACCTGAATAGAATATTTTTGCACAGCTAAACATTTTGCTGTGGCCACCACTCCTTTCCTGTTAAATTTCTACCCATGTTCCAGACGGTATGAATTGCTCTCAATGCATCAATGAACAATATTTTTTGGGGAAATACCTCAATTTAAACACAAAATTCGCATTCTAATCAAAGACTTTGTCATAAATTTATAAGAGTAGAAGCCTAATACATGCAAAATCCCTTTCTCAAAACTGACATTAAAAGTGTCGACCTTAGTTGACAGTTCTCAAAAAAGGTTATAGCTTGAGTAAAAGCAAAGGAATACACAGAAGTGATTTAGAATACAGCTGAAAATAAGAAACTCACTTTTAGAAAATTCTGCATTGGTTACAGAACATTCACAAACAAGTCACTTGATAAATTATTTACTGTTTTACCGCACAACATTGAATATGACTGTATCTATATTTATTGAATAATAAGCTACATGACACTTCTGCCATTATTTAATTGATAAAATGAGCACTCAGGAAATGATCAGTCTTTTTATGTCAAAGTGCTCAGAGTAAGTGATGATGATGATGACAAAGATGACAGATATTTTTCTCCCTTTTTAATATTAGTTTGACAATACCAGCATCCCCTAGATTTATGAAATGTGACATCATTAAAATCTCAATATTTCATCATAAATACTTCAATTTAGAATAGATTCAAAAATTGTTTATAAATTTCCACTGAGGGACTCAGATATAAATGACAGTGAAATTAATATATGAACTTCACCAAAGGTTTCCTAGCAGAGGAAGGCATTCTAGCATCAATGGAGCACTGCCTCAAGCATTAAGATCAAAGGCTGCTTTAAAAAACCTTCCTTACTCAGCTGCCCATGGTCCCTGGTGTCCTGCACCCATGTTGCTGACCCCTTTAGCCTGGGTTAGATCATCTATGCTTAGGAAGAATTGAACTCTCAGTCAGCAGATCAAATTTTAGAGCAGTTTGTCATTTGATGAACCCTGTCTAGAGCACATGACCATCTTTTTATTTCCCTGCTTGCAGGGGCTTCCTGGGAGAACAGTCAAAGATGTAAGACTTTTCTTGGTGTGGATATTTCACCTGCAGCTCTGGAACATTTTCTACTGTGCTAAAAAATATAATAAATATTATTAAAAAAAAAAAATCACATCTTCCCTGAGGGAGAAAAAACATGACTCTGTTCTCTAGGTGAGCATTCAAGACATGGAAGCCAGTCTGTAGTATCTATGCTCCAAGAAATTAATCTTGTATTTTTAAATCGGCCAGTGTGGGCTTAAGGACCTCATCATGAAGCTTCACATTTCCTCTGTGACTGACCTAAAAGTCCCCATCTTGATCTGAGCTGGGAAATGAGAGAGGCCCAGGGTCACAGCTCGCTGTGATATCCACACAGCACTCCCTGCCCTGAGCTCTGTGCCATGAGTTACTTGGCCTGATGTGGCCATAAGCTGGGCCAAATAATACTTGTCCCTAAGTCAATTATTTGAAAACAGAACTGGTAATGTGAGAGTTATTGTGATACTGTTAACTTTGTAGAGAATGGAAGTGTTTGTAGCATCTGTAAAACTGATGGATTGTTTCTCACAGAGCGAGCAGTTCTACAGCAAATACAGCTTTTATGGGCAGGAAAGCAGCAAGGTCAAACAGCTGGGAAGGGTGTACTGGAAACACAACTGACTTCCAGGGGGTTAATCCATGCCCTGGAACTTACTTGTTGTTTCTTTGAAATGAGACCAGATGTGAAAATATCCCAAAAAATCATCCATTCTTTTTTAAAACATCATGTACCTAAGATGAACAGAAAGGCTAGGAAAAAATGGCAAGGTTTTGAGTTTGCTTCTAAAGAGGATTCAGCAGAGATAAATCCTTTTCCAATAGGATGCTAACATCTCAAATACATGCTCGGGTCCTCCCAAATGTACAAATATCCAGAGTGTCTGTCTTACCACTGCTAAATCTCAGAAATTACAAAAAAAAAAGAGAGGGGACTGTGTTTTTTTGTTTATCTACTGAAGCATGAAATAATTACAATGCAAGAAAATGCAACAGTCGTTTGAATTTTACTTTTTATTCTCTTCCCTCTACATTCTCAGTTCATATTTTTGTCATTGAATTGGCAAGGGAAAAGGCAAATGAACCTCCCTAGAGGATGTATTTCTCCACAGTACAGAAAGTATCTAAAGTTATTCAAAGTCTGTTGAAAAATTCACAGTCAAAATATGCCTGACAAAATATAACTTTTGATTTTGAAACTACATCAATTAGTATTGTATCAGATCTTGTAAAGAGCTAAGATATTGTGAAAAGCACATCAGTTTCTGATACAGTCTAGTTTAAGACAATCTTTGGTTTTGATTACAGCTTGTCATCATGGGAGAAACATTAACTGTAACAGTAAAACACAAGTCTCCTGTCAAGCCAGGAAAGGTGGCTTGACTTTGGCTATTGCCCAACTAAACGACCATAATTGAAGTGCTAGAAAATTGTGTTAAGTAAATATAAAACTAGATAATTATTACAGAGCTCTGTTTAATTCCTGGTTTTGTTAGTCTTCCTGTGTGACCTTCAATGAGGCATTTAATCTCTTTTTGTATAAAACTGTAAATAGTTATCTGAGACGGACTATGGGATACTAGAAGGCATATAAACAGCTAGCAGCAAAAAAGTGACATAAATTATTCATCTGTTTTATGAAAAGCTTGCCTCCAACTGAGTAAATAGAGCTTTTCAGTCTGAATTATAGTGTGTGTGCAATATTTTCTTTATAATGAATTCATTTTATTCACTAAATGCATTATGTTACTCAAACACCAGGAAAGTGGTGTCAACCACACCTTCCATCATTTATGATGAAATTACAGTCCCTCTTATAAAATACAGAGCTTTAATACTATCCCTAACATCTTTTTAATGTGTCTCTTCAAGGTGGAGTTCTACCAGACCTCATAATCTGACCAAAAAACATGCTAAAATGGAGACAGTTCTAAGTCTACTCAAAACAAAATTTCACATTTATCCTTTTATTTGAACAACCCTGCTCCAGTTATTCCACACTGGCAGGGCAATGTGGCCTCCTCTCAGTACCACTGAAGGTGTGAGCTCCTCCCACAGAATGTGCTCTGTGAGCACTCAGCACTGCTTGGTGAGGAAGGCAGAAATTAAAAGTCTGATTATAAACACACTACGTAGCAGAACAGCAGTGCAATGACAGTAGAGTATTTCCTTCTCATTAAAATGGATATAATTATTTTCAAAATCATTCCTGTCTAATAGGATGCCTTGCTATTTAAAGAATCTTAACTCTGCCATGATGTCATGAAAATAAATTCACAGAACTTCTTTCCTATCTCATTTAGCAACAAGATGCAAATGTGACTAATCTTTCCCTAAAAATTGAGAAAAATATAGGTACAGTGCCTAATCAACATCAGTAATGTTATGCTGTTAATCACTCACTATTGGTCTGAAATTACTTCAGCAAAATAAACAAGCACCTTTTTCAGTTTGCAATGCAGTTTAAGATAACTTTCCAACCAAGAAACATTTAAGATAAGAAGTGATGAAAAACAGATTCAGATTTTACCTTCTTTCCTTACATAATTCCAGGCCAGATTCTTGCCTAGGCTCAGTACAAGAAATTTATGAAAGCAGCTTCAGTGAGTTAAGTGCTTAAATCAAAAATTTATTATTAACCCTCCTATATAATCACGTTTATATATATATATGATTGTTTCTTAATACAAAACGGTTGTAGAAAGTTAAGTAAGAGCAGCAATATTAACAGAAGTTCTATTTTGCTATAGAATAAGATATCAACTCCTTCAGCGAATGTTTTATATGCAACAAAATTCTCATTGCTCAGAGACAAAAATTCTCACTGCTTACATTTCTGTTACAGATAACCTAAGTGAAACAATTCTGTATCTGTCCAGAACTTCCCTGTTCCAAGTAGTACTGTGTAGCAATAATTATTAGCATATAAAAATGAGGAAAATAAGAAGGCAGATATATAAAATATAATTTATCTCACTGCAAATCTGCTACCAAACATTAGCAGAACATCCTAATTATCCCTTCGCTTTCTCTGAAGCTCTTTTAAACAGAAAAAAATATTCATACTGAAAGTTCTTGATGATGTTTGGCAACACCCCTGTACCCCCCACAAATCCCCAAACACCAAAACAACAAATGGAAAACACGGGAGTTTTTTTGAGGATGTTCTAATAGGAAATTAAATTATTTACAGAGCCCTGTAAGGTAGCCTGACCTTGAATATTTCCAGGGATGGGGCATCCACCACCTCTCTGGGCAACCTGTGCCAGTGTTAATCATTCTTTTATTGTATTTCTTGATGACATGGCACATACTTGCCAAGCAGTTTCACTCTAAATCTGGTGTAGCACAGAGGGGCTGGGGGTCCACACCCCTGTGTTCCTAGACTCCTGTTGCACAGGAGGGCAGAAAAAGGTCACAAGGGCCATTTCTGAGTAACTGACTGGGAATTGCTGGGGGTTTTTCTTGTGCAGTAAGATAATTTTTGCCAGGTTGGGCACTACAGTTCTTCCTAAAAGATGGAAGATTATACTTCTGGACCAGAATCCTGAAAGGCTCCTCCAAACAACAGAATTCATTTTCATCCAGGCACTTTCACTGGATGAACAGCAATATGTTCAGCTACCATATATTAACATCAGTCCTCAACAGTTTAAATTAATTCAGAAGTTTAGCTCCTTGTTTCTATCAGATACAAGTCTGTCTATAATTAAATATTTTTACAAAGCAAAAAACAGCATGAAAAAACAAGTCATGGCACTCAAAGCAGCCTCAGAGAATTCTGAGGTTACCCACAAGACCTTTTCTATATCAGATCCTGAAATGAGGTGAGAATTCAGATCTTCCTGCCACTATCAGAGTCATTACTGGAAAACTGGGATCACTAAGTCACTTGGTTGAAAAAGAACTTTCTGATGGATATAAAACTTGATGCATTTACGATATATTTTTCCATCAAAAATAAAAGCTGTGGTGCATAACATTTTTTCCAATAAATAGAATAATTTAGTACTAGCACAGTACAGCAAATTTTTTCTATTGAGATATTATTGAGAATACTTTGCTTGCAATAAAGCCCTAATTACTGAAAAACAAATGCTTGGAAGACACAGACAGATCAATGTTTGAAAAAGTCTTGTTACTGTTATATTCCCCACAACACTTGAACAGGAAGCTCTTCAAAACTTCACAGCTGCACTTCTTACCTGCCCACAAGTGTTCATACTCTTGTTTTGCTACAACTTTCATGCCTTGATTTCACTCAAGTTCATTCTTCTTTGCACTTGAGTCTTGTCAACTGCTGTGCTCCAGGTTCAAGTCTCAGTCAAAGCATGAATGATCCTAACGTTTGGTAAGGATTTTAAACTTCACGGTGTCACAGGAGTCACATAATTCAAAAATGATGCACTAGAAACTGGTTGATTTTATTAGACTTTTTTTCAATAGACTTGCAACTTTCCTGACTTTTCAGCTCTACCTTGTCCAATAAACTTCCTTGTCTGATTCTTACTACTCTGATTAATTCATCAAAGACAATGAGACCTGTAAATGTGCAAAGGCAATGAACTCTGGTACCCTCATATTTCTTTGCAACCTGTATTTGCTTAGGTTACTAAATATATGTGCAGTAATAAATCTCAAAAAATTGTTTATCAGGAGGTGTAGACATCAACCTGGATGTTAAGCAAGCATAAATCATCTTGAAATCGAAAATTGCCACTAAACTCTTAATAAAAGATGATTTTTTGCTGCGATGTCTTAGAGACTTTACCAATGTTAATGAAAACCAGTTCCTACTCTAAAATAACTCCCTTGTTACCCTATATCTAATGTGAAAAAGCTTTTTTTCATCTGACAAACAATAGGGATTAGGGCTTTTTAATATCAACTTTACTATCTTAGTATCAGTCAAAAATAATATCAGTTTATACCAAATCTAACTGAAAATCATTATCCAGCCAAATATCTTTTATTTGTTGCTTTTCCCATGCCCATCAGGAATGCATAATTGGTGCCTTCACAGTGGCATAGAGCAGGAACCTAGCTTGGTTCAGGAATGGTATAAGGCCAGCTGTTGGACAAAAGAAGTGAGAAAGCAAGAAAAGAAGAAAGCAAGGCAGAGGTGGGTTGGAAGAGAAGAGGCAGAGAAAAGGAGAGAGACAAAAGGTGGCTAAGGAGGTATGCCTTTCACTCAGTACAAGTAGGAATATGTCAATACCTGACGGTTCTCCAATTTAACACAAACTCCAAAGCTAAAAAAGCTATTTAAGTTTCCTAATGCCCAGCTCAATGCAATCATGCCATTATTTTAGGCTGACTGAATTGCACCAGTTCAGGCTGCCTAGAAATCATTATGCCTTTGCAAGAGGCAACATAATGGCTCTTTCAGGCAAGACTTTAGACTGTTTCATCTGTCCAGTGCTGCTAAGATGACCACTGAGGTAGCATTCATGAGAGAGAGTTAGCACAAACATGAAACTCCAGTAAGCACACAAATGTCTTCACAATTAATACAACACTGCAGTGATGCTCCACACCTCAACATCACCACGCTGCTGCTTCCTCACTTCAAAGAGTTGTATTAATTTCTATGACAAAAGAAAGTATTCTGCTAAGGAGATGAGGGAAAATCTGTGCATGTTGTCTATCTGGACTTTACTAAAGACTTTTTCTTATCGTTTCCCACAGCATTCTCTCGGAGAATGGCTTAGACAGGAATATTCTTCACTGCTGGGAGGGTGGCTGACACCACTTGAAGGAGGTTGGAGCCTGGTGGTCAGGTTGGCCTCTTCTCTCACAAGTGATGGGATGAGAGGAAACAGCCTCGAGTTCTGCCTGAGGAGGTTTACATTGGGTATTAGGAAAAACTGCTCTACTGAAAGGATTGCCACTGTACTGAAAACACTGGAACAGGCTACCCAGGCAGTGGTGGAGTCAGCATTCCTGGAGGGATTTAAAAGATGTGTGGATGTAGCACTTGGGACCATGCTTTAGTGGTGGACTTGGTTGTGCTGGTTAGTGGCTGGACTTGATGATCTTAGAGTTTTTTCAAACTAAACGGTTCTAGGACTCTAAGTCTCCAGCTCAGCTGAGTTCTTTGCTGGAAGTTAAATCTTATCACACGACTGACAATCTAATGCAAAGCAATTTAAATGTTTCCTGTTTTTAACTCTCAGGTCTCTATGTTTATCCAGAAAAATAAATTCTCCAAAGACTGAGAGTTTTTGAAGTCCAAAAAGAAGCTTACTAGAATCAGTGCAAAAGTTTCTATTTACTTCAGAGTACTTCAGTTAAGATCTTTGGTTAACCTACAACACATCAATACAAAGATGTCAAATTCTATAAAGTCTAGGATTTAAGTGACCATTGTGAAAGGCACTCTCTTATTTGGCAATCGATTATAATGATAATATCTGTACCAATTGCAGAGAGTTTCGGTTTGAATCAGACAGTTTCTGTTCTGTTTATTATTTAACCTGAATGTCATTTATCTAATAAATGTCTGCTAGTCTGCAGAGTAAAGATTCAGAGTTTTCATTGCCTGACTATTTTCTAGTCAGGCAAAAAAGTAAATAATTAAGAGATTGCCATTATGCACAGTTTGAGCCTTCAAAGAGCATAGTTGAGGAGAACAGAGAGAACTTTCTTGGTTATACTGGATAGGAACAACTCACACTGCCAACTCATGTGACATCCATCAAAGTAATAAAGGAGTTAAACAATTTTGGTGTTTGTCATCACAAGCTGTGTAGGTAACACAGCTCCAATGTGTTGTATCATCTTTTGATGGGATGCAGCAAAAAATAAGAGACTATATATATATATATATATATAATGTGCACTTTGTGTGTTAAATATATTATTTTGGGAATAAAGAAATTTGAAAGGAATTGTCCCAAAGTGGCTGGTGTGAAAGCAGACATAGGATAAATAGATGAGTACCTGTGTAGTGTATAATTGCCATTTCTAGTTCCACAAATGCTATCATGCGGATTTTGTTAGAATAGGAAATTCTAACAAACTAGAGAGGCAGACACCCTAGACACCTAGACATCTAGAGAATGGCCAATGCAGCTTTCTGCATTTAATGATATTTGGATTATATGACATTTTGGATGCCAGGTAACATATAAATCACAAACAATATCTTGTTTTGAAACAAGATAGAGATAGGTAGGAAGTTTCTAAACAGAGCACTTTCCCTGTGACTTTTACGATTTCTGTAGTGCTGTTAAGAAGTATGAGAACACCAAGAAATCATGAAACAACCAGTGTTCAAGGATTTGTCTCTGCTTCCAAAGGTTTTTGAGTACAGCTTCTCAAACAGCTTTAAACACACATCACAGTTTAAAAAATCAAGAGCCGAATTTGTTCTGGTGGAAGCTTTTTTTCATGTAATCAATTTAAGAATCTTGAGACAGTCTGAAGAGCTTTCACTACTGGCAGAAAACTGTGTAGTGACTGAAAAATCCTACACTGAAAAAATACACTAAAAATACAAAGTAGACTTGATACCTCCATGTACAGGGTCAGGAAGTCCCCCTGCCTTCATTAAATGGTCTCTGTTGGCAGCTGAAGAAGCCCCAAAGAATTAAGAACTCACAGTATAAGATTAACTTAGTTGTGGATGCACATTAAAAGACTACCCATACTTCGGCAAAAAGTGAAGATTTAATGCTCTGGGGGGAAGAGAGGCAGAAAAATCTAATCCAAGTGCTTATATTTATCAGTTTAATAGAACTGTAACTTTAGAAATAAAAAGCATTTGTCATAAAAGTAGCTGCTGTGTTATCTTTGTGACAGACCATTTGAGACATACAATGGTAATATCTGTGTCCTTATTCCCTGAATTAGGATCATCAATTCCTCAGCCATTGCCTAGAATTCTCTTGAAAGTAGAAGGCTTTATTTTCCCATTACAATTTTATACCAATTTTTAGAGGCAGAAAGTACATGTTTTAAATCTGAGATGTTTGTCTCAGATTCCATTTCAGAACTTTGTTTTGAAATGCTGACCAAGTGTGCCATGACAAAGAGAACATTTTAAGGTAAACTGGACAGGGGACTCTGAGAAGAGGCCAATATTGTGAGGAATGTGTGAACATATCTTCTAATATTAAAAGAAAATTAAATGATTAAGTGATGACCCTTTAGAAGTTTCAGACTTCTTTGGAAAAAAAAGAAATCTAGCATCCAGTATAGGGTAATACAAGAGGGTGGAAGTGTTCAGTCAACTTCAAAAGGGTTAACACCAGAATGATAAAGAATTTATTTACTATATTCAGGTTTTGACTCAGGAATGTGCATGGCAGAAGCTAAGATCAAACAAAGTTTCCAACCAATCTGTTGATCTTCCTGACGTGTTTGGTTACATTCTAGTGTTTTTTTCCCCTCAGGCTCAGCCTTATTTTCTAACTATTTTCACTTTAAGGTGTTTTCAGGGCATTACTGTGGGATGTAGCTATACCAACCAGAGCTCAGCCACAGACATGCTCAAACTCTTGTGTTCTGGAGATTGTTTGTTTTTGTTGTCGTTGTGTTTTTGTTTTGTTTCAGTAGCATATTTCTGACCCATCAGATTCTAATGAAGGCAAAATTCTCATCTTTCATGCAGTTGAGATAGTTGTGTCATGTAAACAACCTCAGCCCTAAGATCATGACAAAGATAAGATTTTTTAAAAAAAAATACTTGGAAAATCATAGTGCTTTCAGGAGCAGGTACCGAATTTTCCCCTTTTATCTAATCATTAGTTGCAGTAGAGATTATAGCAAAATACTTGAAGCTGAGGAAAAAACTAAAGATTTCCAAGAAATCACTGAGAAGGTTGAAATATTTTCAAATAAAGGTGTGGAAAAAAGCCTATATTTTCAGAATTAAAAATGCTTTGCTTTCTTTGAAGAAAGAAATAGGAAATGAAAGAACTTGAGGTTGCAGCATAGTGTGTTCTCTGCAGTTAGAGCAATAAAAAGGAAATGCACGCAACTTTATTTTGCATAATCATTATAGCTGACCATTGAAGCATAAAAGTGGATTTTCTGCTGGAGCAACAGTTTTAGTTTCTGTTTTTCATCATAAAACTAATTAAAAGTAGAGAGTGGTTGAACTGTTAAGAAAAAAAGTTTGGGTATACTTGAATCCTGGCTTAGCCATTAGGGCAATATATCACCAAATACTTTCCACTTTCATTGAGTATAAGCTGTCCCTCAGAAAAAGCTCCAAAATTTAGCTGAAATAATTTCACAGACTCAGTATCTCCAAAAATATCCCAAAATATGTTTCCCCCCACCCCTGTGACTTTTTAAAAAAAATTCCCTTTTTCTCTTACAGTTGATGGAAGGAAACATTCCAGTGTTGATTTTCTGGGTTGATTCAATTACTGCAAAAGCTGTAGAAAGTGTTTGAGATGATTTTATGAAATGCGTACAAACTTCCTTTTAAAAGCTTGCTCTGAAATTTGGCTGTGTCACAGCCCCATTTCAGCACACATAAAACTAATGGAAACCTTGCCGGATACAGAAACACAAGCCTGAACTCTGGGTAGCCAAAATGTTTTAAGATCTAATCCACCAAGCCTTCTACTTATTTACTCAGGCATGTGGGTGTAACTTGAAGCATTTTTAGGATGAAAAATAAATGGAAGAGGCAGTTGGTGCAGCAGATAAGCCATATCAAAACTCAAGAGAGATTTTAACACGAAGATAATGGATGGCTGTTAAGAACAGTTACCAGAGACTTGTCGGAATTTAGACCTTTAGGCCAGAAGATGAGCTAACGTACCATAATTTTGCATTTCACCTTTCTAGAACTTTCTATCTGAAAAGCAGAACACACAATACACATGAAAACACATACATCTGGAATCCTTGGTGCTTCAGTGACTAGCTGAATGTCCCCAGCATACACAAACACACAAGCACAGGGGTAGTTAGTACATGGTGTGCTGTTGGCACCTGCTCTGGACCACTGCCGGGACATGGTTAGTCAAACCTGAGCTGTGACCCCAACATCAGCCCTGCTCAGGTGCTATGACAGCTCTATTATTACTATCAGCCCTATTAGCCATGAGTCACCTGCGCTTGAAAAGATCTTTTGAAGAGAGTTGAAACAATATTTTACTGAAAACTTGTGCCATTAGTTTCAGATTGTGTACTGGGATCAAGCAAACACCTGATCTTGACTTTACGGGAAGCAAATGATTTGAATAAAACCTCTCCCTCCTAAATGGTACAGTTGTCCCTTGGCAGGCCAGGAATTGAAACTCCTGTCCAATTTCTAATTAAAAGATACGTCTCAAAAGCTGACATTCTGTTCTGCTCAAAAATATTGTTTGGGGTTTTTTTTAATTCCAGATTTGAAAATCATAAGAAGTTATTTAGTCAGAGTATTCTATGCAAATGTTGCAGAAGTTGGATGTTAATTTGACATTTGTAATATGATATTTCTGGTGCTCAAGTCACACAGTTTATAATAATCAGACAAATAGTGTGTCATCTACTATAGGATTAAAAGCAAGTACATTTCTCCTATAGGGTTGCATCCTAGTAAAATAATTTAAATTCTGAAGAAATATGTGTCATAATCTAAATCTAAATCTTGTTAATAACTAGTTTCATAATTAAAATAGCTTAAAAAGCAGGATTTAATTTTTAATAAACCCATCTATAGATATGTTCGCTTATATATTTAAAACTTTCTGGCATTTTAATAGCTTTATTTGTCATTGTTACACATTGTTCCTATACACTTACTACAAAGATAAATGCTTTCTGTCATAGATCATCAAAAGAAAGTTATTTAGATTAAGACAACACAGCAACTACAATTGTAGAATCAAACAATAATTTCTTCCACAAAGTGTATTGTTTTAGTTATGCCCAGGATCATCTACCAACTTAGAGATGCACATTTTAATGAAAAATTATCATATGCCAAGGAGATTAAGAGAAGGATAAAGCACTGATTATAACTGAGAAATAGAAACAAGCATAGAAATAAAAAGCTGGAATTTTGGAAGAATTAAAAAAAGATTCAAGAAATATGGCAAAGTGCACATGACTGATGAGAATCAAATTGATTGCCCTAATTACTTTTATGCAAAATTATCGTTTCAGTGCAGAGTATACCCATTAATTCTTACTAATGAAATTAAGCTTTCTCAATTATCTGTATTTATACAACTATTATGCTTGGTGCTGATAAATAATGGTCACACAGCAGTGAACATTATTAAAGTCCTTGGATTACAGGAAAGCTAGCCAGAGCTTTCCTGTAAATCTCAAGTACAGTCCAAGCAGAAAAAGACAGTAAATGGAAATATAAACTGAAAGGGAAGAAAAGGAAACATTATTTTTTGTAACATAACACTAACTCAAGTTTGTTGTGTGGTATTATCTACAGTGCTTTCAGAAGGCTAAATAGACAAATAACATTTATAGCTATGCAGTGTCAAATAACTGAACAGCTCAGGCCTCAAACCTCCAGAAGGAACACTCCTGGCCTGGAATGGAATCCTGCAGCATGATTACTCTTTTACCTTGATTAGCACCATGGCATACTTGAGCAGGAGGTGACAGATGAGATACATCCATGGTCTGATTCAGTACAGCTAAATTCTCTGCTCTTTGTTAAAGCCAGAGCATCCAGAACATGAAAATTTTTGTGGGAATGGAAATTTAGAGTTTACTCTGAAATTCTGCAGTTCAACTACACAGACAAAAATATATTTTAAAAATATATCTATAGTTTTATTTGTTCAGTATACACCTTTTTCATACTCACGTCAGTCATTCCTTCAGGTACATGCACAACAAAGGTCTGTCCTACATCTCATTAAATAAACAAACATTTGTATCCAATAATATTTTACATGGTAGACCAGTTAGAGGCCAGTTTAGAATCTCCAGGCATATAGTCTGCCAGTTCAATACAAAAATAACTTTGTTAACTCAAGTTAGAAAATAACTAACACATTAATATATTCCTTCTAGCAGAAATTGAATTTTTAGTCCTGGGAGAGAGAAAACTGAAGCCTTGTGTAGACAAGTGAAGACCAGTGCCCACAGACATTACTGGAATTGAGCAGATTCCATCACTAAAGTAATGCTTCATGTCAGTTTGTAAGAGAAGCATCTCTACTGCATCCAATTATTAAATACAAGGGACATTTAAACAAATGCTTTACCAGTTAGAAATCATGTTTTTAATTCCTGGAGCAAAGGCTGAAGGAAAATGAAAACACACATTTTATTTTGAGCTCTGATCCAATTCTACAAAGTGATTGCTTGATAAACTCTTCTGGTTGCCTAAGCCTATCATACTTGGTACAGAAATAGTATTAACAAAATCCTTGTAAACTTTTTTATTTTTTTAGCTTTTTCAGCTTTTAATATATAAATTAAGCTAAAAGCTTGCAGACACCACGTAGTTTATATGGGAAGCCCACTTCCCATAGCACATATACTCTATGAAACAGCTGTCTGAAACAACTTCAAGAGTCTAAATAAAGGTCTGCTTACACTGTAAAATACTTCAAAGTGTCACCATCCATGGACACTTCATGTCATGCTGCTTGTAATTCCTCTCACTGAGCTTCTTCCATTCACCTTCCCTCCCCACTTCCACTTGGGCTGCAGCAGCTACACTAAAGGTTGGTTTAGAGTAAGGACTCAAATGAATGTATTTCACTGTCACTATATGGACAGTTTTGAATGTCCTTTCAGGGTCTTTTAGATTGCTTCTACTTGGACAAGAAACTTGAGTCCCAATTTGGGCATCTACAGGGTATGATTAGCACTATATCAGAACACTAATGTTAGGACACTTTCTCTTTGATCCAAATTCCCTGCCTCATCCCAGCTGGCACATCAGCCAAAGGAACTCTCTTGTCATGTAGTTTTCAAGGTCACATTGCAACCTCTTGGTTTTGCTGCCAAGCTTCCTTAATACTTATTTCTATATTTAGCTTTTCCTTAGCTTAAAGTCTTTTGAATAAGCTTCTTGATACCACTTTTAGCATTCAGGTGCCAAAATTTCTTGGTCTGTGTTGCTCAACTTCGGCTTCAGTATAAATATTCCACTGCTCTCCTGGCTGTCAGTAAAGGAGTTTGCTTTACTTTTCAGCCTGAACAAATAGCAGCCATTATGTTCAGCAGCTTCACTGAGCTTTCATGAGTCATCTTAACTCATATCAATATATATAAACATATATATATATACACACACACATATGTATCTATGCATTGTCTTGGTGTAACTTTATGGTATATCCCATATTGCCTACTCTATGCCCAGAAAATGAATCTTGTGCCTTTCTGAGCCTTTAAACTGAGCCTGAGAGGGGTGAGAAAGGAAAAAGCAGCCAGAGGAACTCTTTCAAGCAGTTCTGTGCTTCAGGGTCACTACTCCTCTCTTGTTCTGCTGCTGTGGGGAGGTAGCTGCTGCTGCGGCAGAGAGGGGAGGAAGCACCTTCCTTGCTTTCCAGCCAGCTCTCGGCTCTGTTTCTCCAGAAAGGAAAGAGATGGAGTTTTCCTGGGACTTTTGTTTCTTCTTCTTCTCTTCTGGACTTGTTCAGAACATGGAGACCTCACTGGGACAGGCCTGGAGGTGGGTCCCCCATGCAGACCCAGCTCTGAAGTGGAGAGAGGGACCACACCCAGAAGGACTCTAAACTCTTCCAGGTTTCTCTCCACAGAGAGAGATTTTATTATTTATCATTATTATTCTTTTCCTGTGTTTCTGTTAAACAAATAGTTTTGTTTCTTCTTCACTTTCCTTCAAGGAAATAATTCTTTTCCCAAACCTGGTGGGGGAGGGGGGACTACAACCTGCTTT
Source organism: Vireo altiloquus (assembly GCA_013396875.1). Lineage (NCBI taxonomy): Eukaryota > Metazoa > Chordata > Aves > Passeriformes > Vireonidae > Vireo > Vireo altiloquus. Next base: position 33,911 of record VZRF01004128.1, on the reverse strand, counting down.
CTATCAGGGGATATTTTTCTCTGAATTTGTCTCAAACTGGGACAGCATTTATACATATGTACACACACAGATGTATGAATATACAAACACACATACGTGTAATCTTTTTTATAGGAAAGGTATAAGATTTCCTATTGGTGCCCAAATCTTCACTGTGCTCAGGTTTTTGAGTACCTAACAATTAACTGCTGTGAAATTGTTTCTGAGAAAATACCGAGTCTGCCTGGTTCCTCTGTGGTTTCCCAGCTGCAGCAGTGTCAGCCAGCCAGTGCAGAGACAGAATGTCTCCAGACAGCCTGTAAATGCCATCTCTAAAAGAACTTTGTCAAGTTAATAAGAAATGAGAGGATCCCATTAGGTTGCTAATGACCATTTCTTTCCCCTGCTGAGATGCAGGAGCTTCCTCTCAACCTCCTTGCCCAGCACACAGCTTGGACTGAAGTTCTCCAAGCACAGCTGTCTTCACCTCACAGGTACTGAAGAAATTACTGTAGTTCTAACAATCACATGTAATTTACATCTTTTACGTATCAAGTGGTGGTGAAAGATGGGATTAAACAAAAGTTTAATCAAGCAAGATTATTTCCTATCTATTCTTACCCTGGTGGAAGTTGGAAATTAATTTTCACAACCTTTAGATTTTTTTCTGAACACTCCTGAACACATATTTTACTAGCTATTGAAAGCAGGATCTGCTACTTGCCCCTTTTTTTTCAGTTTGGGGTTGTTCAGATGCTTGTGTTTATCTGGACTCTCAATGTCCAGGCCAAGCAGAGATTTGTCATTAGATATGGCAGTGAGCTCTAAGCTTCATAGAAGAAGCTTATTTCTAATGAAATACTGCAGAGTGGAGCCACAATTTCAAAAGCACTTATCAATAGTTAGTGACATGAAATATGAATGGTCTCTTTATGATGCCATTTAATGACTGTCAAACTTGTGATGTTGCAATTGCTTAGTCTGTTCCCCTTCCTGTCCCCACTCTGTAAATAAGAAATAGCTGTGTAAAAAAGACTCATAAATGTGTGGATGACCAAAAGATACTAAGTGATGAGAGAGAAATAAGTATTATTTCACAGTAAAATATGCATTATGTTGGATATAGTGTTCTCTAAGAAGCAGTTATTGCTCTAATTGAAAGCTGAAAATGAAAAATAGACCCTCTACATCAAATGAGAAAAAGACCTTTCCTCCCTCAGCTCATTGCAAATACCTCTCTCTACAAAGTAAAGCAGGTCCCTCATGAGACAGATGCCCATTAGTATTGCAGACAAGGCTAACTTATTTCAAAATGTATAAAAGACACAGCAGTTGATAAAATACTCTGTCTTCAAGGAACAAAGTTAAAAGCTTTTGTGCTATAGCAAAGCATTCAGATTTTAAGAAAATAAATGGATTACAAAGCAACTCTTTGGAATTTGAAAGTTCAATCCCTCTCATTTCACAGTTCTTTATCTTAAAAATAAACCAGAAAAATTTAAATTCAGCCTGGGAGCAGCAGGAGGAATGATGCTTTCGGATAAGTCATAGGAAGTTCCATATCTCTCCAGTGAGAACTGAGTCAGTCCATCAAGGAGCTGCAGTCACACTGGAGCTACACCCTTAGCACCTTCTTCTTTATGGAATCAAGTGAGGGGTTCATTCAGCTCTGTCTTCTCTCTCCTTCCTTCCTCTCTGCCATATATATGTGGATTTCCCTCCATTCCTTCCGAAGGTTTAGTCTGAACTGTGTTTAAGTCAATAAGAACATTTTCACAGCCCCTAGATCACCTTGGATGGCCCTGAAAAGCTGCAGATGTTCATCATGTCAACCTGAGCAAAGCCCACAATCATCTCCGCAAAACTGGGGAGCTCAGGAAGATCCAGTGCATTAACAGAGGCTTTGAGATTCCAGCATCATGACTCCTTTTACCAAAAATATTTAGGAAATTAAATTTAAGCTGGCAAGCCTCGTGAAAAACAAGCATCTAAAATTGGCCAATCTACTAAGTTTAAGGTGAAATATGTGCATTTTTGCTGTTACTATTCCTCCAGAGATTAGGCAATCATCTATTGAACTATTTATTGTTCAGTATTATAATTTACAATATGAGCTTCACCAACATTCCAAAAGAAGGATACAAAAAATAATCCTTTTAGTGAATCCTTTTTAATGAAATAAAACTTACCCAGAAACACTAAAAAACATAGTAACTAAGTTCCACTGAACTCTGTATCTGCAGTATCTACTGGACAAGAGAAAAATACCTATCCATACAACCCTCACACCCAATGAAATTTAAGTTTATATTTAACACCCCTCTGCCTCCTCATTTGAAAATATTTTCACACCATTTTGTCAGTGCAATCTCTGCTGTGTTACAGAACCATTATCTGCCACTAACAGTGAGATAAACCACTGCTCCTGAGTTGCAAAATCCAACAATATTTTTACATATAAAAGAGAAATACAGCTGAAAAAATGGGGCTGCATTTAAATGTATGTAGCAGGTACAACATCACAGCTGGAAACTGGATTTGATGGTGAGTACCAGAGATGGACTATTTCCTGTGGGTATCACACTGTAATAGAGCAGGAGTTGAAACAACACTTCTAGTAACACATTATGTGAACTTCATTTATCTATTCAATGAAGAGGAAATCTACTTAAGCCACAGTGCCAAGATATGCTATTTCTTTTGCCTGAAATGCATTTTTCACCTTGCCATACTACTAATGGAAAAGATGTTGTAAACAACAAACAATGTATTTGATCTCACAGCACATTTAATTCAGGTAGTGAAGATTTTAACTGAAGTTTCTGTTGGTTTAGGTATGGAGGAGGTTTTTTCTTTTTTTTTCCTCTTCAAACTTCATGGCCATTTTAAAAATTATGTATTCAAGAGGTGTTAAAAATACCTACACACATAGTTGCCTGTCAGCAGCACTGTCCTGGTTTGGACTAGGATAGAGTTAATTTTCCTCCTAGTAGCTGGTACAGTGCAGTGTTTCAGATTCAGTATGAGAATAATGTTGATAACACTCTGATGCTTTAGCTGTTGCTCTGTAGTGCTCACTCTCACTCAAGGATTTTTCAGTCTCATGCTCTGCAGGGAGTAGATATGCAGGGAGACAGGAGAGAGCCTGGCCAGGACAGCTGAGCCAAACTGACCAAAGGATATTCCACACCATAGAAGGCCTGCCCAGTTTGTAAACTGGCAGAGTCAGACGGGGGGGCTGATCTCTGCTTGAGGATGGGACAGGCATTGTTCAGTGGATTGTGAGCACCTGTATTGGACATCACTTTTCTTTCTTGGGTTTTATTTTGCTCTCTCTCTCCCTCTCTTCCCTTTAAAAAAATTATTACTTTAATTTTTATAATTATATTTTACTTCAATTATTAAACTTTTCATATCTTAACCCAGGTTTTACCTTTTTCTCATTCTTCTCTCTGCCCCAGGGTGGGGTGGGTGTGTGAGCAAGCAACTGAGCAGCATTTAGTTGCTGGCTGAGGTTAAATGATGATGATATAAATGCATATAAAATATAACTGCATTCCATGTAGCACCTCTGTCAGCAGCAGAGTTACCAGCAGTAGTAGAGGGCTGCTTTGTGCATCTCTTCATTTGCACCCTCAGATTTCAGCAGAGGTCAAGAATGCTATTTTCTGAATTTGATTGGAAAGAAAACTATTTCCAATTAACTGTGACCGTAATTGTGCTGAAGGAAGCCCTCAGCATTTCTGTCCTTGACCAAAGCAGCACAACTTATGCAGCAGCTGACTGCTGAGTAACAGGATTCTGGGAAAGATCCAAATCACAGCTGTCCACAACTGTCAGACCACACCAGAAGGAAGAGTACAACAGGTGTCTTTAGCTCACTAGGACCCCAAAGTTCTTGTTAAATATTATTACACATAGTAGTATTTCTCAAGATAACAAAAAAAAAGATGTTATTCAAAATTCTGTCATGAAAGCTCTCAAGTTTTTATGTCAATATTGTTCCACACATAAATAACAGTTGGACTAGACTCAGACCACCTACAACTGCAGACATGTCATCTCAAGTGACATAAAATACAGGATGCAAAAAGCTGTCTAATTTTGTCCTATATAAATAATTAGTAAATTGCATTAATGTAACAAGAATACTGAGATGAATGAGCCATAATTTCATAATTTGTAATCACTGAATCATGTCAGGTCAGATGCACATTGTGTCATGCTATATATCATCAACAGCTACACTGCTTTATTTTCATGAAAACACAAAGGCAGATGAATAATTGCATTTTCTGAATTTAGCAGTCTATTTTCTATACATTCAAAATCAAAGTACAAAAGCTTATGCAAGAGATGTCTTGTGTGATAGGAAAGAACCAATGAAATATTGAGAGCTGATGGATATTCATAGAGGGTAAAGCATTCTGAAATTTCCTGTGAGGAGAAGGTGTACTATAGTACTATATTTATTTTTCATATTTACTACCCACTCAACAGACTCTTAAAAGACACACAGCTATAAAAGGCCACTCTTGTTCTATGACAGCACTCTCTAGTTTACACTCACTGATGATCTTCCCAGAAAAAAGAAAACTTTCCTGATACTATTATAGTAAGAAAATGATGGAAAATAGCACCATATTTTGCGTTTTAGGTTCATTGTTGTTATCAAGCAATATTCACAAATCTTTGTGGCCTTCAAAGTTTACTTATACTTCATGTTTCCCTTCTCATCAAAAGGTTCAGATGATCCAAGTATCAGATGAAAATTTTCTTAATATGAACATTTCAGACATGCTGCCCTATTCACAGTAAAGTGCTTTATTTTCAGTGAAGCATGGCTGTGGTTTTTGATAGCATGGAGTGCTATGAAATCAGTTTTTGTGATTTGTGAAGGGCACAGACAATCAAACACAACTTTTATGTCATTACCACTGCATAAAAGTGTATTCACTTTAACATTCCAGAGCTGTAGGAAAGGCCAACAAAAAGAAAAACAGTGTTTGATTGTTTACTCGACCCATTTATCCCACATTTATGTGGAATAGATAAATAAGCTATAAAGGGGCTCCAGCAGCACAGCATGTTTAACTCTTGCTGTTGAAAGTCTGAAGCACAATAGGCAAATATCAGAACAATGCAGAAATATTTGTTCCTTTTCCAGTACAGCCTAAACAATGCAAAACACAGAGTGGAAAATATTTAGGAATATGTATTAAATTTAAATGCAAATTTTTGTGTGTGTATTCTATTGCAGTTAAAAACCTGGCTTCACTTAGGAAAATAACCACTTCTATGTGAATCTTTTGACAAATGACTCCAAGATGTTTTGCTCTGCAGTGGGAGGTGGGATTGTTTATCATCTGTGCTAGTAGCTGCCTGGAATTTTGCAGACTCCCTAGTTAATTGTATACTTAATTGCACTTCAATAACATATAAATTGCATTTGGCTTTAGGCAGCAGAGAAAAATACATGGTTACTACATTGGTATGGCATATATTTTCATATCTGTCATACTGATGTCCTTAACTCCATTATGTTATGGTTATGGATCTTTTACTCAATGTTATGGTTAACATGGGTGGTGGGTATAGTTTTTGACAAGTGCATCTTGACTTGTTATACACAGACTTTTATTGGGCCAAGAATATGTACAGCCATTTTCTAATTCAATAGAGTACTTTATCTTTTAGCCAAAACTATTTATTAGCTTTGGCAATGGACTTCTTTAAATTATGTCCTTGGTTTATTATCCACTATTTGATACACAATACAGGATAGTTTTTTCTTAGACAAAGGCATACTAGCTTCTTCGTATCAAATAGATGTTTGCAAAATAATGTTTAATTAAAGGTTGCCACCTCTAGTTTATTAAAAGTCCTTCAATCAATGGATGAACATAATTGTCAAGAATTAAATCTTTAAAAGACAACCACAAAGCAAACTCAGATGGATGCAGCTTAAAAATATAGATTAAAAGTTGCCATGAAATATGCTGACACTATAAATCATGTTCCTGCAGTGAAAGAGGTTCACCCGAACAAGTCTGTGTGTCTTTTGGATATCTGAAGATAACATAACCATGTTGCTAAGATAACAAGTGTTGGATTGTTTGGGTTTTTTCGTGGAAGAACAAACAGTCATGTAAAACCAGTATAAAATAGACAAGTAATATGTTGATGCCTGAGGGCTTCCCTGCTTTATATATGGTACTTTTGATAGATGCTTGTTATTCATCTTTGACAGCTGATTACTCATTTCCTCATTAGAGACTCCATTAGAAACCAATTGTGTAAAATGGAGAAATAACTAAAGATTCAGAAGAAAGAGCTAACTGGCCCATGCTACAGTCCTGCTCGGCTGCTGCATCCCTGAGTGAATCGCTGAGCACTTCTGTTCAAGGCATGGCAGAGAGAATGTCAGTGCAAAGTGACTCACAGATCAGTGAAATCTAAATCACTAGATAGATGAAATAAGGTGGCACTGTGAATATTGCAAAAAACCCCTCCAAAAATACCTAATTCCTTTTAAAAAGTGAATTGCAGTGGAAGTTTTTCCCTTTTTGTATTTATTTTCAGTGAACTATGATATTTTATTTGCATGAATCTTCCTGAAAATTATATTACAAATTGCATTATAATTGGAAATCTCAGAGCCTAGAGAAAAGCTAGTTACCCTTAGCACTGAAATCACTATCCTAATATTTTGTCAATTAAATGAACTAGAGAAGAGATTTAATGATAAACATCTTACTTCATGTGCTTAAGACAGCTCAGGTCTAGGATCAGATGACATTACACTGCAGAAGTGTTCATGCCTCATTGTGAGGTTTTATTCAAAGAAGTCAGAGGCTGGGGTATTGGAGGTGTTCATTTTACCTAAAAGCAGGTGCCCTTTTCCACTACAATCTTTTTTCCTTTGCTTCCTTCCTTCTATCCAGTGCCTTCCTCCTCCCAGAGAAAGAAGCATTAAATAAGGATTCATAGAAACTTGAATAACCTACATATTTGAATCAGACATGTACCGGAACAAATTTAGCTTTGGCTCTGAGGTTTTTATTCCCTCTAAATCCACTATTTGCACTTCTGGTAAATTACCATCTTTCCATCTACTTTGAGGTAATACAAAGCTATATTTTTGGGAAGTGAGGTCAAAGGCAAAAGCACAATTCCAACTTGTCCACATGCATCATCACTGCAAAAGGAAGAGCTGCTTATAGTTTAATGAATAGTGTTCAGTGCTTTCCCAAGCTAATGAGCACCACTAGGTCATATCCTAGCACATGATTTGCTGTTGAGAAGCCTCTTTTGGCCATGAGAGTCATCAGTAACATGGTAACAGGAGGTGACAGCGTGAAATGAGGGTGAAGGAGAGAGATAGGATGGAAGTGGCAGCATCTCATTGTGCTGGAGCAGAGGCAGAGCAGAAGCTGTGTGAAGGGCTGACATGGACATGAAGATAAGATCGTGGCACTGATGAGAAGAACTAGGGAATTAGATTGGCAGCTGTAAGGAGGAATAGAGATTAAGAGGAATGGAGATTAGGAGGAAAGGGCAGGTGAAAAAGGATGGGCAGTACACGGGTGGAAGATTGGTGAACTGGGAGTTTTATGCCAGGAGAAGGAACAAGGAGTTGATAGCAAAGGGGTGTGAAAATCCTATGTGCACAGAAGACAGGCTGCTCTCTGAGATGCAAGAAGGGCTGGGACAAGAGACCTTGGGACTCTGGTAACTCTAGAGCCATTCTCACTGTGACCTAGTTTGGCAGTGGACATCATGTACAAACCTCCAAGCTTCTCTCATCATCCTCTCATTCCAATCAAATGCATTCCTTTTTGCTGAAATTCTGTTCAACTTCAATGCATTGGGGCAAAACAGAATGACAGGGAATCACTGGGAAGGGAATTGAGATTGCAGCCTGATCCAAACCACCTGAGCGATTATATCATACCAGTTTATGAACTTTCCATACTCCAAACCATAAAAAATCATCTGCAATCAAACCCAACCATTTGAAACATTAAAATAATTAAGTGCAAATATACTTCTGAATACATAAGATGTTTAAAAAGAATAGTTTGAAAATGATGTCTTCATACAGCAAACGTTGTTAGTCTACAAATTACCTCTACTACAGGAGTGTGGTAGCTTACTCCTTCACATGAAAAACAAGCCTTAAATTACACATAATTAACCCCCAAAATGTTTGTATGTTCTTAAGATTAGTTTGAGCACTGAAGTTTTTGCATTCTGCATAGAATACATTTATTTTCACTAGAACTTCACCTCTCTTTTTCAACATCAGCTACTTGAGATCTGTCAGACATACATAAATAGTACAGGAAAGTTTAAAATATAGCATTTGAAGCTGTTGCAGACATTTTGAAAAAATACTGTAAAAACAGATAGAAAAGAGGAAAACAGAAGCATTTAATAACATGCCAAGCAACTGACCACCATATGCTACTCACATAAAAAACTACAGGTATTCTATCATAATTCTGAAAATTACTATTATTACTTCTCATATTCAGTGATTATGTATTCAATAGTTGTTCTCAAGAAAACAAACATGGAACAAAACATATCTATAATAGTTTATATTAAATGGAAGGTGTCTTGCACATCACTGAATTTGCTCAACAAGCTCTCAAAAGCAGTGCCCAGTGTTCAAAGGACAATGTTGCATGAAGTTCTTGTCCTCAGATATTAAGAAGTTATTTCATACAGGTCTTTTGAATGCCTTTTTCCTTGAAAATCATCTGGTTTTCACTTCATGTCTCTAAAATAATCCTTCTGCTAAAGAGATAATTTAGCATATTGGCACTTTTGATGCCATCTGAAATATTTTTTATTGGTTTAGAAAGGGAAAAATATTTTCAGAAGAATAAGCCTAATTAATTATATGACAAATATTTTATTTAACATTCAAACAACTTGAGCTTTCCTGTTTGCTTGGTGAGAGGATTTTGTTGTTTTAAAACCTATAATTAAAACCAAAACTTCATGGCCAAGTAGGTGCACCAGTGGAAGACCTTGTCCCTATACAGATAGACACCAGCTTATTCATTAGCTGAAAATTCAGGTTTTTTGAGCTAATAAAATTGGTAATTAGCAAAACCAAGACACAGTTTTGCACATTTGCTCTCCTGTTAATTTATTTTTTTTTTTTGGCTATTACCTGGCACATTTACATTGCAACTGCCCTTGGTACTGACTTCCTATCAGAAACCTTAATTATCGTTAGCAATCAATTATGATATCAAAATATTATATTCTAATTTAAGGCTAATAAAGTGCTATAGAAAGAAATATATGCTTATGAAGCAAAGTTCCTTTTATTAAAACCATTTCAATGCTTTTCAACAGCTACTGAAAATAAAAAAAACTCCAATTAGAACATTGTGGATTCTTCAAAAAGCTTTTGGAAGAAGAAAAAGAAAACCTTTCTTTTAGGCTGATAGGGTTGTATGTTGCATACCATGCTAAAGTTGCTACACAGCAGAGAAATACTTGTCCATGAATTATTTCTACTTTCCATTTGAATAGTGTCATAAGCTGACTTGAAAATGATAACTCTGAACATATCACATAGCTGTTTCTAAGTAATTACTACATTTTTTCTCCTTCAGGGATAAACTGTAAAATGTAAAGTATGTGGATACTTAACATGTTAAAAACCATACCCAAGTTTCTACAAGATGTTATTCATGAATCTTTTCATCATGCTGGCCTACTCCTCCAAGTACTCAAAGGACCCATCTGTAAACCAGGATGGGCTAAAACTTATTGATTTGCTTACATTTAATTTTTAAAAATCTTGTGACTCCAAGATACATGTGTATCCTGAAGAATTTTCAGAGGGATTCCAAACCAGCTCTCCTGACTGGGTGGACAGCTGAGTGACTGCTCAGCCAGGCTCCAATCTGCCTTAGCCTTTGCATTTGTGCTTTGGCTAAAGATACAGCTGAAAAGAGATGAGTCTTCTCTTACAGAATGAAGCAGGCTACCTTGGAACTGTCCCAGTTTTCCAGAACTGCTTGGCTTCAGTTATATGCATCTGATCACAGAAATGTAAAAACAGTGAAATAACATTTCTTTCAGTCTGGAGGTTTATGGAAGGGGGGGAGGGGAAGTTTAAAATGTCCCATCTATGAAAATAACAGGAAGATTCTAAATTTTGAATAACCTTGATGCAGATGGAAAGCAACAAAACAGCTCTAGCTGAAGTTTGAGAAGAAGCTTCACATTACCATCACAGAGCTGACAAGAAGTGACAAACGTTTGCTTCATCCTATAAGCTTGTTTAAAAACCAGAAGGGGACAAAATGCAATATGTCTATCACAGGCATGCTGTTCAGGATTCAAGTGGTAACTCATAATCTCAAATACAGAATTTTAAAATGAAAAAAACCTGGGTGTCCATTTCTATTAAACTAGGACAAGATGCAAACTCATTGTGATAGCCCTGTCATCCAGTCTTATCCCCAGCTCCCAAAACTTGCACAAAGAACATTGCAATCAGCTTCTGGATGACACAAAATCTCTCAGGCCCCGACAGGAATAATCCTTTGGTAAAATAGGCTTCTTTACCTGTGATGCTATCACCTGTCAAGAGAAGTGATGTGATGCCACATCAAGGACAACATATAAGATGATTCAGATGTAGAATTTTAAAGAAAAATTATCTATTTTGTATAAGTAATCTGACTTAGAGATTTCTGACAAGTGCTGTCATTATTTGAAGTACTTATGACAAAATACATAATTTGTCAATACAGTAAATATAAATGCAAGGTCAGTATTCAAAATAATTGTGATTAAACCACTTCCTGGTTACTGTTTAGATGATGATACAGTAAGAATGACAACACAATGCAGTTAGTGACATTTAGAACACTTGGAAATATTTCAAATGTCTCTGTAGTCATGTATATGGAGAAATAGTTTATTTTTTGATATTGATATTACAACTGTTATTTTCCCTGTGCTCCTGTCACTGATAGTCTTAAGCCTTGCACAAGATGTCCCATTAGTCTAACATTACTGTTCTGTCCTGTGTATTTTCTAGAAAAGACATATAGCTCCTGCCATTGTTTTATATCCATCTGAGTCCTTTCATAGTGTCTGAAGATAATTGAAAAAATAGTATTGTCTAATTTATCTTACATAATTTTTCTGCAGGATTTCTGACAGTTCACTACATTTACCCATTTATTCCACACATGAATAGATTTTTAATTAGCGAGAAGACCCCTCTATGATCATCCAGTTCATCGTCCTGCATAAAACAGAACCCATAATTCAGGCTGCCAGATTAAAAAAATTGTTACAAGCACAACCTATCTTAAAAGAAAAAAAAAAATAAATCTATCTTCTAGTTAATGACTTCAAGAATCAGCAACTCCATCATATTCCCACATAAGGATCACAGAATGACAGANAAAAAAAAAAAAAAATCAATCTATGCCAGTTTTAACTTTATTTTGAAAATATGATGTCTGTTACTGGTCTCTGTTAATGACACATTTAATATNAGAATGGCTTGGGTTGGAAGTGACCTAAAAATTTGTCCAGTTCCAAACCCTCTGCCACTTTCATCTTTATTTTGAAAATGTGATGTCTGTTAATGGTCTCTGTTAATGACATATTTAATATCATACACATGTGATAAAAGTTCTGTTTGATCTAATCCCTTCCCACTTAAAGGAAAGCTTTAGAGCTCTCTCTCATAGTTAACTTTTCACACAGGGATAAGTTACATTTGGCTTCACTATGTTAATAGGCTAGTTATTTTTAAAATTATATTTTTCAAGAATACATAGTCACCTCTCCCCTCCCTCATTTAAGTATGGAAGAGCTTTTTATTCCTTGAGGTATGGTTTTTCATTTTAATAAAGAAAAGAGCTGAATGTTCTATGACACGCTTGCAAAATGATTTAAACTTCTCTACTGAATTAAGACCTTCTTTAGGACACACTGTTTTTTTCCTTCAGCCTTTTAGAAGACTTTGTCCTCTGACCAAGCCATAAACACCATGCTTTTTATTACAGTATTTTTTCCAGTTCCTCCAGACTCCAGAATAAAACAAAAATGACATTTCCACAATGGCTGTAATTTTTTCTCTATTTTTAACACAATCTTTGGTCCATAGTCTTACTAATGCTTTTAAATAGATCTTATCAAGTTCTAATATGTATGACTACCTGCCTGCTTGTGGGAATTGCAAAAGATTGTGGCTGGAACTCTTCAGTTAGTTCTGTATACAACCAGTATATAAATTAAAATAAAAGCTTTGAAAATGTATATATGGACTCACATATTCATGTTCTACATGAACAGTTTCCATCAGACACCCTGATCTGTGGGGCTGACATTTAGTGGATCTTATAGAAATCCAGCAGCAAGCTTGAAAAAGCACTTCCTTCCTAAGTTGTCCTAAGTTGTAACCCTTTCTAAAGGGAAGAGTTCAGTGAACATTTCATGTTCTCAGGAGGCTTTTGATAAAGAATGTAAACATGAAAAAAGATGTTTTGAAAAAGAGTGTTTGTTTGGCCAATTAAACACTCGATCTTTGTTTTCATACTTGGTAATACACTGCTCTGTTCACGGACAGACAGACAGACAATCTCTCTCAGCAGACATTGCTGAGGAGAGAGAAAAGTTTGCACCTTGCTTGCTTGTTATGCTTGCAAAAAATCTACAGCCTTCTGAAAATCTGTGAATATGGAGTCTTTGTGGATCAGGCCCCAGATAGGATCTGCATCATTCCCACACTGATCCCCACACAGCATTGTTTAACAGACCTTTAACACACTCAGTTCATCCATCGAGGGTACTTATTGAATCCTCATGGTGCTGACAGACTCATGAGTCTGTAAAAGAAGTATGACCACCAGAATGCACCCTTGAACTGGGGAGGACAGCACTCAGTGGATCATTACAACAGCTATTTGAGAGTCATTGTCTTCTGGTATTTTAATAATGCTGGCTAGTATTATAGTAAAAATAATGTGCTTGAACTTTGGAAAATGCTGTTAAACTTGTGTGGCACCTTCAGAATTTTGTCCTCTCCACCTAAAGCATATTATATGAGAAGATTGATTCATCTATTGATTGGATTTTATTTTATATGACAATTCTTTGCAGAGAAGGATGAAAAATATTCATCCCCAGAGCTTTCATGATCTAGCTAAAAATAAACCAAAACAAAAAAGAATTCCAGTATCTCTTTAATTTAAAAATACTCAGAGGCTTATAGACCTGTTATTTTTCAATCAGAACAGAACTACTCTTTCAAGCCTTCCAAATAACTCCTATTCTCTCTTTCAAATTAACTCTGTCTTGCAGGGGAAAAAATCCCAACAGTTAAACTTTTTCAAAGCACTGTGTAAACAGGACAGACAGTACACAGGCAGAACAGACATCAGGGAACAAGTTCTGAGCTCTTAGTTCCTATACTTGCATTCTTTATTCGCTCATGATGGATCCCACTGCCTGTCTCGTGGTACCATGCTTAGAAGCTCATGCTGTAGCTACTGTAGCTATTCAGGTATGACTGGGTGGGCACACAGAATCTTAATGAAAGTGGCTGAATTCTGGTTGACTGACCTGAGATTTTTTTTCTTACAAAGAGTGACTAACTCTGCCACAAGACTCGTAAAAATTTGTGCATCTTTATTTCAATCAAAATTGGACAGTGTGTGAGGAAAATAGCATGACTGCACTCTGAAAATGTCACACCAAGTACTAAAGATCTTAAAGAGTGAACGACTTCTGTAGCTGAGAATCTTTCCCCTAGAATTTGCTGTTTAAAAGGGAGCCTAAAAGGCAGTGATCAATCTGATCAGCATAGGTAACTCAGGGAGGGTGACTGTGGAAGGTTACTTTAAGACTTCAGAATTGATCAGTACTCAAAAGCTACCGAAAACATGTTCATGAAGTGAACTATCAATTGCATTCTACAAGAGCCCAAATTTCCAAAAGACATCACAATTCAGAGGTTTTGAGACAGCTGATGCTGAAGGTGAACACACAGGTGAGCACAGCACAGCTGGAATTAGCAAGGAAAAGGTACCTCTTTTACCTGGCTCTTGAAACATAGAACAGTGTTCCAGAAACATCAAAAGGCTGTAGAGGTTTTTTTATAAGCTAAAAATAACTCCAATAACATAAAACCCAGTGTCATTTTATGTGACCCTCTTCAGTCGATTCATGATATCAATCAGAGGTGCCTTGTTGCTGTCTGAGCAAATGCCTAAATAGTAGTACAGAGGAACAGCACACCAAAAACATATCAGAAAGGGAGATGGGATGAATATCAGGTAGTTAAAAACAATGATAGAATTTTCTTTAGAAAGAACAGAAAGAGAAAAGCTGAAAATATTGAATAATTCAGAAATGTGTATGATATCTCAAAGTTCAAGAGTGCGAACCATGTATATCTAATGTGTTTGCATAAAGATAAAAAGGGAACAAAACATTAGTAATGTCACAGTCAGAATTTATTTCTTATAATCTGAGAAGAAATTAAAAGACTTCTGGAAAAAAGAAATGAACAACCAACCAACCCCAGAAGAAGCAAAGGCCGTATGCTCCTAAAAGTAAATATTTTTACCATGGCGTCTCTTGGAAAAGAACATCAGCAGCACACAGAACTGTCCACTTTGATGTCAAACCCAACTCTTAGAGGTACATGGAGAAAATTGTAAGGGAAAGGCTACAGTACATTTGATCAGTGAGAAGGAACTAATTTCAGGATTTTAACAGCCAGCGTGGCTGCTTCAGAATCTCTTTTTTGATCTAAAAATAAAAAAAAAATCCTTAGACTGAAATCCCAAACCTCTATTATGATAAGATAGCTTTTTTATTTGGTTTTATGCCAATAAAAACAACAGATACAGAAATAATTCAAAAATTTTAATTTATTTAAGTTGACAAATCAAACTTTTTAGAGTTCCCTACTCCTGGAACCTCAATATCTGAAAAGCTACTAAAAAAGTAAGGGGCTAGAGGAATAGCAAAGGGAATAGCCGAAGAATTGATGAATTACCTTCCTCACTTTGGAATCTATAAAGAGCAAAGAATTACACAACCATTTTATGAAATAATCAACCAGTATTTCTGAAGGTTTGCATAAACAGGCATTGGTCACTTGACATGAAAAACTGAGTAAAACAGCTACCATTTTTATTTACTGATATTTTCAATAACTTTCCATTTCAAACAAGTATTTCTTGTAGGAAAAATGATAAAGCTGGTTATCCATTGGTAAGTTTTTCCAATAGCTAACTTACTATCAGTAAAATGTTATAGTATTTCTGCCCTAAATTTGCTGAACCTGAGCTTTCATTTCTAAGACATTTTAAATATATATATTTAAACCTTTCTCTGGTAGATTGAAGGCTCATCTGTTAGTAACTTTCTATTATACTGACATTTAGAGAAAAATCTGATCACCATATTGTATTTGACAAACACTTCAAAACTTACATTCCTGAATATTTCCTCTATGAATTACATTTTCTCTTTAATCTTTCTTTAATCATTCTTCATTCAACTCACTGAGCTTCTCGATATTTTTTAACATTCATCCTCAATTGCAGACATTGGAAATGAACACAGTACAGGGATCAGTATTGACACAGTGAGTTCAAACAAGAATAAAAAGAAGACAGAACGATGAGGTGCCTGTTCTTAAAGCCCACTGTCACTAGAAACTCAAAGACACAAAAGAATAAGAAAAGCTCATATTCCATATACAGGTAGGTTATATCCTATATTGGCAACATCCTTCACTAGTGAGCCATTTACATGATTTCCTTCTGTAAAAAGCTCTAGTCAGTGACAGTAACTCCTGGTGAGACCTATCACTGCAAAGGGTGAATAGGACTTAAAGTCCTGAACTGGGTGAATAGGCTTAATAAAGTCTTTCTCCTACTTGCTGTTAATTTGTCACCATCATTTCAAGGACATTGGTTAAGATTACAGCTGATTAATGACTTATTTGTCAAATTTAAATCACAGAAGAAGTAGTTCAGATGAGCATCTGAAGGTATGTTATTAGGAACATGTCCAAGAGTGGGCCAACAAAAGAGGAAAACAACATGAAACACAGTAATTTGCAAATTTTTTTGAGAAGGGCTTTTAATTATTTTTTTTTAATTGGAAGAATGGGGAAGATGAGATTGTGAACTTCCATTTTCAAGTATCCAGCAAATTTTTAGCTTCCTTACAAGAACTTTTGTTTTGCTATTAAAAAATACTTTTACTTTAAAATATTTTTTCCAATTAATATAGGCACTCCACTCATTTCTTCCTCCTGTACATTTTTTAAGCAAAGTGTAAATCTGTTGAAGTTCCAGATAAAGTTTGCTTTATCTGGGGCTGCATCATGGGAGTACTAGTGGATCAGCTGACATAAATTTGTTTAGTCTGAAATGAAATAAATTGGCAGGCCATGGCTTCTGGTTCATTATCCTGGTCAACGAAGTAACATGCATTTTCTGTGCCCCTTTTTTATACAGAGAACCAATCTTGCATGAAGAGCTTTGAAGTCAGTCGCTTTCAGTACCTGAAAAGGAATGCACTTAAACTCTTCTTATTTATTTATTAAACGCGTAGAGGTGGTGTGCAAGCAAAGGAAATGAGGACTCAGTGAATAAAGCAAGCTGGCAAGTGGATTTAGAAGACCAAATCCCCACTTTTTGTCCGCACAAAGTGCATACACAAACATAGGAGGAATGGAAATAACTCACTGGCCTAAAGTGAATTGTCACCATTTTATTGTCATCTTTCAATCTTCCTTAAACTCTTTGGGAATCTGCAAATAACAGCAACTATATTCTGTTCATGACATTTTAGAGGAAGATTGATGTATACTCTTCTCCTGTTCTAAATGCAGTGCTGAGATGCCACAACCCTTTGTGGGGGGCCATGATTTTCAAAAGTAGCATAGAAACAGTGCTGCAATCATTCAAAATTACACTGAGCTCTATAGTCCTCTATTACAGTAATTTTTCAATACATCCCATCCCTACTTTCACGGCACAGCTGCACTCAGAAGATCATAACAGGCCTTGGATAATAGAAATAATACTGGTTATTGAAATCCCTCGGACACAAACTTGCCTGGCAGTAGCCAGAGTAGCCTCCCATTAACTTTCCATTATACTTAGTGTCATTTTGCTATTGCTGTGCTATTACTCTCAACATGTCTCACTGCAAAGACCAGCCTATTTTACAGTGAGGTATCAGCGAAACATCAGTGAACATCCTTCTAAACAGACAGGGGAGGGTGCAGGGAAAAACTCAAGCTCTAATTAGTAAGAAAACAGGCAAGACGTGAAAAAAGGAATCTCCTGCATAAAAGTGAATCCAACTGATCCCCTGGATTTCTATCAGAGTGATGGAGTATCTGGTGAAATAAAAATATTTCCTCACATGCAGACACTGATTGAGTTTTCTTTTTATATTCATCTCCTGGTAACTGATTAAGTAAATTTTATGTGTTTTCAACTATGGCAGGTTATAATCTCTAATATTGATGCAGTTGAATGGCCTCATCAGCAGAGTGAATTAGTTCATCACTCCATGTGTCACTTCTACCTGCTATGACATAATAAGGCCTTTTTTCTGGTGATGATTTAATGAGGGAAGCTCAGAAGTGTAGCATATATTTTTCATATTCAAATTCACTTGTAACCCAAAATATTTTTTTTAAATAAGTGCTGGTTGATTCATGAGTATGTTTCCTAAATAATGTTTATATGCTGTGTGTAACAACACAATGACAAATAGAAATGAAGGCTAAATCTAATTTTGAGAAAAATGTTTCTTTTAACAATCTGTAAGGCACTTTGAACACCCTGTGAGATTATGCTGGTATTAAAAATAAATTTTAAAAAAAGGATACTGGATGGGAATTCAAGAATTTAGCTTCTTAGATATTTTCATGATCATAAACTAGCAGTTTTCATTAAAATACAGACAGATTGGAAAGTAATAGATACAGCTTCTTACTTTTGTTCACATTGCATTTTCCTTTCATATAACTTATTGATATGAAATGGTTGCATTTTTGTAGACTAGAAACGCAAATTTATTTTGCATCCTGAGAGGTCCATTCAAAAACATTTGTCTAGGACTCATTCAGCTTCATTTTTATACAATTTCCCTCCATGGTCACTGCAAGCTACTAGCACATTATTCAAGCAGATACCAACCCGATGCAAACATTCCTGGGTTCAGTGGCTTAGGGAACAATCACAATTTACACTAACTGACAAGCAGTTAACAGAAATGGGCCTATATTCATATAAAATCAAGCTGTATAAATAACTTTTACAATTAAGGAGAATACAAGTTGAAAAGGTACACTTGCTGAAGAAATATGGTGCTTATTCAGTCCACCTCACCCTGATAAAAGGCTGAGTTATCTATTTTAAATGGTGCATTTAACACTCAGGTTTATGATGGACATGGTATAGTGGATACAACATTCTTCTCATAGGACAGGAGTTCTTTGGGTCAAACCTATGAGCTTTTTATACAACAAGACTTTGAATATTGTGGCCACTGCTAGAAATGAATAATGCATTTTCCTTGGAAGAGACTTCAGATAGAATGGGTTGAGAAATGCTATATAAAAAAACCTAAATGCTTAAATGAAATGGTACTTCAATCAAATTCTTCCCCTTGACTCAGCCAAGGGTATGAGAAAAACAAATACAGATCCTATGTATGTTTCAGGTTTAATTTTCCTTTTTGTTGCTGTATAGATAAACAACAAATTTAAATTGGAAGGTTCTTTTGATAACATGTAAGCAACTATTATGCTAAATAATTATTCTCCACATCCTAAGGAAAAAAGTTAGCTTGAAACACTTTTGCAGACTTGTAGAGTTAGGATTTAGATTTTGTCCAGCTGTATTCTTCATGAATGCAAGTTTATAAATCACATAGGTAGACAGTCACTGACCGCTGACTTTTTATACTAATGCTACTTATTTGTACCTAGAGGTTGCTCAAAGAGGCTGCAAAATCTCTCTTTGGAGGTATTTCAAAATCCATGTGGACATGATCCTGGGTAATCTGCCTTGGTGGTGCTGCCTGAGCAGGGGGTTCGACCTCTGGAGGTCCCTTCCAACCACCCAGTCTCTTATTAGGTATATGGAAAGATGGCTTCACCTACAAAAATTATAGTTATTATTACGATATCTAGTTATATATCCACATGATTTAGATAAATATGGAGCATTAACTACAACTTCAGTTGTTTGGTGATCTTCTAATAAAAACTGAAGATGTACCAAACCCCTGAAATACACTGAAAACACTGAATGCTATTTGAACATTGGTTATGGTAAGGATGGGGTAAATTTTTCTTTAAGGAAAGATCTCCCAGTTAGGCTGAAAAAGAATTTCCTTACCTTACCCACCTACATCACAGCAATTCATTTCACATTTGCATGTTCTGTTTATCAAACATTGAGATATTCTCCCCCCCAGTTTATTTTAGTCATTACATGATAGCGTGTAGTCATTTTGGTATGCAGATCTGAAAATTAGGAACTTAAGTTGCAAATAAAATATTAAAAACCTGGTCCATATCTAAATTTCGTTGTTCAGTGTGATAATTTGCTTCAGTCCATTCACCTTGCATGTGCCTCCCATTTCTCTCCCACTATAATTACCTTCACTGTTTATTGCACACAAGCCATTTCTATTACTAATCCACACTATTTCCGCATGAGATATAGGAAACACAACAGCTGTTATTGATCTGTATTTCAGTAAAGTATTTAATGTTACGCCTCAAGGGAAAATATTAGCAAAATGTTATAAGGTAGATCAGGAAATTATTACAACTAGAAAGGAAAGAGCAAGTGGGAAAAGAAAATCTTGAGCTTAAAAAAGGTTAAAAACATTTCATTCCTTGAGGTTCAGTTTGCACCCATCTTGTAAAATGTACTATTAAAGAGAATTCTTTTTAATAAAAATAAGGAATGTTCTTGCCAACTGTGATGATGAAAGAAATTCGGGCTATTTAATGAATGCAGAAAAGCTCAGGATACCATACAAAAGAACTGCATATCCTTGAGGACTCATGCAACACAAACAGAATGGAGTTCAGTCGTGTAGCAAAGGCAAGGCTAGAGAATTGGAAACTATTAGCAAAAGCATCTTCTAGAGTTAAAAGAACACAAAATAGAAAATATGAAAGAATCAAATGTTTGGTGCTGTGGGAGTGAGATGACCAAGAGAAATGCTGGCGCACATCAGTCAGTGAGATGACTTAAAGAAGCACAGCAGACATACAGAAGTATCTATTCAAGCTGTACTCCTCTGTGTAATTTATCATATGTATTCAAAGAATAGTACTGCAAACTGAAACTAGATTCAGAGATGAGTTCTCTGAATGATCAAGAAAATGGACTCTTAGCAGAGCAAAGATGACCAGCCTCTCATCTTTACCCCAGCAAAACCAAGGTCAAGTGTGAAAGGCAGATTCACTTTGAAGGCAATCTGAAATCCCAACTAGAAGCTCAAAGAACAACTGGGTTTCAGAGAAGCGTTCAGGAGACATCTTTTTACACAGTTTGATGCTTGTAACAGAAATTTTGTCTCCATTTATGGGAGTGAAAAGTAATTGCCTTTGAGATACATGCTTGCAGAAATGCAGTATATAACTGCAGAGAGCTTTGTTAGCAGTTTACATCGGCTAGGAAATGAAACAATTTCTATAGCATATCTGTAAACCAGGAACTTAGGAGATCGTATTTTTCTTTACACTTCTTGCTATGTTGTTTTTATAGCACATCAAAGAACTCTCATTTGAATTACATTGACAAAGAAGCCCATCACCACATCAGCTTATTACACCCAATTATAGAACCTGAGCTGCATTGTTAAGGTATTCATTAACCTTTTCAGAACTTACAATAAGAAATCTAATCAAACAGAGGTGGTAGGGTGCATTCTGAAATGAGAAAAGTTGTCATGTACAGTAAATTTTAATGCAGTGGCTTTTCTTAAATTAGCTAGTTTTATTAAATTGAATTAGGTGAATTTATTTTAATCAGCACCAGCTGTACAAAACAGGAATTATTCTGCACTGTAAAAATAGTATATGTTGCCTGGAAGGAGTGTTACAGACTATTTTGACTTGTATTCAAATTAAAAGGGTAGCACTTGTTAAATTTATTCTTTTTAATTTTGTGCCAGGTGAATTTGCATTCTTAAAGGAACTGCATAAGCAATTATAAGTAGACCTAATTAAGTTCTTCAGTGTTTATCATTCCAGAAGTACATATCATGCTTAAAAATAAGTAGAGTGAAATAGCAGACAGTTTATAGAGCAATTTTACCAAAATAATCAGTAGCTACCTTACAGTACCATCTTAGTAAACAGCCCTGTGAGAGTTCTTTGGGTATGAGCTGAAGCCAACTGCTGGGGGAGTCTGGGGCACTGTCTGAAGCCTATAAACCTAGAAAAATCCTCTTGTGAAGATCAGTCTGCTTAAGAAAGTTGAAGAAAGGGTTCTTGGAAAGGGACTGCTGAATAAGACAGCTAATTTGATCAGTCTCCTGAAAGATCCAACGTCTAGGATCTAGTCTCTTTTCGAATGGAAATTTAAATATTCTCTAGGAAATTAAACAATTTCAACAGGAAAAACTAAGAGACCTCAGAACGCTTTATAAACTAATATTTTTGAAATCTACTTGGGATAAGAGAAATTATTTTGAATTTTTGTTGTGAAAGATCAACATGGTTCCTTTTGATCTTTTTTCTCCCTGTCATTTGTTGCCCACATGAAATGTTCCTTCCTAAACACACCACTTCAACTGAAACTATTTTTGACGACTTATTTTTTAGATATCATTACAATTTCAGTTATCTCTTCCAGACCTATTTTAGCTCCTCCTTCCAAATGTTTAACATATCTCCAGTACATCATTCCTGGCTGTGGGAGGACACAGCTGGGGGTAGTTTCAAAGCAGAGTATTTTGGGCTTAATCAGAAACGAAAGATGCATTATTTCACCCACAATATGGTTGCTGTTTTCACAGAGATTTTCTGTTCTCTCTCTGTCCTGTTCCTTTTTAAGTTATAGCACTTTTTTGGAGGGGTTACTGATTTCAAAAATGCAGAATTTAGTTGATGTTCACACACTGTTCACTGTGTTGCTGAAACTTGCAAGGTGATACTTAGAAGCCTCATGCAGATGTGTTCTGTTGCACAGTATCAAATTTTTTGAAAACTTTGCAGCTTTCAATAAAATAAAATACTTAATACTGTGCATAAATACTTAACCAGGTTAAATTTTTAAGCACTGCTAACACTCATGTTTAATCTTGTACACTAACAGGGTTGTCAAATTTTTGAAGCTCTCTGGTGTACTGTCAACAAGAGTCACCATAAAGAGGCAATTTTTTAGATTGCAATACCAATTGATAAAAATCACAATTACTGCTGTATTTGCCCTATTGTCCAGAAATAAGACAGTAAATTGAGAGTTTTATGGAATATATAGCATTTACTTGCCATAAGTTTGGCAAGTTGGTTTCTATCTCATATCAAATCCTTATAACCTGTCTCAATGATAACAGCCTGTTAATCACCACCAATTATTCAAGGGGTTATTTCACATGCATAATTACAGTTTTTGGTTCACCAATTCCCTGTAAAATATTGACCTATAAAAGCTCCTGTTAACCTGACCTTGCTGTAAAATACATTATTAAATGACCAAAGCTATTAGTGAAGAGAACTAAAGCCCAAAATTTGAAGGACAGAGACAACTACCTCCACATTTAAATGCCTCTGGTACTGCATGAAAGTGTATGTGAAGCCAAGGCCAATTAACTGATTGCATCCTGATTCTCAGTGGCTGATGCTGACCTCACAAAGTTCAACAAAATAAAACATGAAGTCCTGTGTGGTGGATGGAAGAATCCCACACAAGGAGTAGAGATGTGGGGCCAGGCAGAGAGAAAGTGACTGCAGAAAAGACCTGAGGATGGTGGTGGATGGCTTGAACCAGAGCCAGCAGTGTGCCCTTGAAAGCAAAAAATGGCCATCTGCATCCTGGGAAGGATTAGCAGGAATGCAGCCAGAAGCCTGAGAGAAGTGATCCTTGTCCTCTGTTCAGCACTTGTGAGGCCACATTCCAAGTGCTGTGACTCAGAGTACAAGCTGGACGTGGGTGTATTGGAATGAGGTCCTGCAAACGGCTAGAAAGGTGGGGGCTGGATGGAGCACATGTAGCTTGAGGAGAGGATAAGAGCTGTCCTTGCTCAGCCTGGAGAAAAGAGACACAGGGGAGACCTTATTGACATCTGCAACCATGCAGGAGGATGTGGAGAAGGAGCTTCCAAGAGAAGATACAGGTGGGACAACAGGCAACAAATAGATGCTGGAATGTGGGGAATTTTCACTAAGAAATAAATCTTTTCACAAGGAAGCTGGCCTGATATGAACAAGGGTACAGAGGATTTGCTGAACCTCTATCCTTGGAGCTATCCAAAATGCCTGTACAAGGTTCTGAGCAAACACAGAACCAACTATGCCCTGCCTTGAGTACCAGGTAGAACTAGAGATAGCAAAGGGGCTCTCACAACTAAGTGATTCAAAGTGTCTGTGAGTCTTCTGGAGACTGATACAAACTTCTGCACTATTTTATTAATCTACTGTAAATGTGTAGATCTTTATGCCTTAAAGTCTTTTTTTCTGGTAATTCACTAGAATGCAATTCTTGCATTAATAAAAATTTTGCTCACAATAAATTCCAGGAGTGCTACTAAGCCGATAACCAGTATGTATTAAAGGTTTTAAAAACTTGGCTCCTAAAATATAGCAACATTTGTTAATAATAGCCTCCAAAACTTCGAGCAGATGCTCAATTCATTTATTTTCAATAATTCAGTTATTATTCCTCTGCTATGAAGAGCATTTAAAAAGAGCTATCCTGGCTCAGAGCAAGGGTAAGACATAACCTGGGAAAACCTTCTTGTCTACCAGCAAACCCTCCCAATGTGTTTCACTACATGCAATTCTGTTTTTGTTGTTTATTTATTGTTTATTGGATTTTGATACAGATTAAAGCATTGCTGGAGATTAGAAAAAAAAAATGAAAGAAAGAAAAATAGGGAGAGAACAAAATAAATAGCATCTGAAATGCAAGCCTGGTGCATAACCCCAAAATGAATCAAACCAACATAAAAGACAGGATAATCTGAGGAAGCAGTGAGGAAAAAATTGTTTACTTTGGTGTGGTTTGTATTCATTTTGATTTTGCATGTAGTTCTGCTACTTCAAATATAGAGCCTCTGGGCACAGAAGAAGCATTCCTCAAAGCACCCTTTTTCTTCCCTTTTTCTCCCCACTCTTTGGTCTGCATCAACAAACTCTTTTGGCTACATCCTCCACTGAGCAAATTTTCTGCAGTGTTCAACACCATCAAAGGGAAAATGAAAGACAAAGGTGCAATCCTTGCCTTTCAATACCTTTGAGCCACAGCTTTGCTTGGGGAAGTTGTCAATTTTCCTCCATCTCTGGGTGCTCTTTGCCTACTGCTGACCTATCACCCCCTCACATCCAAAAGCTGCCTTCCCAGTCCCTAGTGTCTTACACTCTCCTCACCATCTCACTCTCTTTGTGAGGTAAGGAAAGACTGAAAATTCAGAGGGAGCTCCTGTGTAGAAGGGAAACAGTTTGATGCTGTCTTTATTCTTTATGTGCAGTATCACAACTTTTTGACTCTAGCAGATGAAAATTTGAAAGAAAAAATGTTTCTAGACAGATCAAGTTGTTTCTTAAATGCTTCATATTAAATAAAAAAATTTGAAATAATATGAAACCAGCCAGGTGACAGCTCAAGGGATAAGAAATGGCTAGAAAAGAGCAAGGTTTTGGGTTTGGATTTTTTGTTTGTGGTGGGGTTTTTTTTTGTTTGTTTTTTGCTTGTATATTTAAAATTTAAGTAGAAAAGTGCTATACATTTGTAGAGACTTAAGGAAGATTTTTACAACTGAAATGTCACAAGAAGATTATAGGTTTGCTATCATTCTGATGTTTAGTGGACAAAAACTGGCACATGGACAATTCAAAAGAATGTGCTTAAATATATTTTTGAAATTAATATCTTCAACAGTGTGTTGACTGAATTTGAAGAATGTTTTGAAAACTAATCCTGCATTCCCGAGATAATTCAGAATTTAAAGCATATTTTCAAAGACCATATAATGAGTTAGTTCCATTATCAAATTAATATTCACCTGTTCACTGCAAATGTACAAGTGTTCTCAGTGTTGCAGAGGATCTCCCACCAGCAATGTCATGTCCTATACAGCAAATGTGCTCCAGGAGAACAAGTAGCTTATGAAAAAAAAGTCCTTTCCCCTCCCACTAAATATAAAGCTAAATTCTTTGCAGTAAATTATTTGGTTCTGCTTTCATAGCCATACATCTCTGAATACATCACATAAAATTTAGTTCAGCCAGTAATTTGTGTAAGAGGCAGACTCAGGTCAGAGACAGCACTGCACTGTGAGGGTTTTTCCATTTACGCCTAGTGACGAAAGTTAAGCAGGAGCTGAAGAGGTACAGAGGGAGCACAGCAGGATCAGAAATGAGTACAGCACAAGCTTTTCATTTTTTACCATATTAACTTAAAGCGTTGTAAGCTTCAGTGGAAAGCTGGAACTGTGTATTGTCATGGATGACAGCGTACATCAAATGCGCTACTTCAGGAGGCTGAGGAAGCCAAGAAGAGCTGAGGACAGAGCTACTTAGAAATAAAGCAGAAAGGACAAGGGTGCAGAACAACTGTATCACGTGCCTGGCATATTCAGGAGAGGGGGATCTGTTAGCAGCAGCAAGAGGCTGGGACTCTCTCCTGACAAGTGTCAGAGCACTGCAGATGGATGCATGGCTGCAGGAGTAACTTGACTTTCTGGCAATAGACAACAGGCACCTGTTTGAGGCAATTTGCTCAAGGAGAGGGTTTCAAACCCCCAATTCCTGACTTCTGGTAAAGACTCCAAACGCGTCTCAGGCCCTGCTGGGACTGAAGGATTCATCCTACATGACAGATTATTGCTGTTTAGAGGCTGAGGGTGGAAGAAAAATCCCAGAATAAACCCTGGAGTATATCACTCCTCACTTAATTTCACTAGTGAATTACTACTTTACAAAGAGCAGAATAGAAGCTTATCATAATTTCCTCCTTTCAATTTAAACATCATCCTTTTTACTTGAAAATAAGCTTTTAAGCAGACATACATGAAGAAAAAAACCCATTAACTAGTTTGATCTAGCTGCTTTTCTGAAAACTGGAAGAATAAGAACTGAAAAAGAGTCAAATAAAATGAAATGATTTGCACAACTCTACCTCTTGGTCTGTGATCAGCAGTCACTCCGTGTCCAACTGTTAAGAATGTTCTCAAGCAGAATTTTGCAGGACTGTAGACATTTTGGTAGATGTAGAGGAAAAAAGTAATTGTTCTGCTCTGATCCTGTTCCTCCTCTTGGAAAAGATAGAAAATCCATTATCTAAGGAAATCACTTGTCCACAGGAATAGACGTGGCAGTTACTTTATGAAGCAAGACAGATATGAGCAGCTCCTCTAATTCAATCCCTGAATAAAAGTAGCATCTGTGAATGCAGTCACATTACATACTGTTCTTTGGAAATTAAATAAAAACAAATTATTTCATCACCATTCGAACTTGTTTCTCACAGTCATGTTCTAGGGAAGGTGAGAATTTAGTTACCTGTTAATGAGCTGAATATATTTTGAAAAAAGGAATACTACAATGATGCTTGATCATCCTAATGCTGAAATACATTTCTAGAGCAGACGGGGTAGAGTGTTCATAAGTAAATTAAGCTTTATTACTTTTCCTTTGTATTTGCTTAAAGCATATTTGTGAATTCATAAAAATAATTCCTCTGGCTAAATGCACTTTTTAATTAGCTGATGTTCAGTGATACAGAGAAATGTAATATCTGTTACATGACTGGTATCCAATTGTTCATGTAATTCAGCATCTGCATTGTTGCTAGGGAATATATTCGCTTCTCATCTGTTTTTCAACATGTAAAACTGTTCTTAATGTTAGTATCAAGGTTACCATGTATTTCAGATGACAACAGGTTTATTTGCAGCTTAGGTCTTTGTAGATAGCCATACAAAAGTCTGTGGCATCTGCCCTTAACACTACACTAAGTTATAAAAGGCTGGTCTGAATTTTGGAGTGTTCTGTAATTACTCTCTCTTATTAAATAGTTAATCTAATGTAAGCTTCTCATAAGAAAAGGTCAGACTGCCTTTACAGTGAAAGCATGCAAGAATGGCTTAACCTACTGCTGCAAGATAGAATTTGGAGAGATTTTTTTTGTTTCATTCTGCAAAATGGCTGTTTGCTCTGTACTGATAACCTGTCTCAGCAGCTTCAGAGCATGAAGCTTCAGAGCAGAGACTTGACGCATGCTCACAGGCAAATCTTACTAGACTGAGAATAAGCTGCAGTTGTGCAGTGCTTAATTATTTTTAAAAAATCTGATCATGTATCTAGAGAAAGTTATGTGATCTGAACTCCTCAAAACACTGAGCATTCAGAGTTCATCTGAAAATGCATAGCAACACTAGAATTTCTAGTCTGGGAAGAAAATTGCCGTTCAGGGAAATTTCCTTTAAAGGAAAAGGTCTAAATGTCTAAATGTGATAACTTAGAAAAGAAGTTTTTTTTTTCCTTAGAGTTTTCTCTAATTTTTTTTTTTTCTCAGGATCCATGCATATCTCTAGCAAAATTCTTCTGGATATGAGTAATAGAAACCAAAGACTGCAGAATAATTTTAAACTGAAGAATCCTCTGTGGAAATACGTAGCTATCTCAAGAGAATTACTTTATGCAAAGGTAATAAATCTATTCAGTAAGCAAATAGATGAAAAACAATAAATGAGCCATAAGTACATGAAGCAATACAAATTTAGCAGAACTGCCATCCAAGGTAACAAAACAACTAATCACAGTGCATTTGAAAAAAATGCTGTCTATTAGGAGAGTTTCAGCTGCTAATGAGTGTGAAGGATGTTTAGGTTTGCTCTGTAGAGTCATTTTGCTGGCGTTGCACAACAAAGATGGAACTCTGAAGACTCTATGAAGCTTTCAAATGCTGTTTGAGAGTTGATGAAATACAGTTTTTTTTCACAGACTGTTCTGTCTGTAATAAATGTATCAACAATCGAATATGCAACTTCTACATATAGTTGGCATGGGTGGCATGATAATAACAGACACTGAAACAAGTTATGGAAAGCACATTTGGAGAAGGAAATAAATGAGCAGCAACATGTTCTAGCAATATCAACAGAAAGGAAAAAGTCAGTAGTACTAGTGCCATCAGTGGTAAAGCAGCAGCAAGTAGTAAATTTGTGCCTTTGATAATGAAAGCTGCAATTTCACTTTTGCTTCAAAAGTATATTTTTATATTTTACAATGCAGGCAGTATGCAAATACCTGGTGAAATAATTCAGAATGATAGCATAGAGCTAAAGATAAGCATTAGTCTTGACTGAGTTACATGTTTATCATTAATGTAAATCAAGCTCTAATTCTTATTCTTTAAATAGACCTTTAAAATGCCATAATATATAAAGGTGATTGAGTCTAATGCACTGAGATGATCTAGATTCCTCACTTGCTTTCTAAAAGAGCTATGACATACCTACTAGATGCTTGCAATATGAATGATGCACTGAAAATCAAGTTAATAATGGCTGTAATAGAAATATTTCTTAAAGCAAATTCCACTAGTGTGAGAATGAGAGATTTTTCTTCTTCTATATACAAGACTACTATATGGACTGAGACATTTCCTACTGAAGTAAGAAGCATTGTGTATTTTTAAAAATAGACCAAGGTCACTGAAAGTAAAACAGTAACAAGATGACTCCATGACATGGGTAGCTTTCCTGCTAAAAACTGAATAGAAAGATTTCCTATTTTCTGCCAAAAAAGCCACAACTTATTTCCTCATTTTACTACATGAAATAGGGCAAGATAGGCACCAAATCACTGAATCTGCTCCTGACATTCATGTTTAAGAAAACAAATAAATAATTCGATCACATTAGGAAAATACCAAACCATGAACATTTATGAAGGAAAAGACTAAGACCTCACCAGGGCATTCAAGTCCCTATCTAAGAAAAAATGATAAAATTGAAGGGAGCAAGTGTAAGTCTGGCAGCAAAACACAATCTAGGAAGAAACTTAGGATGGAAAATTTTGACCTGGAAATAAGGCACATATTTTAAGGTTGATTAATCTTTAAAGTAAAACACCAAATGATACCATCACCACCCTCCCAACACCACTACGTTTTTTTTCCCTCTTGGTATCTTCCAATCAGAATCAGATGGAGATTGAACTACATAATATCAGTGTTAACAAAATAAAATAAAAGGATACATGTGTAAAATACAAGTGTCAGCGATACACAGAAGGCTAAATCAGATTATTTCATGACATTATTGTGCCTCAAACTGTGAAAGCTTACTCCTAAATGAACAGAATAAAAGTCTTTTTTCTGTTCTCACACAATATTAACATGTTGCACTATTTGACTTAACAGAATTCAGATATTTGAGTGATGTTGTCCTTCTGACATATACAGAGCTTTACAGTCAGTGTCTACCAGAAGGACAAACGACAAATATCACATTAAAGGCAGAGTTGTTCTCATCCCAAATCTCCCATTGTCATGCGAGCCAGAATTGGAAATTAAATACACAGTTTTGACAGATTTGTGCCTGAAATAAGCATTATGCCAGCTAAAAATCATGTAAATGCTTAATATTGATGGGCTATGTTATGCTATATAAGAGCATTTCATGGCTAAATTAAGTAACTGCCAAAACTTTAAATGCTTCAAAAATCTATTTGGTTTCAAATTTGGTTTGCGTCTCTCTTGCTTTATTTGTTTTGGTCTGTGGGTTGGGATTTTTCAGCGGTTGTAGTTCATAGAATCAGAATGACAGACTGGTTTGGGTTGGAAGGGACCTTAAAGATCATCTTGTTCTAACCCCCTGCCATGGGCAGGGACACCTTCCACCAGACCAGGCTCCTCTGAGCCCTGTCCAGCCTGGCCTTGGACACTTCCAGGGATGGGGCAGCCACAGCTTCTCTGGGCAACCTGTGTCAGTGCCTCACTATTCCCAAAGAGAAGAATTTCTCCCTAAAATCTACTCTAAGCCTACTCTCTTTCAGTTTAAAGCCATTACTCCATTGCTGCCATTGATGAAGTATCCTCTCTATTTCATTAAAAATTAAATAAAGACCCAAGGGGTTGAAGGAAAATGGATTTTTCATTTTTGCTCTTGAGAATGATTTATGAAGTACAAGTGCATTCATAAAATAGATACTATAGCCTGGAGAAAATAAACTAGATATTATTCAATTGTTAGTGATTCATAATATAAATGGCCACCACCAACTTCACATTTGTTAAAATAAATTTTACCACATAACTCTCACTCAAAACATGAGCATTTGACCAGTTTGGTCAGCTGTCCTGGCCATACCCCCTCCCATTGTCTTGTGCACTTGTTCACTGGCAGAGCATGAGACACTGAAAAATCCTTGAGTTAGGGAAGCACTCCTTAGCAACAACGACAAAATCAGTGTGTTACCAACATTATTCCCATATTAAATCCAAAACACAGCACTGGAGCAGCTAAGAAGAAAATTAACTCCACCTTCAATGTAACCAAAGCAATTTAAAGATATAAATGGGGCTTTTGTTGTTGCTGATGTCATACATACAGTCAAATTAACAGTGGTGGGTTTTTAATGGACATCAGTTTAATAAATACAGGTGAAAATACAGTGTTACTGATTTAAGAAAAATGGTTTAAAACGTAATGAAAGTCTTTATTTTTGTATAGATCTTGACTTGTTCTGTCTTGCCATTTCAGATACAGCTAGTGACAGCTGCTACACATGTATTTAGAGCTCGATAAATAGCCACTGGCAGCAGTATTGCAAGGAGCTGTATGTAAACAGCACCTCTGCAACACTTTCATTCATTTGTGGCTGCAGAACCACAGCTACTGCAGCAAAGCTTTCAAACAGTTCACACTGCAGCTGTGTCAGAAACACAATCACCCTACACCAGCCCTATATAAGAGCATCTCTAATGTTTAATTATTGATGAGACAAAGAGTGCATTATACACTCCATTTTTAGGAGACAAACTGATCCAAGCCCCATCATGTAAATATCTCCGAGCTCCATGAGCACATGCAAGGAGCATAAAAGAGGAAAATTATGAGATCCAACACAGCTGCCTAACCTTGCTGAGGCTGGAGTTACCCCAGCTTCATAAGATTGACTTAAAGGTGACTCCTGCTGCTCAGTTTCAGTGTCTGGTAAACTCTGGAAGCTCTGGCCCATGTGAGGAGCAGGCATTTATTTAAGGTAAGGGTCTGAGGATCCCTGCTTTGTCACACCAGGGAGGCTGATCAAATGCAGCACAATTGGCTGTCCAGAGAAGTCAGGTTCCAGATGGGAGCAGAAATGCCAGCAAGAGCCTCTCTTCTCCTAATAACAAGTCCACTGAGAACCAATCAAACCTGCCACCACAGAGGCAGTGTGAGCGTTGTTCTGCACTAATAGACTGAAAGAAAGTAAATAAGGACTGTTTAGTATTCTGAAAGATCTCTCTAAATCACAGAAGGCTCTAGTATTATAGTTACACATTTAAAAGTAATATTCACATTTCAGTAACATGAAATGCTGGGAATGATTCATACAGTAGGTTTCAAAGCCTTCCCATTTCCCACCACATCAACAAATAGCAAGAAGCTGTTATAGAAAATGCTTTTTGCTCTACAAACATGATAGCTTTTGTTTAGTGCCTCACCAGTTGGCCTTTAAACAATTACTGAAATAGCATTTTTAATCTGAGCACTAAATTCAGCTAAGTATTTTAAGAAAGGCAATGAATTTAGGAGAGATGCAAATCACACATCAGTATGCTTATATTTGTTCCTCATTAGAAGCCTACAACAACCCCAGGCAAAAGCAAAGTGGCTGCTTGCACATGGATGGAGTAAGGATACACCTCTGCAAGATCTGTCTTATTTAGACCTCTGGAGAGCATCAAAATTGAACATTGGTTCAGCACAGCTCAATCTGCTCAACATCTGGAGCATGCCAGGCATACAAAAAAAGGCACATTTTTACAAGAAAGGGAAAACACATTTAAGTAACATGACTGTGTTTTAAGTGTTGAGTGTATAACAATATTAAATAATCTGATTTTTCTTATAACCACAAATTTGGTAGCATTCCAAGAATTATAACTGGGCCCAAGAATAAATCTCGAGTGGCACAGGAGATTGTTTTGAACATGGCTGGAGCGAAAAGGACAAAGCCATACTTGGAAACTGGTTGAAAACAATTATGACCAAATGTGGGTTTGCAAAGCAACAAAGATGTGAGTCCAGGCAGTGTCTGCACAGGCACACTAAGGTACAACACAGGCCAGTTTCAACAGTAGAATCATAGTATTTGCAATGGGCATTATTTGTAATACTTTAGAACAAATGCAGCACATATATCTACTATCCATGAACATTATAATTGTATGTAGCTTAATAATGATACCATGTGTGTTATTTCATCAGGAATTTTTTCTCCAACTGTGATCACATTGTTTTAACATAGTATCAGAAATCATGTCTACAGCTGATTTTTCTGAAATAAGCAAAATTCACCGTCCCACGTGAAAAAATGAAGTTTATCAAGATTGGCATATTTAGATTAACTGTGCAACAATGCATTTCTTTGGGAAAAACTGGGCTCTTCTAAACAGAACCTGTCCTTTTCTTTCATATGCTTGACTTCCCCATGCAGATTAACTTTCCCAGCAGCTCTTCACCGACACAATATTTTTTTGGGGGGGGAAGCACCCTTTACAAGTATTGCTGAAATGGCATGAGTAACCTTCTGATATAATATTGTAATACTGTAGTTAAAGTTTTCCAGCTGACTACTAAAACAGGATGCTACACAATTAAACTTCTCTGCAGTTCCAGAAAGGTTTCATCATGGATGAAGAAACAAACTCCTCAGGAAAGAACTACTTGCTTCAATGAACAACCACTGCAGTGCAAAAACTTCCTAAGAGGTTCTGCACCTTCAATCATCTAATTGATTAGAAACCTGCAGCTGTTGGTTACAGCTACTTTCTTACAAATCTTATCCAATCCAATTCACCTATTCTTACTTTTATTTAAAACACATTATTGACAGATCCTTTATTTAAAGTGTGAGAATAACTGAGCGGAAAAAAAGTAACAATGAGAAGGCAATGATCCAGAAGAGACAGCTTTCCTCAGATTTCACAGTTAAAGCATCATGTTCCAACAGGCAGATAAAGAACACAGTAATTTCTAGCCACATCCCATATGTTCCTTCCTGCTTCCTCTTCTCCTCCCACCAGATCCATACACTACTTTGTTATTAGACCAGGACTCCTTAAAAGCTGTCTTTCAGCCTGAATTCTATTGGCACTTAAACACTACATTGTTCAGATATATACAAGCCAAAGTAGACATAAATGAAAACAAAACAAAATACAAGAAAAGCAATAAATACCATTAGCTGCGCAACTCAAAAGATAAGTCCACAATGGCTGTTAATATAATCCACACTTCTTCTATAGAAGAGAGCCTCTAATATATCACTGCCTGTTTTACGTATACAAGAAGCCAACAAAGCTGCAAGGGATGTGGTGTGATTACCCAATAACTTCATTAACTTCAGAAAGTACACAGAGATAAATTATACAGTGCAGAATATCTTGTACCTCAAACAAGCTTCTATTTTTCTCAGAATGTTAATAAAAGCTTTAAGA